>OU343221.1:228768862-228868538 GCA_910596185.1 Chrysanthemum makinoi
AATTTTGAAGGTGCTCATGGAATGTGCTATATAAGAAGGAGGAGGAGGAGCTCATTATGGTATCAAAACGCTGAAGATCAAGGTCTGAAACCAATACCATTCCTCCTATAAAATATATGTCGTGTACTAAGTTTATGTTTTCATCAGCATCCTAATCTTTATAACCTAAGATATGTATTCTTTTGATAAAACCACTTGTTGTAAAATATTCTCATCTATCGTATTTCTTTATTTTCTTCCGATTTGTTATCATTTACGAGGATTTCAATTCTTTTACTTTAACTATCATTTTAACGACACTTCTCCATGTCTTCTCTCCTCGATGTTCATCACAATTTTAACATCAGCTTGACTTAACACCAAACAAATATATGAGTTGATTAGTCCAAGCATTGCATAGTTACCTAAATTATACATAGCCCAATACCTATGTCTAATTCAGAAGAATGCAATGAAGGGAGTAGTAGCTTATATGTGTAAGCAATTCGCATCGAGCCAAATTTTCAAAAGATTTTCTTCAAACCACTTGTTTCCGGTCTTGATCCAGCGCGGATGCTTCAGTTTGATGAGTTGCAAAGATCGAGCTAGAAACAAGTTGTTACCTAAACCGATTTATTTCTAATCGTATTTACGCTTCGCTTGATGAGTTGTGGGATTAAGTAAAAATCGTTACCAAAAGTCTTTTGAGGGTTTTGCTCGAGAATGGGAAAGCTTGCCACATCAAACCCTAAACCCGGTAGACTAAACCGAACTCAATTCGTGGACCTAATTCCTTTTGGATGGGCTAATGTGACAACTCATATTTCTCTGGTCATTTCACGCAATTCATGTCTCATTATTTCAACATTTATAGAACTTGGTTTACTTGTTTCAAATTCAGCGAACCTTTAAAGGTTTAGCGAATTCATGATCATAATATCACGTACATTTCATATGGACTAAGATTAGTCTACATTTCATTGACATCATTTGCATCATATAAATTCATTCATGACATTTCATTTCACATTAACCGCGTAATTTTTATATTTACAAACGTTATCGCTGTGAGTTATTATTTTGAACATTTAATCCGTTACTTTCAAAAATGATCCCGATGTATTTTAAACTTACATTTAGTTTATAAAAACTATATTTTTAGTTTTCCTAGTGTTTCAATTTATTTGTATATAATCGTTAAATTTATATTATTACGACGTGTTTCTTAAAAATTATACGATAATTATTTTATCACTCAAATTGCACAAGGAATGTATTTTATAATTTTATGATCTCATTATACCTATTTTGATCTATTAAAATTTATTTGTACTCAAAAAGTTACCATTACCTTACAAGTTACATTTATCTACACAACATTTTACTTCTTACAATTTTATTTTACAATTATATATACAATTTTATAAAAAAAATGTATTTTTAACATATACATCCCCCTTGGCTTCTACCATGGGTGAATGTATTAAATGTTTGCTTGAAAATTTTTTCTCACAAGTTGAAACTTATACTCCAAATTCATTTCATTTTTCATTCAACACAACAACTCAAGACTAGTATATATTTGCTTCTCTTCTTTTTCATCCTTCAAGAACCGCCATAGGGGTTGCGTGTGTACAAGGGATCATCATCAAAAATTTTCTCAAGTGTTTTACAATCTAGTTTATCACTCTTTTTATAGGTTTTGAAATAAAACCAAGGGTGTTTAGGTTAATCCTTGGTCTCTAATCACCTCATCAAGTTTACTTGTAAGTATATTTCTATCATTTTACATTTTATCTCATATCATATTTATTTATTCATAGTTGTAGCAAACATGCAAGACTTATGTTGATTTATACCATTTTTACATGATTTTTAGTGTTATATATATAAGGTCATCCTATAATTATCCCTTGGTATGTTGGTCTTGATGTTGTCTAGGAACCCATGACACCCTAAGAAGGTGTATGGTAGGATTAGATTAGCTTTGGAGTTGATTTGAAGGATTGAAATATGATTTAAAACTATTTTCGATAAGTTATAAAAGTGTTCTGTCCTTGTTTTGATTTTCTGGAAAATCCGACAGTAGGCAACGAATTTTGGCCTTAATATTTAGAAAAATATACTTTAAAACGAATGCGGGTCAGCTTTTGAACGGAATAAAACGGAGTTATAACGAAAGTTATGGATTTTACAAGTTTGACGTAATTTAAAATTATAGTTTCCTCAAATTTCAGCATGCTGTTTTTACATTGTTCGCGTCAAAAACGAGCCTTAAGCTTCATAAATTATTTCGACTTGTCAAAAATATATTAGTATACTTTGATACTAAGCTAAGGACGTATAAAACGTAGAAAACGGATTTGAAAGCCACAAAGATATGCACTATTTCATAAACTTGCCGTAACTAATTTTCTGCACACAATTAGCCAAAACCACCATCTTTAACCCTTATTATCTTTATGTTCGAGACCTTGGACTAAAAACTCCTGAACTAAACTTTTAGATATCGATACAAACTTTCCAAAATGTACGAGTTCGTTCTCTAACGATCGACGCATTAACGCTTTAATACTAATTAGTTTCCAAAGCCATTTTTGTTAATTTCATGATATTTCCACCGACATTGTTTTGCGCTCTAAAAGTGATAATTTCACCATAAATCATTATAAAACCATTGTAGGATGACATTTTGACGAAAAAACTTGTAAAGTCATTTTGAAGGGTCAAGATCGCAAACGAGTATTTTTAGACGACAAGTAATATTTTTCAAAACTCGTAAATGGTATAAATAACATACTAAATGCATGCATAACATTACATTGCAACTCATTACATATCATATCATTCATAATAGGTCATTTTCGAGATTCACGCTTATATTTCCAGTATCCACTTTTGTCATCATAAACATTGCAACAGGTGAGTTTTCATAGCCCCACTTTCAATTGTTTTATACTATTTTGGGGGAGATACATGCTCAACTAATTGCTTTTACTTACACAAGTACTTTTAACTTATACGATTTACAGTGAGTTTTCATAGCCCCATTTTTACTGGTTTTCATAATGCTTGGGGAGATACATACTACATTTTTAAATCGAACACAAATGCTTTGAACTGTATGCTATATCCGATGTTTTATTGTCACTAAGTATTTGCCATGTTCAAGTCCTACATCATGAACCATTAGTCACTTGGCAGTGGAGCCAGTATAGTGAATAGGCCTATTGGAATTAACACTCCCGCTCCTATTGACCCGTTAGGGAAATCGGTTTACTATATTTGAACATTAAGGTAAATTGGCAAGTTTACCTATTAGGGCTGCGATGAAACGATGATTACCAATTTTATTGGTGCGATGTTTACGCTTTGGTGTCATGAACTTAGTGAAATAAATACTATGTTGTTTTTAACGATGAGTGTGAAACAATTTAACTCACACTACATGATATGCCTAAACGAATTAATTAAACCTATGGTTTTACGTTGAGTCATGCACTATTTTGTGAATTCATTTGACGATTGGAACATAAACTATGCATATTCCGCAAGGTTGTAAACACAGGGTGCTAAAGTTTTGTATGGGACTTGGAATGAGTGGATTTACAATGCCTTTGCAACATAATCGATTTTGATAGTCTTTACATTTCAACGATTTACAATGCCTTCATGCATAAACGATTTCAAAGCTTTACATTTCAACTAAAACTCTATGAACTCACTCAACCTTTGTGTTGACACTTTTAGCATGTTTTATCTCGTATCTAGGTATACACTTCATGGCATGCATTTGGACACCTCATGGAGTCGCTGGTGACGACGCCGCCTCACTGGGTTTTACGCACTTTAAAACATTGAATTGTGTAACAAACTTATTTCCGAACAAGTTGATTTTCATTTGGGACCTACTTTGTAAACTCTGATTATTTTATTAAATCAAACGATGTATTTTCCAAAACGACACTTTTAGGTCGCTCAATATAACTGGATTGTGATGCTATGATACCAATCCCCAGTGAATCCATTCCACGCAAAAATGTAATTTGGGGTGTGACAAAAATCCTCTTCAACAATCTCACGGAGACATTCTAGACTATCCTTAAGGTGAGCACAATAGTCATGAAACGCAGTTTCATTATTCCTAAGATGAGGAGGAATATATTTAACCACAAAGGTATTTGCAATCTAAGGGTGACTTTGAAACAACATTCTTATTAAACACAAGTGGCGGTTTCTCATTTTCCTCGCTTCTCGGATTCTCAATTTCCTTTTGTAAAGACGTTATTTTTTCGTTGTTTTGGTCAATGTGACTTTCATTGAATCAAATAACTTTAAAGTGTCGCTTAACCTTTTCATTTTCTTCTAGAAAACTCTCATTTTCCTTTTGTAAGGCATTTACCAAGTTTTGAAGATGAAAAGTTTGAGAGTAATCGAGAATCTAAAGGAGGAGGCATTTGGGATCCAAATCACATTGTTCTTTGTCACCTTTAATTGAGAGATTTGGACTTTCAACTTTTTGATCGTGTTACAATGAGCTCGAATCTTTCCATCACGTTTGCTAATTTCAAAAGCGCATCAAATTGGAGCATCCAAAGAAGTATTGATATTTGAGGTTTTAACATTTTCTTTTAGATGTTGATATTTTAGTTGTAAATCAAAATGTTCAACTTCTAGTTTAGAAAGATGCTTTACCAAGTTATCATGATCATCCTGATCAATTTTCTCATTAAGTTTTGAATTAATCTTTTCAAGCTCAATGACACGATCATGGGAGACTTTCAGAGCAATAGATAATTCATGAAATTGAGAAGCATTAATGGAGCAATGTAGTAAAGGTAAAACACATCTTGAGTAATACATTCATAAATAAGATTCTCATTCAAGGTATGCAAGTTCTTCCTCTCAATCTCATTATATTTTAATGCTCGCTCATAGTCACTATCCTCAACTACCATTGCATCAAATTCCTTTTCCATTCCTTTAATATCTGAACTTATCCCCTTTTAAGACTCTCAAAATGATCTTTTAGTAGTTTGAAGAAAGGCATGACCTCAGTTAGATAGCATTCTTTTGTTTGTCAAAACTCCTTTCCCTTCAGTTATCCCAGGGTGTGATCCCTTTCATACAAGTTTCTCAAAATCGACAAATAGTTAAAGAATAACATATTGACTGATTAAGGTCTTGCTTTTAGTGGCAATAGTCCTAGGAACAAAATGCATTGGTGTATTGGGAGGATACACATATGGCTGGGCATTTTCCTAAAGGGGGGGGTTTGTTACAACAAGATTTCTCTGCTTTTGCTTATCTAAATCCTTTTTCCGAACACTTGTTTGGTGTTAACAATGTCTGAGGCTTAAACATGTTCAAGGAAATCCAATTCTCCTTCTTTTAATCATGGGGTGTGATATTTATTTTCTTCTCTTTACATTTAGGATCAACTAGTTTCTTGTTCATCTTTTCCTAGTGACTTCAATGATTTCTTATCTTCCTCTGTGCACTCAACGCAACTAGGTTTCTGTCTAGGCTTAAGAATTTCATTGCCATCATAAATAACCTTATGGGCAGCTCTAGCCTTTTTAACAACTTCTGGATTTGGTTCCTTAACAAGGGGAGTACTATGCTTATCACTCAAAACTCTGTGCTTAGTGATTAAGTGAAAGTCCAATGGTATTTCCTTGTATGAAAACTTATTTTCAAGCTTGTTTTTCAAGGTTTTAGATTAGAAAAATCATTCAAAAGTTTTGATTCCTTAACGCTAAATTCTTGCTTAAGCATTTTAACATTTTCTTGAAGTTCTTGTTTTTGCTTAGCGCTTTAGAAAGTTTTTCTTGTAAGGAGTTTAACTCTTGTTTTAATTCTCTAAACCTACTTTTTCTAATAGTTAAATGCATTTGGTCATCCAGCCTCCCTCACGGGTGGTCAACTCAAATTTTGCACGTTGATCATAAATAGCAACACGCTCTTTATAGGCATTCAGCTCGTAGATAAAGAATCATTAGCACATGCGGTGTATTCATCAAAGACATAGTCATCGTTGACTGCAAAAGATGCATCACTTGGTACAACTTCGCTTTCACTTTGTTTCACATATTGATCATAGGGGACAACATTGATATTACCCATATCTTCAATATTTGACTCAATAGTTTCAATTGATTGTACTTTGTCATGCATCTTTGCATATCAACATCATCGATAGTTTTAGTACCTCGAAATGTGTTTGTTGGATGGACCAAATTTTGTAGTGAAGATGAGACCTTAGGAGAGACCATTGGAGAAATGTTAGCCATTAAAATTGTTTCATGCAAGAGGTCCATCATCAACATCAATCGTATGCATCACAATACTACTTGAAAGGCATTTGATGATTGACCTACCTCCTGAATAGGTCGCTCATTCACATCATCATACGTCTTGGCATTTCCTCAGAAGAAATAACAACTCTTCTTCATCCATAGCTACACCATTATCCTGGGATTGAACAAGCAACATCTTATCCCCGGTATCTGAGATTTTGAGGGCGCTGGAGATGTGTAGTTTCTTGCAATGTGACCCTCACCTACAGCTTGTAACACTTGATCGTCTTAACTTGACCTTGATTTCCATTTTTTCCTATTCCGATTTGCCACATAGCCTCTACCAACTCCACCTCTTCCTTGTTCATACTGCCTTTCTTGAACCGGTTGTACCATAACCTTCCGCCTCCTAAAGGGCTTGATTGTGAGGATTAGATGCTGTCTGAGGTTATTGTTGGTGTGTGAGAGAGTTCATGTTTTGACTAATCAGAGAGCCAGTTGATTAATGAAGTTTTAATGCGGTGCATCAAAGACGCCTTGTTTGAACATTGATCGGAATGAGTTTATGAGTCCCATCACCCATGGGTATAACTTGTGAAGCTTTAGTGGTAATCCCAATGTTTGAATAGAAGGCGCTTGAATCATTTGATGAGCTTTTCTCTCATGGATTTGTTTTGAATTGTTCAAGAATCCTCTTTTCAAACATGGCATGTCTCTCATTCTAAAGAAGGAGGCATAGAGTGCTCATAGTTTGTATTCTTCAATCCTTTGGTTAGCTTCACAGAGGTGACAAACTTGTGCCATCGGGGATTCATGTTGTTCACAAACTTTGAGTTTAATTGAATGTTTGGCATTGTCATTCTGATGTTCCTCATGTCATTAACAAGCTTGTGGAATCTCACGTAATACTCATAGACACTCTCATCGGGTTTCATCTTGAAGTGCTCAAATTCATCATAGAGTTGTGATTCTCTGTCTTCCATAGTTAATTCAGAACTTGAGAGAAGCATCTTAACATTATCCCATACAGCCTTTGCTTCAGTGTTGTGGTTGATAAGCTTGTATATGTCTTTTGAAAGACCTTGCAATATGATGTTAGAAGCCGAGATCTCGATCGAATCTCTTCTTTCCTTATCATTGAGCTCATCATACCTCTTTGTTCTGTCCATTCCAGAAATCAATGTACCATCTCAAATTGTCTCAATTATATCTCTAGTAGTCTCAACCCAATATGGTCCTTCATCAATCGATTTGAGAATGTTGACCCCATTTTCCTCTCCAAGACAATACAATCTGATTCTTTGAGCCCAAGAGTCGTAGTCAGTTCTGTCAAGCATGGCACTAGAACAAAAAGTGGATTTGGCCACACCGAATATGTGTGACGATATACATATAGTCACACATGATTTTCTCGCCGTGACTAAAGGTGCCGCGAACCATAGGTACTCTATGGTCACGGTTTGACTTTTTAGTCTCTATTGCAAAAGAGTAACAAAACCATAACATGTGTGACTAATTAG
Source organism: Chrysanthemum makinoi (assembly GCA_910596185.1). Taxonomy (NCBI): domain Eukaryota; kingdom Viridiplantae; phylum Streptophyta; class Magnoliopsida; order Asterales; family Asteraceae; genus Chrysanthemum; species Chrysanthemum makinoi. The sequence continues at coordinate 228,776,661 of OU343221.1, forward strand.
GTACAAATTTTGTTGGATTAATCCGTATTAGTGACCATAAACACCGTATAGTCACACAAAGCATGTTTATTTTGGGTATTTAGTCACATACAATTAAGCATAAAGTGGCCAAAAGTGTTAATAAGTGTGACCATATGTTGTTTAAGGTGAAGAAATATGTCTTTTGTGTGGCTATTGATCATCCAATGGCCACATGAATTTTATGTTTGTGTGGCCTTTTGTAACATTTAGTCACACAAAGCATGTTTGTTTTGTGTATTTAGTCACATACAATTAATCATAAAGTGGCCAAACATGTTAATAAGTGTGACCATATGGTGTTTAAAGTGAAGAAACGGGTATTTTGTGTGACTATTGATCATCCAATGGCCACATGAATTTTATGTTTGTGTGGCATTTTCTAACATTTAGTCACACAAATCATGTTTGTTTTGGGTATTTAGTCACATACAATTAACCATAAAGTGGCTAAAAGTGTTAATAAGTGTGACCATATGGTGTTTAAAGTGAAGAAATGTGTGTTTTGTGTGACTACTGATCATCCAATGACCACTTGAATTTTATGTTTGTGTGGCCTTTTCTAACATTTAGTCACACAAAGCACGTTTTTTTTGGGTATTTAGTCACATACAATTAATCATAAAGCCAAAATTAATAATTGTGTACCATATGGTGTTTTAAGTGAAGAAATGTGTGTTTTTTTGTGTGACTATTGCTCATCCAATGGCCACATTAATTTTATGTTTGTGTGTCCTTTTCTAACATTTAGTCACACAAAGCATGTTTGTTTTGGGTATTTAGTCACATGCATTTAACCATAAAGTGGCTAAAAGTGTTAATAAGTGTGACCATATGGTGTTTAAAGTGAAGAAATGTATGTTTTGTGTGACTATTGATCATCCAATGGCCACTTGAATTTTATGTTTGTGTGGCCTTTTCTAACATTTAGTCACATAAAGCATGTTTGTTTTGGGTATTTTGTCACATACAATAAACCATAAAGTGGCTAAAAGTGTTAATAAGTGTGACCATATGGTGTTTAAAGTGAAAGAAATGTGTGTTTTGTGTGACTATTGCTCATCCAATGGCCACAAGAATTTTATGTTTGTGTGGCCTTTTCTAACATTTAGTCACACAAAGCATGTTTGTTTTGTGTATTTAGTCACATACAATTAAGCATAAAGTGGCAAAAGTGTTAATAAGTGTGACCATATGGTGTGATATTGATCATCCAATTGGCCACATTAATTTTATGTTTGTGTGGCCTTTTCTAACATTTAGTCACACAAAACATGTTTGTTTTGGGTATTTAGTCACATACAAATTAAGCATAAAGTGGTCAAAAGTGTTAATAAATGTGACCATATGGTGTTTAAAGTGAAGAAATGTGTGTTTTGAGTGACTATTGATCATCCAATGGCCACATGAATTTTATGTTTGTGTGGCCTTTTCTAACATTTAGTCACACAAAGCATGTTTCTTTTGGGTATTTAGTCACATACAATTAAGCATAAAGTGGCCAAAAGTGTTAATAAGTGTGACCATATGGTGTTTTAGGTGAAGAAATGTGTGTTTTGTGTTCTATTGATCATCCAATGGCCACATTAATTTTATGCTTGTGTGGCCTTTTCTAACATTTAGTCACACAAAGCATGTTTCTTTTGGGTATTTAGTCACATACAATTAAGCATAAAGTGGCCAAAAGTGTTAATAAGTGTGACCATATGGTGTGTAAAGTGAAGAAATGTGTGTTTTGTGTGACTATTGATCATCCAATGGCCACTTGAATTTTATGTTTGTGTGGCCTTTTCTAACATTTAGTCACACATCTAATTAAGCAAAATCGTGACCAAAAAATGACTATATGAATCTTTAGTCACTATATAAGAAATCAATATATATAAAAACAAATTCAAATATATATATATATATATATATATATATATATATATATATATATATATATATATATATATATATATATATATATATATATATATATATGTATATATATATATATATATTCAAAATATATTCAAATACAATAAAATTGGAATGTATATAAAATTGTAATGTCGCATATAATAAAATTCTTAATAATTTAACGACTCGACTCTTTATTTTCTAGCTTCCTTTTGCATGTATCACTAGAGACGAGGCGCTCGTTTGTATTTTAGGTGCAGCCTGCTCACCAATCGCTTTTATGGTACTTGGTGGTTACACTGAGGGAAACAAAAGCCGGGGTATCAAACACTTACTTAAATATGAAGAATGATATATTTAGGTTTATAAAACACATGCATGTATGTACCTTTTCATCGAAAACCACTTGATCCTTTGGCCATGCATAAAACCACCTACCGTGATCCTTAACTGTTTGAGACCGTACTTCCTACATCCGTATACTGTATCCACTAAAGATTTAACAATAGACACTCTGTAGCAATCCTTTGGGAGTGGTTTGTTATGAAGCATTTGTTTTCCATCGGTTTTGTACACGTTACCCTCCGCAATAATAGTTGATTTCTTTAAGTGCCACACCGCACTTAATTACCTAAAAAGATAATTTGTTGCATGTATATATGTATCATTAATTAATTAAACTAAAGAACATATGAAAATGTTTAAATACATACTTGTGGTAGTACTGTTAATGGAGACTCTGTTCTTGTGATCCGAAAGTTGACGTGAAGAATCCTTTCGCTTTTGATCTAGTCATTTCTTAGATGCATGTGATTTAACAGCTTCCTATATATATATAATAACGATAAATAATACATGTATGTAGAATTCAAAATCCTGTGGGATGATTTATTACTTTCACTTATTTCCATTTCCTTTTCCAAAGTTGCAAGTCCATTAGACTTCTCAATGCTCGCAATTTTATCACGCCCAAGAACACGTGTTCCGACACCCTCATCAAGACTGCTATTTATAAGATTAATGTTCACCGGAGACACTCGAAATATAAATTGTTTAAGAAGACTCAGTAAAGATTTAAAAGGGTAAAAAAAATGGAATGTTACTTTCTTATGTCTTACTTCCTTTTGTGTCAATGGAGTTGCATTGACCTAAATCCCTGTGCCCAATTGTTTCATCAAATCCTCAGCCTCTTTTCTTGACGCTGCGCCTCTCATTATCAAGTTCACTTTGAAGTGACACCACTCTTTCATCGATGCTTGTCCATTCGAGGCGTGATCAAAATACCTCTTATAGGTTACTCCACCTCCCACTCCTCTCGCATATCCTCCCTTTTCCTTACCTAATACAATTGTCATGGCATCAATGCCATGATCAAGCTTCAAGGTTCCTTGTTTGATCTTCTCCTCCGCCTCTTCTCACACAATATGGGAAATAGGTTATTTAATTCTACAAGATAAATTTTAAATAATAGTATTAACTTATAAATAATGATTAACTTATAACTAATGCTTTAACTAATACACACCTGCTTTAACTAATACACTATCAAGATTAACTTATAACTAACAATAAACATAATCATAAAATGAGTCAAAACATACAATTTTTGTCCAACTGCTCATATCATCATCGCGGAAATTCTCCGCTTTATTCACCCTTCCTTTCAACCACACAGCATACCACGCGGTGGTTCTTCATCTCGTTCAATTTCTTTATTCTCGATCTTATAAACATCAAATACATACACTTGTAAGATAAACCAATATAAACGAAAGTATGATGCTATTAAATGCAAATTTTTAATGTTTAATGTTACCATTTTATCCATCACACCCGGCTATCCACCTCGTCCCATTCTATCTGATAAATGACTGGAACGCGCCACTTTAGATGCAACTGATTTCACCTTGCAACACAAAATAAAAAGGTGTTTAGATGTTGTAAATGCCGATAGTATACAACTAATATATATGGAAACATCAAATGTGACAGATATTTGAACTTGAATAAAATGAATAATTAACACCTTGTATTCCTCGGTGGTCGTGTAGTTTACAAAATTTACCCAATCTTCATTTTATAATTGAACTATACTCACGGACTTCATTAAGTTTTGAAAGGGTATTTTGGTTAGGCAATATGTAGTTTTGGTCAATTTCCTCGAAACTTAGAAGTTGACCAAGACGATTCATTATCAACTTCGGACTGTCAAGTCAACATCAAAATATCGCCGAAAGATTAACAACAATGTTGTTAATTAATTGCACACAATGTAAATGCAGAGATAAAATTATTAACACCTTGTACCTATGCATACCAAGCCACTACTAGTTAAAAATATATATGTGTACCGTGATTTCGCCCCACATTTTATCTCTTGCTTCAATCAACCTTCCTCCGTGATAGAATCGACACCTATATGCTCACGAACCAAATCACCCAAAAACTCGAAAACAATGCTTTTTTCCCGATATCCTATTCAGGCATCGAAGGTTACACCGACCTTTATTCCGCTCGGTTTTTCCATAATCCCCGTGAAACTTAGCTAACCTAGTTATGCCCTCTTAACAACATTCGTGATTTGAATGGTTGTTTTCACATCCTCACCCTCATCCGCATACTGATTCATATCCAAATGAGTTATCATTTTCACGATCGTAATAAACCAAATCATCCCGACAATTGGTTTGAGTTGGCATGATTCTTCGTCGAAGTAATGTGTTAAAGAAAATTAGTAAACTTAATTGGTAAATAATGGTGTAAAATTGAAGTTCCTCGGGTTGTTTTGCTTGAATTCTCGATTTATTGGAATAAAATTAGGTCTCATTATGGGGCAGTTTTTCAATTAAGGAAACCATAATTTCCTAAGTACTTTTAAAATTTAATGAAATTTGGCTCCAAATTTCATAATTTTAAAATGTGGCTCCAAATTGATAATATAGAATTTAAATATTTCATTTTTGGTTGCATTTTGAAACCAACACACCCATTTAATACAGAAATGGTTCTACCAACAAATCCCAAACACCCATATAACTTCAAACCACCAATTAGACAAAGAAACATATAATCATAGCTACACTAAAATCTCACCACATGGCGCATACAAATGTAGAAACAAAATCAAAAATTGGAATTAAAGCAACTAATTAAGCAACTATAACTAATAAGCAAGTCCCTGCATAAACAAGTAAGCACAAAAATAATCAAATCCAACCAAGGATCACTGACACAACAAATAACTCGAGACCTTACTTTAAGTCTATAAATAAGCTATTTATAAGCACTTAAATAAGCTCTAACATCCTCCAAAAAAAAAAATAAAGAAATCATGTAAATGCAATTAACTTAAAGCAAAAAAAACAAAAATAACTTCTAAAATTGACAACAACCTTAAAAATGAACAACCTAAGCAAAGCACTTATGAACCGCATATCCATGGCTCAACATTGATAACTAATACACATGGGATGCACCACTATGATTGGATCAACCTCAAACCTACAATAATACATTCTACCAGATATGAACTTAAACACCACAACCAATTCCTAAATGCAAAACAACATTAAAAAAAGATGAAACAAACTAGCGAGCCGCGATCCCATTCCATTCCATTCGATAAACCATCAAAAGATCCATACATGTTTCATTGTTAATATATCTACAAACCATAATATTAAACCAAGACATTAGACATTATAAACAAATGACACTAGAGCAAAAGAAACCATCCCTTTACATAGCGAGCAACCCTTCAACCATTCATCGACTTAATTTGTTATTCCTTGGTCTCGATATCCTCCTCAGCTTGAGTAATGAGATCATTCAACCCCTCGCAGCTTAGTCCCGCGCAAGCCTCCGCATGCCTAAGATCCATCAATGTGTCAAAATATTCATCCCCATCTCCAATAGCTACCATCTCAAAGAATTAAAGCATTAAACTGCGCAATCTCATTCTTTACCGTGGTGGCCTCTTCGCGCGATCCGCGTTTATAAAGCCACGAGACCGGAAATTTGTCTGAGCCTTGAAGAAACTCATGTAACCATCAACAAATGTCTCTACGCTAAACTCAATTAGGTCATCAATAACACGCTTAGCCAAATGGTTTTGTGGTGATGGTGCTGCCATTGATAATGAAATTGGGTAAATTATGATATTATTGAAAGATTGATAAGAAAGGTTGAAGAAGAGTTGTGGGGATAGTGTGATAGAGAAGATACTTGTAACTCCTTATGAATTCAAACTATAAAGACCTAAACTTTAAAACCGCAAAACAAGTCCTCCTTTTAAACTATCACTATAAATTAGGTGTTTATCCGCTTTGGTTATCGGTTGTTTGGTTTCGTTAAATCGTAATTTTTATTCGGTTCAACATGAAAACCGAACCGAACCAACTAGAATTAAACCGGGCGGTTGTTTAAAACCGAATATGAATTCACTTCGCTTCTTGGGTTGACCCGAAAAGTCTTAAAACGGATAAAACGGAAAAAAACGGACTAACGCAGACGAAAACGCGGTAAGAACGCCGTAAGAAAACGTATGGAACGTAAGAAAATGTACATTAATATGTAAAACATATGAAACCGTATGAAAACGTACGAAGACGTCTAAAATAGATGAAAACGGGTAGAAACGGATGAAAACGGTCAAAAACTTATACAAACGGACTAAAACATGAAAACCCAATGGCGACAAAGTGTAAACACGACGAAAACGTAAACAAAAAAAAAAAAAAAAAAAACGTATAAAAACTTATTATTAAAAGGACAAAGTCGTACGCAAACGGTGGAAAACGATGAAAAAGACGCAAACGTAAAAACGTATGAAAATGTGTAAAAGTGTAGAAAAGTACAAAAACGGACGAAAACATATGAAAAGAGACGAAAAACGTAAAATCATACAATCGGAAGAAAACATGTACAAAACTAAGAAAACGTATGAACACGGACGAAAACGTATAGGACCGACTAAAACGCACGAAAACGCAAGGGTTGGTTACGTGCGCCCAACGTATCTAACGCAACCCTAAACACATTTTCACACAGTGTTTTGAGTAAGACACGCGAGTTAATGATTTTATGTCATCCTGAAATGTCAAAATTAACGTGCCCACCTTTAATAACTTTAATACAGTTCATATAACCTTCACACTATAATATGAGTCAAAAGTATTGGGTTATAGTTGCTTAGAGTGTCATGTTACGACATGATTCAATCAATAATATATATAAAATGTAAGCATATGAAAAACCCGACCAAATAGTCAATTTACTGGCTACCCGAGAATGAAAATCCCAATTTGGTAAAAGAAAGTCAAAACACAATATTTTCAAGAAATATGAGATATTCCGTGTCGCTTTAAGTCCCAACGGAGTTTGAATGGAAATTTATGCTTCGGTTCGGATCGGGTGATAATGAATAATGAAAGATATTTGGATTTTGTGAATAAATTTATGAAACATAAACTAAAAAAAAAAGAGCAAGGTTAGATCAAGTGGTTAACACTCTTGCCTATGGAGAAAGAGGTCAAGGGTTCGATCCTTACCCCTTGCAAGGCCGTAGGTCCTTTTCTACCTTTGGTAGAACCGGCAAGCACTCTCAAGGGTTCGATCCTCACCCCTTGCAAGGCCGGAGGTCCTTTTCAACCTTTAGAATCAAAGCAGCCTCTCTACTTTAGGTAGGGGTAAGGCTGTCTACGTCTCAACCTCCCACATACACCGTGGAAGACGGTATTGGGACCCATAACCCGTGGAAGACTACTCGGGAGTTACTTTACTTTTTTTTTGTTAACTAAAAACAACTAAATAAGCAAATAAATTGACTAACAAAAGTCGAAATAACCTAAAATGCACTTAATCCTAAAAATACCAAATATTGTAAATTTAAGCATAAAATTTAAAACTATTTTTTAAAAGTCCTACATAATTAAACATATATATATATACACACATATATATATATATATATATATATATATATATATATATATATATTTTAAAATTGTATTTTTCCAATTTTATTTTTATTTTTATGAATAAATAACCTTTTTAAACTAATTAAATGAAAAAAAATCATTAAATCATAAGAGAAAAAAACATTTTTAAACTAATATGAAAACTTTTCAAAAATTTAAGCAAATTTAAAATTCCCCCCACAAATTAAATTTATTCCCCCCAAAGTTGCATCAAGGATATTCCAAACTAATTTGCAAAAATTAACTCCTCCCTCCTCCTGCATCACCACACCTCCCTCTCATCTCACCACAAATCCCATCACCACCACAACTCTCCCGTCATAGACCCACCAATCCCGCCACCACCGTAAGTATTGTTATCTTCCTTTTGTACACATCGCTGTAACACATAAAATAACCCTGTTATGCCTATTAGCTAATTGAACATTTGTTTTGAGATATCCTCTTGTAAATTATGTCATTTTCTTGTTAAATTTAGATAGTTAATTGGTTAAAAATTTAAGAAACCATGTTAAGCTGTTACCACATGAACATGGAACCATAATTTAGCTAGTTAATTTCTTATTTTTCCTTGACCCAAACATCCCTTTAGGAACTGTTTCATTAGACTTTATTCAATTCTTAGCATAATTCAATACCACATTCAATCTTTGAGCTATCCTCATTACTTGGAATGTCTTTTTAAACTTTTAAGATCATCAATTGAATTTTGATGTTGTCTTGTATAATCTTCAATAACTTGGACTGTCTTTTTAACATGGCTTCAGGGACTACATTTATAAACATTTCTGCTCGGATAAGTGGGACACATTTATAAACATGGCCAAGTCTTGGATAGGAACTAATAGGACCAACAAATCTTATGTTGATGGAGTAGCAACATTTATTGATTATGCAGTACACAACTTGCGGAAGATGGGGAACATCGACCCACGAGTTAAGAAAAATGATCTTTCAATGCCATGTCCGTGTACGGATTGTTTAAACCACATAGAGCATAAAGTGGAGAAAGTGCAGTTCCATTTATTCAAAGAATGGGTTTGATCTAAGCTACCGAAACTGGACTAAACATGAAGAGAAGGATGAGTCATCAATAAGTACCAAACACCTTAACGCTACAACAGAGTGTGTTGACGACACGGATTTTGCTTCATATATTCCAACAGATGCCCCAAAGAACAAGTAGAAATGGTTAATGCTACAAAAGATAATTTTGATGAGGATGATCTTGTCAAGTTTCAAAAATTATTATTAGACGCAGAGAAGCCTCTTTACGTAGGATGTCCTGACTTCACAAAGCTGTCCGCAATAGTTAAACTACTAAACTTGAAGGGTAAGTACGGATGCTATGATAAGTTCTTTACTGAATTACTAGGATTATTAAAGAAGATGCTGTCTGCTGGTAACGAAATGGTGGAAAAAACTTATCAAGCCAAAAAAATTTTGAAATTGATGGGATCAGGATACAAAAAGATACATGTATGTATGAACAACTGCCTTCTTTACTGAAAGGATGACAAGGATTTGACTGCATGTCGAACTTGTGGGATATCAAGATGGAAGGTGGATAATAAGACACATAAAGTGTACGAAAACATTCCAGCAAAGGTAATGTGGTACTTTCCAATTATACCAAGACTGCAATGACTATTTAAGCTAGAAAGTATTTTAGAAGATTTAAGATGGCACGCGACACGGAGGATAACAGATGGTGTGTTACGTCACCCCGCAGATTCAAAGGCATGGCGTACCATAGATGAAAAATTCCCAAAATTGCTCAAGATCCAAGAAATCTATGGCTAGGAATATCGGTGATGGGGTTGACGTCAATTCGGAAATAGGCATCACATGTATGGCCAGTTTTAACTACCATATACAACCTTCCTCCATGGTTGTGTATGAAAAGAAAGTTTATCATGCTTTCGTTATTAATATCGGGATACCCGGGAAATGATATCGATGTTTTTCTAAAACCGTTTGTTGATGATCTGAAAACCTTATTCGATACAGGGGTTGATACATATGATGCATCCACAAAAGATAACTTTAATCTACGTGCGGTTGTGTTATGGACAATAAATGATTACCCTACACTTGGCACATTATGTGGTTGCCCGCATGTGGATTCAAAGGTTGTGTATTATGTGGGAAAGATACAAACCTGTGTTAGACTTTCGCCTCCATCCAAGCAAAGTTATGTTGGTCACAGACGATATCTACCATATGACCATCCGTTCGGAAGGCAAAGGAAGGCATTTAATGGACAACAAGAATTTCTCCCGGCTCCAAATCCAATGACCGGGGAACAAATATACAACGAGGTACAACATATTGAAAATAAGTGGGGAAAAGGAAAACGAACAAACAATAATGCATCAGAAAACCAAGAAGATACGAGAGGAGAGTGGGAAGATTCAAAAGCGAAAAAAACATAACGTAAGTAGAGGGTAGTTCAAGCCAAGTGAACGGACAAAATGGTGCGTATTGGAAGAAATTCAACATTTGGTATCGAAAACTTAGGTATTGGAGGCATAATTCCGTTCCACATTGTATTGATTTTATGCATGTAGAAAAGAATGTTGCTGAGAGTCTCGTCGGAACTTTGCTACATGTTCCGGGAAAGACGAAAGATGGACTGAATGCTCGATTGGATCTGGCTGAGTTGGGGTAAAACAAGAGTTGTTTGCTATGCAAGAACAAGACAAAACAACACTACCTCCAGCAGGTTACACATTAACGAATGCTGAAAAAGATATTTTTTGTGAAACTTTACACAACATCAGGGTACCACAAGGCTATTGTTCAAATTTCTCTTGTTTGGTGAGCCTAAAGGATAGGAAGCTCATTGGCCTAAAATCGCATGACTATCACATGCTAATGCAAGAGTTTCTGCCCATTGAAATACATTCAATCATGCACCCACCCACACGTTATGCTATTATCAGGTTTTGCTTTTTCTTTAAATCAATATGTTGCAAAGAAATAATATTGCAAGAACTAGAAAATATGCAAGCGTAACTGGTAGTGACACTGTGGCCTACTCGAAAGTTCTTTCCTCCATCATTCTTTGATATTATGATACATTTGACGGTGCACCTAACTAGGGAGGTAAAATTATGCGGTCCCATATGCTTTCGGTGGATGTATCCATTCGAAAGATGTATGAAGGTTATTAAAGGACATGTGCGGAAAGAAATAGACCGAAGGATGCATTGCTGAGGAGACTATTGCGGAAGAAACAATAGAATTTTTTAGCGAATATCATAAATCTATGAAAACTGTTGGTATCCCACCTGATAAACATGAAACAAATGAAAATGAGGAAGGCAAGCCATTGTCAGCCAGCAAATCAAGTGAAGTTTATGCGGAACTCTTTCAGAAAGCACATTTGTATGTAATAAATAATACAGATGAAATTGTACCATATATCGAGTAAGTCTTACTAACACATGTCTATTTCGTTACTGAAAATGATGTATCAAATATAATAATCAAACACATTGTTTCAGACGACACAAGCAAGTTTTGAAAGCGAAAAGCCGTAAACGAATAGCATTTCTGGAGAATGAGCACAGCAAATATTTTGCCAAGTGGTTACGCAAAGAAGTAATTAATCTTATGTTACTCAACATATACCCTTTCTAAACCTTATTTCTCAGCTCATTTTGATCTGAAAATTGGTGTACTTATTCTTTTGAGCTAATATATACTTGTAATGAAATTCAGGTTGAGAGAGAGTTAGAAATCGACAAAGAAAGTGTATCATAAACTGTAAGGTGGATATCCTATGGACTACGTGCCACCGTAGTGAAATACGATGCATATCACATCAATGGGTATACTTTTCGTACGAAAGATCATGAAGGCAAAGTTTACCGAAATGGGGTTGGTGTTGAGGCATTAGATATGTACATATCTAAAGAAGTTGCAACCACAAGAAAAGCATATTATTATGGGGTTTTACAGGAGATATGGGAACTAGATTACCGTTACATGCAAGTTCCTCTTTTCAAATGTGATTGGGTTAATCACAAAGCTGGTGGTGTGAAACGCGATACTACTCTTGGGTATACATTGGTTGACCTGAATAGTTTAGGCCACAAGGTTGATCCGTTCATATTAGCCGCACAAGCACGACAAGTGTTTTATGTGAAAGACCAGGTAGATAAAAAATTGTCTATTGTGTTTAAGACACCTCCCAAGAATTACAAAGATAAGTATGACGAAGCCGATGAGGAATTTAGTACCGTCATTCACCAAAGACAATGATAACATTCGTGTGGATCGACGTGGCTTGGGTAACGAATCACGAACTGACTACTATCGAACCGACTGTGGAGGTGTTGTTATACGAAAGTCCAAGTGAACCATGTTATGGTCAAGTTGTCACACTCTACCTTTATCATATTTCACTCTTTTAAAGCATATAGACATTAGATTTTTTGTACTTTTTTAAGGATTTATGTTTATAATAAAAGACTTAATATTAGTTAAATCTGTTAGGTATATTTTTTTGTTTAAGGATATGTTGAAAAGCAAAAATTCTCACAGATTGGAGATGTATGGAAGTTGTGCTAGTTGATGTGCTATAGTACGAGTTAATTCGGTGATGTCATTATTAAGTCCGTTTGACCATTCTTTAATCTGGTAGTGCAAAAAATAAAAAACGATTTTTACTGTTTAAATAGTACCGTTACCTAATTTTAGGTGGTCAAAGTATTTATATGGATAATTTTTATTTTTAGAATTCATATTTATCCTTTAATTACTTTATCCTACTATTTAAAAGTTTAATTCTTTTATTTCGATTAAGTCTCCTCACCAGCACTAAACCCTAATTGCCCTGCACTACCAGTACTTCAATTAACATAAAAGATGGCACAATTAAAGTTTGTAGACAAGCACAATCAAGTGGGATTTCTCAAAAAGCTTGCTGAAAGCACAGGCTTCGAGCAGATAGTGGACTTTCTAAAGGGTAGTCATATCAGGTATGCCCTTACTCATAATCCAACTATATATGATTCCCTAGTCAAACAGTTCGGCATAACGCTACGCTAGAACTATTGTTGATGGGACACTAGAGTTAAATGCAACTATTGATACATTAGAGTATTCAATCACTGAGGAATCACGAAGCAAGCTTTAATTGGTGATGCCTCGGGATTTCAATGTTGCTAAATGATGACCTCTTTCGTGGATTGAAAAATATTGGATATCCAATTGATGGAACATTCACTTTTTGGAAGAGTCATTTTACGCCACAATGGCGTTTCCTTGTGCATCATATTTTACATTGTATGAGGTCTAAAAGTGGTGGATGGGATCAATTTGGAAGCAATATTGCTTCGCATTGGTCTGCTCTCCACTGGCAGACACTTCAATTTTTCAAAAATGATTTTTGATGCCATGGTTGCTAATTCCAAGAATAAGAAAAAGTTTTTGATGTACCCAAGATTTTTGCAAATGATCTTAAATGTTGAAACAGCAAGCAAACATCCTTACATTGCTCTCCCTTTCACTAAAAAGATATTTGGTAATATGAAAAGGGGTTTTGAAGGGGCACACAAGCCACTTTTGTCTACTATGTTGCCTTCTTGCTACTGACCCGAAGGTACATCTACATCTGTTCCATCTCCTCTGCTACATCGAAGCTCAGGCTCAACCTACATCTGAACCAGAAATAACAGAGTTTGAACAGAGGACACCAACACCCCCACCACCTTCACCTTCAGTCCATGAGGAAGAACCACCAGTGATTCCTCAACCACAACCTTCAACACCCACTACTACAGCAGAACCCAGTTCCTTATCTATGGAAGATCTACTTCAACTGGTTCCACAACTGATTTCAAGGGTTGATGAGTTGGAGAAAAATTGAAGAAGACCAAGAAGTCACTGGGACTACTCGCAAAAGAGTTAAGAAATTGGAGGGGAAATTCAAACAGACGGGATAGACATTACAGACTCAGAAGGTGAGGAATCCTCTGAGGAAACTCAAATTAGTTCTCAAGGATTGGAAGCAGCTAAAATCTTGGTTAAGAATTTCAGTCACAAGAAATCCTTTAAGAAGAGACTGGATAAAGAAGCTGTAAGTTCTAGTGGAGTGGATAAGTCCGGTGACTTTACTAAAGATAAGTCTGGTGGTGCTGAAATTAAATCTGCTTTTGATGAAGATTTTAATACGGCTTTGATGTGAAGTTAATACAAGTACTGAACATATTAATCCCGGTAGTGATCCAGGTAGTACTGGTGAGGAGTTTGTGCATAGGGAAGGCAAAGGAATAGTGCAAGAATCTTCTGAGCCGGTGAAGACCAAAAAGCAACTCACAGAAGATGAAGCTAGCTTAGCTGAGATTGCTAGGATTCAAGCAGGATGAGGTGAAGAAGCTAAACGCAGTAACTAACAAGGGATGATGAGCTGATTGCCAGAAGTCTGCAGGAGGAACCACATTTAAATGAAGAACAAATGAAAAGGAAAGCTGAAATTGAGCAATCTGCCAAATTCTACAATGATGAAGAATGGGATAGTATAAATGCCAGATTATTAGTAAACAGAGATATCCTTCCAGATATTGGCGGAGAAGACTATGCAAGTAAAATGGTTGAGCTAGTTAATGAGAAGAAGAGGCTTCTCGAGAGCGAGACAAAGAGAAAGGATGCACATACCCTTGACCAAAGCTGAGCAAAGGGATTATATGATCCACTACGCCAAAGTCAAGGGAATCCCACCGGAAGTTGTGCCGTTAAGGAAATTGAAGAACGATGAACTAAAAGCAGAATTTGAAAAAGTAGTGTACCAAAATAAAATTTTTTTTCCAATGGATTCAGATTTGGAAGCTTCAACGCTTAAAAGGAAGGGTTACAATCTTCAACCAAAGGATGCTAAGAAGCAGAAGATTGCAGAGACTGAAAAGGTTGCTGGGTTTAAAAACTTGGTGATAAGCCAAAAACTGTAAAGAAAGAGGAGGAAGCCGAGGTTAAGCAACCGCTTTGAATATGACAAGGAAGAATCCCTGGAAAGAAAGGAGTGAAAAGGATAAGACAAATGTTAAGAAGGAAGTGGAAGAGTACATGAAGGATAAGGTTGATGAACCGTCATCAGAAGAGTTTACCGTGGGCTCCATTCTTACAGGTTCAGCACTTCCTGCTAAGATTGCAAAGGTTCAGATCATCAAAAATGGGAAAAAGGTAGTTTACCTGATAGTAAGGGAAAATCACACAAACACTATATATGTGAACTTTCCTGGTTTATTGAGTGATTTGTCCAGGGATGATTTAAAGACCATGTACCAGCTGATGATGGAGAAGCATGGTGATGAGAGACCTGAAGAGGCATATGAAAGAGTCCTCTGGGGTAACTTGAAGACCATGTTTGAGACACCAGATGCTGATGATGAAATGTGGAAGCTGGCATGTCAAGAACAAGTGATCAGATGGAGATACTTCCACACTTGTCAGGTGCACAGTTTGGAATTAGAAACTGCAATTCTTTATATGCTTACAGAAGTGGAGTATCCACTTCCAAATAGTATTTGCAGGGCTATGCTTGAGAAGAAGCTGTTAGGTGAAAGAAAGGATGATGCATGCTATCGGCTTTTGAGGTTAATTGAATCAAAAGCTCAACAGCAATAATACTGGCAGTATAACAGTTAAATCTGGTAGTATTCGTAGTTAGTTCTGTTTATGAAAAATAGAATAGTTTATTAGAGTTTAGGGAATGCATATGTACGCGTAGAGATATCTTAGAAAGAGATATCTATATCATTCTACACGTTTTGTATACTAGGTTTTACTAAGTGTATAAAGGAACCCTAAAGTATAGTGAAATGAACTTGAACTTAAACGAATAGAAATATTAATAAAAGAAGTGTATTAGTGAAATAGTATTTGTGTTCTTCTTGCTTGTTGTTAAGATTCCGCAGTAACAATCAAGTACTCGTCGTTAAAGAGTTCTTCATATATATAATTAGTTTGGATTTATCCAAGTTTAGTAAATTGTGGTGTTGCACAAGTGTTAATGTGTGTCTTTGTGTGTGCATATCAATGTGACTATAAAAGCCATCACCTACAAACCCACATTTTCATTAACAGCATAAATGCAACAAACTTGACCATATGGTGTTTAAAGTGAAGAAACGTGTATTTTGTGTGACTATTGATCATCCAATGGCCACATCAAATTTATGTTTGTGTGGCCGTTTCTAACATTTATTCACACAAAGAATGTTTGTTTTGGGTATTTAGTCACATACAATTAATCATAAAGTGGCTAAAAGTGTTAATAAGTGTGACCATATGGTGTTTCAAGTGAAGAAAGGTGTATTTTGTGTGACTATTGATCATCCAATGGCCACATGAATTTTATGTTTGTGTGGCCTTTTCTAACATTTAGTCACACAAAGAATGTTTGTTTTGGGTATTTAGTCACATACAATTAACCATAAAGTGGCTAAAAGTGTTAATAAGTGTGACCATATGGTGTTTAAAGTGAAGAAACGTGTATTTTGAATGACTATTGATCATCCAATGGCCACATATTAAATTACGTGACCATATGTACTGGATTTTGGTTACACTTAAATAATATGCGTGACAAAACATTTAGCGTGACCATATATGGCATTTGGTCACGGTGTTAGTAGCAAATGTGACTTTATAGATTAGCTTTTGGTAAGCTAACACAAACTAAACTTTAAACACACATATTTACTTACGTGAACATATGTACTGGATTTTGGCTACACTTAACGAATGTGTGACAAAACATTTAGTGTGACCATATATGGCTTTTGGTCACAGTGTTCAAGTGTGTGACATATATTTGTCACTGTTTATATGTATATCGTGACTAATGATTCAACCTTACTTTTCATTTGTCACTTGTTCCAATTTCAGATGTGGCTAAAGAGTTGGCAAAACATATCAGCCACCCTTAAATAATGTGTGACAAAACTTGACTCTATGATTTAGACACACAAAAAATTACTTCATGTGACTAACACATCAAGGTTACTTGTATTTGTCACGCGTTCCAAATTCATATGTGGCTAAATGATCTCAAACAAAATCACCAGATACCTTTAGCCACACAATGTTCAATTGTGTTGCGATACAGTTGTAATGGTCACACAATCAAAATATTCATGTGTGACTAATTAGTAAATGTTGTGAATTTTCGTACCTTCAGCCACACAAATATGCGAATGTGTGGCCGTTCCATTTCGACCATGCGTGACCAAATCCCGTTTTTGTACTAGTGTGGGTAGACGAGTATCTGAACCAGCTGCTTGAACATCCTCGGCAACAGTGGAGATGATTGTAGGAGCGTTGGTAGACATGATGACTAATTTAAGCGGGATTTTATAACTCTATGATTAAACCGGGAAATAGATTCTTTCACGGGATTTTACTAAATCAAGAGAAAACCGTATTCAAAGGATATCACTCAAGTCGCTAGGAAACTTTGAACCAAGTCGGTAAGTGCCAAGTCGCTATAGTCCCAAGTCGCTAGGAATCTTTGAACCAAGTCGCTAAGTGCCAAGTCGCGATAGTCCCAAGTCGCTATATAACAACTCGCTACAATCCAAGTCGCTAGCAAAATTTTGACAGCAATTCGCTTAGCACCAAGTCGCTGATTTGTCAAGTCGCTAAATAGCAACTCGCTAGGTACCAACTCGCTAACACCAAGTCGCTAACAATATAAAGTAAAAGTCGCTAACTTACACCAAGTCGCTACGTGTAGTGGAGAATCCACTACGTGTACTTTTTGTCGGCTTGTCTCAATAGACAAGTCGCTAACCCAACTCGCTAATTCCTTTAACAACAACTCGCTACCAAATTGCAAAGCAAGTCGCTACCAAGAAAACGTTTCCGTGGCTCAAGTCGCTAGCATGAAAAAACACATAAACACCAATTTTCAATCCAAAAACATTCCAACCACGATGATTCAATCCTTCTAAATCAAAACCTAAACACTTGTGATGATTCTAAACACAAAAATACAATCAAAATCCAAACTTTAACACTAGAAATCAACCAAATGATGCAAAAACCACTAGACTTTTTCAAACTTAAAAACCTCCTACAAACCACTAGAAATCCAAAGATATGTAAGAGATGATCTAACCATGGCTCTTGATACCAATTGTAACATATTGGATTTCACATACACACTAAACCATAATCACAAGAGGCGTACAAGAAGGTTTTTAGAGAGAGAAAGTTAGAGGTTTAGGGAACTTAGTGAGAGAAAGAAAAATCTTATTATGAGCTCCAACTCTCTACCTTGGGAGGTAGAGAGTATTTATAGTCTTACAATAAAACGCCACACAACGGCTGGATCATGCATACATTGGGTAAAGACCCGTCCGTCCTCCACGGTGTTACTTAACTAAATACTACTTAACATAAAATAACTACGACTACGAGCTTTCTAACGAATATATATACTTGAGGTGACCGACTCTTTAATACCTGGAATTTCTAATTCCTAACAAAGAACTCGGCGAAATTCGATACTCATACAAACTTTTAAATTTATTTACAAACTTTTAAATTTATTTGATAGAAATTCGATCTAAAATTATCTTATTATACTAAATTTAGTGAATCACTCTTCACTGCGAAAGAAACTAATGTCATGTTATAAAATTGGCCATGGCCACATAAGTCGGCTTCATCACTTCCCCGACACTTGTCACCTGAGGGAACCAATGGATCATGACCCCTAAAATTATGCCATTTAGAATCGTTCGAACACCTAAACCAAACTGAGACAACTATATAGGCGATGGATATCATATTAAGATAAATAATGATGTATGTGTGATTTAAGCGATTATTTTTGGGACCATAGTTAAAGCTAACTCTACTTATTTTTGGGACCATAATGATGTGATTTGGTAATTCACTGTTGGGTTTATTGATTTGATGATACAAAATAATAAAGAATAAAACATCAAGGACTTAAAGTGACAAGAAGGAAATCTACAAAAAGATGGAGGGACTTGCTTGGAAAAGAAGATTTATTTATTAGTCCTTCGTAGAGATTTGTAAACCCTAATCCTCTAGTATATAAAGAGGATATTGGGTGTAGGTTTTAATTAATTAAGTCTTCCATAATGTAGTCATTAAAGGTGTGTGTGTGTGTGTGTCCTAGGCGTATAGTCTTGTAAATGCCTAGGAAAGTAGTTTAGTTAACCCCCAAGATCTGAGGTGTCTTAGATCCCTGTTACATTTAGGTAACACGTTATTATTCTGATCAAATAATAATTGGTGGTGATTGTGAAAGAAACCTTGTGTCAATAACATTGATGTTTGTTCTATTCCACTGCGTATACATGTTCTTTATCATTGTTATTGTTAAACCCTAGATGCATGGAGTCTATCAAACTCCACAATTTGTATTAGAGCTTGGGGAGCTCATTACCTAGGGATTCACAAGGTTTTCTTGGCGAAGAAGGAAGAAAAATTCGAAGCTGTCAAAAATTCGCAACTTTTCTGCAGCACTGTTTGCTATCGACCATAACTTCTTCGTGAACCGTTTTATCCGGCTATAATTTTCGCTGGAGCTTCTCTATATACCCATATAACTTTTCACCGGAGGGATCGTCGATCTGAGCTCTCAGTAAAAAGTTATTCATTGTTGAAGTTGGCTGCAGACTGAGGTTTTCTAAGACGATTTTTTGGGTTTCTGTGATATCAACTTCTATGCTTTCGTTTTCTATTGCATTAATTCATTACAGAAGTTGATTATATGTTCTTGATGTCGAATTTGAAAAGAAAGAATGATCATGTTTTCAATCCTTGGTGCATGGTTCAATACGTGGCAATTAGGGTTTTCACAAACCTTAATAAAAACATATGGTGAATGATTTGAATGTTAGGGTTTGTAACAAACCCTAGATACTTGATTGTCTCCTAACCCTAAACACATTATCGATTCAAGTTTTGAATAGGCTACTGTTGCTGCTCGTATCTGCTACTGTGATTAGCAGTGATTGAATATGATCCTATTCGTATCCAGGCTACTGCTCGTACATCTTAATGTTGTGTTCATAATTCCACGGCAGAAGGTTATTACTGCTATTCTTTTAATCTGCTACTGGGTACTTGGTTGTCACTCTTGTCGAATCTGCTGCTAGCTTCTCATTGGTTTGCAACCACTACCAGATTATCAGTTACCACTGCTCATGAGTCGATTACCACTGCTACTTTGTTCGGTTTCCACTGCTAGGATTCTTGTTACCAATGCTAGAAGACTTTGTTATTACTGCTGCGTGTTACTATACTTCTCTTACAAGTTATCACTGCTTTGTTGATAATGCTTGGACGATTTGGTTTGAAGATGACTTGAATGGTTGCATAACATTGTAAATTTAGTTGACTGGTGGTATTTGTTTTTGGTCCAACTGTCGTGTAATGCTACTGTATGATATCTAGCATGCCACAACATTATAAAAGGTGATATTGATCGGTGGAAATTATTCTTGATACCATTTTCGGTGTTCGTTGGCGTAAGATTATCAGTATTTAGCATGTACACTGATAATTAGTGAAAGAATCCATTGGTTGGTAATTATTATACAACTGGTCGGTGATCATGCATACCATCTTTATTTATGATAAATGGTCGGTGCTAGATGGTATATTAAAGATTGCTATACTTTTTGTATGGGTCGGTGGTGAAGAGAATTTGCATGACATACTGAATTGTTAACCTCGTACTATTTTTAATCGTGGGATAAGATATTAACTGGTCGGTCAGTTTGTTATTAATTGGTCGGTCACTTTGCAAGGGGCACTATCATATTGTATTAATACTATCATATTGTATTGATAGTGGATATAGTTGTGATTGGGTGATGTTGCAAAGTTGTTTTTTCTGCTCCATATTCTCCAAGTATTGTTTGTCGAAGAAAATACTTGTACTGCTAGTTTAGTCCGATAAATTAGTTTCTACTGCTAGCATTCATCGATATTGAATAACATATATTTTTGGTTCTCGTATATTTTTGGATTTGAAGGAAAGTCGAGAATGAAACACACAGGAGATTGGTTCACACACACAAGGAGTTTGGTTTTTGGTTAATTTGTTCTTAAAAGGATTTAAAAAGCTCATTTTTGGTTTTATTGAATAATTGATTACGAAGAAGGTTGAATATCATTTATTTGATGTTGTAGTTGAGTTTCACAGGTTTGTGTTCTTATCATATCTCAAATTGGGTGTTACACTTTGTAGATAAGTTGTTCATGCTTAAAGGATGTTGACGAAGACTTGAAAAATCTAGTTTTCATTGGTCAAGGGGTGGATGGATGAAGACCTAGTAAACTATCACTTAAAGGAGTTACATTGTAATGCTCAGTGTCTCATTGAAGATGAGGATTTTGTCAAGAGGTTGCGATCTACTTATATTTTTGGTTAGCAGTATAAGTTCAACATCAAGTGGATAAACAAGACATAAGATACAAGTTTGGGATATTTTACTTCTTCATCAAGTTTGTTATATTTGGTTTTCTTCACAAGTGATCATTACAAGGAGCTTATAGATTTGAAGAATCATTTGATGTTCATGCACCACTCAAGGGGAAGTTTCTACTGCTTATATTCCCTATTTGTTGATAACAAAAAGGGGAAGAGATGTTGGAGTGGCGTGGCATGAATTAAGATGAAGACAAAGGAAGACAAGAATGTTTAATTGATGGTGAGATTTAATTATCTCAACTTCTGCTACTTCGTCTAGGGAAGTTCGTACAAGAATCGTGTTTGTTTTGTTGTCATCAAATAGGGGAAGATTGTTGGGTTTATTGATTTGATAATACAAAACAATAAAGAATGAAACATCAAGAACTTAAAGTGACAAGAAGGAAATCTACACAAAGATGGAGGGACTTGCTTAGAAAAAAAGATTTATTTATTAGTCCTTCGTAGAGATTTGTAAACCCTAATCCTCTAGTATATAAAGAGGACATGGGGTGTAGGTTTTAATTAATTAAGTCTTCCATAATGTAGTCATTAAAGGTGTGTGTGTGTGTCCTAGGCGTATAGTCTTGTAAATGCCTAGGAAATTAGTTTAGTTAACCCCCAAGATCTGAGGTGTCTTAGATCCCTGTTACATTTAGGTAGCAAGTTATTATTCTGATCAAATAATAATTGGTGGTGATTGTGAAAGAAACCTTGTGTCAATAAGATTGATGTTTGTTCTATTCCACTACGTATACATGTTCTTTATCATTGTTATTGTTAAACCCTAGATGCTCTAAACGGTCCATGGAGTCTATCAAACTCCACATTCACATACCGAGTCAATTGTGGTAACGTACTGGATTGTTGATTTTTACCGTTCTAAAGCGGTGATTCGGCGAACCAAAATCAGTCGGTTCAGCATACCAATGGCGATAGGTTAGGCGACTTAATAATCTGGCTACAACGATTTTAACTGCAAAATCAAATAATTTTGTCCACTTGATTTATTTATAGGCCGTGAATCTTGAAATACATGCAAATGTAGGAATTTTGTTCAAAAAATGGAAATTAATATAAATGGAATACAATATGTTCGGATTTAACTTAATGATTTGCATTTTTTTGTTTAAAATTTAAGAATGGACATTAATTGAGGAAATACGTTCTTAAAATTCTTATCATTTTTGTTTTGGGTACAATGTACTTTAAGTCAAGAGTTACAATTCGAAATGGGTAGTTTGGCTCCATGTTAGGTACACAACTCTCATAGCTTTTTTTCAGGGGCATTTATCACAAAATGCCAAATGTTATGGATATAATTTGCAGTTTACCCTATAATTAAAATAAAATATGTGAGAAATAATTATGGCTAGACCTTTAATATACAACTACAAAAATTAAATACATATTCCTATAAAATTAATTCTACTCATACGCAATGTATCTCTAGAAAAATTATTTGCACTCATTTAAATTTTCTTATTCGTAGATCTAGTCCCCATCTTAATGGTAAATTAAATGTTTTAATTTAATTTATTTATCTTCTAAAAATAGTTTGTCGGTTTGAACATAGTAATTCAATATACTGTGCAATTAATAGTTGTTTTAGAAATAGTGATGGCTCACTTTATAATTGGAGACATTTTAAAACATAATTAATTCTTCGGTATCCCTTTTAAATTCTACCAACAATTTTTCTTCATTTATAATAAATGCAATAATATTATAGTTATGTTTACTTTAGTCAATGTAAATTAGAGTGAGAGGGTATTTTAAAAATATCTATACTACATATAATAGAAAAACAGTCAAAGTTGAAAGTTGAAAAGTTGAAAATTTTAAATTGGTCAATGGAGAGACAAATATATAATGCAATTAATACTCTTATTAAAACACCAATTACTTAAAAATACAATAATTTATTCACATTGTACAACCAATTAAAAGCACATCTATCAAATTAAAAACAACCAATTAAAACGCCCTTACAAAAAAGTACAATAAAATTTTCATAAGGTACAATTTAAAGAAGCTACAACATAAAAAATATAAAATAATTAAACGCACTAATTAATGTTATTTTTAAAACACTCTAAAATGAAAAGTACATGTTGTTATACACATTATACAAATTAATAAAACACACAAAACTTCATACAAGCTAACAAGTTAATGGTACATATACTTTTGAAAACCGGACCGAACCAGACCGAACCGGACCAACGTGTTCAACAGGGAATCGGTGTCGCCACCGGTTCGGCTAACCAATTAAAGCCATCCGAAAAAGAACCAGAGAGAACCCGTTGAAACCAATACAAATTGGTGAATCATGTCTCATCGAGATCTATTTCTCCGGTTAATCGTCAAAGGGTACCCGTAGCCGAAACGCACGGGTACCCTGGTATATACTATATATAAAGGTAAAACAAAAGTAAAAAGTGAAAAGTCGAAACTAAAAGAGGAAATGTTGAAGACATATATTTCAGAAGGAAACTACCCGGGTGACCCTGGACGCTTCAAACCTGAGGGTTGACCTGGTTTAATTTGACCTGTTTTTTACTCAACCTATCGGGTTGACTCGGTTTAAATCAACCTATTTTTTGACCGGAGTGGTTCAACCGGTTGAACCACTCGGGTTAAACCTGGTTTCAAATTTGATAAAATTATATAAGAAATGATGAAGTAGTTATGGAACCCGTGACAAATTTGAAAAAATGAGAGACCAAGTAATTGTAGTCTTTTGTTGTTCATTTTTCTTTGACACATATACTTTGTCATTTGTATAATGTTATTTTGAAAAATATTGGTCTTGTACCACTTAAGGGACTAGCATATATGAATCGTCTTTTAAAAGTTAATATATATTGTATAGCCCTTTGTCCAGTATATCAATAATGTTATGTAAGTTTATTAGAATCACAAAAATTAAATAGTATTGTTATCTTTAGCGATAATTATTTGTACCCCAAACAAATAACTTTGAACAATGTTTAAATATCTATGCAAATTGATAGTACAAAATAATCTTATTATGGTGATAATTTGTAAGGTTACAAGTTTACAAGCCACACATCAAATGATAAACGCTACACATGTAAAAAAAAATAGTTATCACTACCTAAACTACCAACAAAGCAAGAAAAGGTGGTCACACACGTTGGCTATACGTCTAAACTACAATATAATATTGCCAACTACATAATACCATTGCTTTTTGTAATGCTTGAATTTATTATTACTAAAATCATAATAACTTAAAACAATCATATTAGAAAATATACTCACACCCTTAGATCGAATCCACATAATTTTCTTAAAAACTGTATATTTCTACTGCTATGTAACCAAACATTAGAATTATAGTTATTCGAAAATGATTCTCTAACGCTACAAATACATTTTGTTGAAAGAAACTTATAGGTCGTCGGAATTTTGCAAAAAACTAGACACCGTTGCCGATAGGCGCGGGTACTCGTCTAGTTAATAATTAGATGTGTTGAATTGATATATTGGTGTATTAGAGAGTTGTAAACATTGCTTTAAAACTTGTAATGCATAAAAATTATTTTTTGAAAAAAAAAATATAATAAAATAAAATAAAAGATAAAGATGCATTAGAAGTAGAAGTATCTGTTATGTAAGCTTTACCGCTTATGTAACAAGCTGAGAGGTAAGATTAACTCACATCCTATGTACTTAAACAATTGTTGGAGTAATATATTCACCAGATATAAAAATGCTTAAAAATGTATTGAAATACCACGAATTTAAATTAGCAATATGTTTATCAGATAAGTAACAGCCTAATTAATACATTTGATATTTATTTTCATGCTATAAATGCTTGAACAATACAACTTCAACATGGCATGGTATGTCTATATATATTTATATATCAAAGACGACTTCATATCATAATACTCAAACATGGCAAAAATTGCAATACTTCAGCTCATGCTTTTCGCCACATTGCTAGCTGTTGCAGGTACTTTATCTTTATTGAATTTTCATTTCATATACGCCTTGGACATATAAGAAGTAAGTTAGATGTTTTCCTCTCTTTGACTATTGTTTGGTTTCTTATAGGAGTCTTTGGAGAAAGCGATATGACTCCATTCTTCAAAACTCGATCAATGACTATTGAGCAAGATTGCCATCCTCTAAATTGCCGTTTGCCGGGAGATGGATCGACGTGCCCTCCTCCGGTTTGTGAAGTTGATAGGGATTGTCTTGAATATTGCTGCCCTATTAATAAAGACCCTAAAGTATGTTCTCCAGCATGCATGGTGGAGAGTACTAAAACATGTTGTTGTAGGGGCTGATTAATAACAAATATAATAATTACTTGCTTGATACGTTGTTCCAATTATAAATTTAATTTAGTGATGTCATTTTCGAATAGCTAATGCATGTTTACAAGGATAAAAACCAAGGTTTTGAAAACCGAATCGGACACTAAAACGGTTCTCTGATTCAACCGGTTGAACTCAATTAGAAAACCGGCTAAGTTCATTACTAAAGTATTAGTTTTAAAAGTTTTAAAACATACAAAAATTCATTAAGTTATCATATTGAAATCTTACCTATATATTTTCTCTTGTACATAATTTTTTTTATAGATCTTTAAAGCTGCCAAGCAACATCAATAGTACCATAAAGAAACAAATAAACTCAAAAGAATGTAAAAGCATCTTGGGAAATAGAGGCTATGGATACAATCATTGTTTTTCACCTAATACGCTAATGGTGAAAACCATTACACATCTTTATCTCTTCTTTTATAGCACTATCTAAAACCTGCAACGTCAATCTTTTTTGGACCATCATCTCCAGAGATGAGATTATCCACAGAAAAACTTATTCATCTATACGGGTCAGTCACTGGTTCACCAGTGTTATCGGTTCGATCGGTTTTTGCTGGTTGTCACCAGTTCATTTTTCGGTGGTTCAATGTCTATAGGTAAGCGATAGTGTCTTCGTTTTTTGGTTAAACCGGTCTGACCGGCCTATTCATTCCAATTATGAAAACACTACTAAAAACCATCAAGAGCCAAAATGAACAATATGTCAATCTTTTTTTTTGAAAGACCATATATTATTTGAAAACGGCTAGCAAGAACCCGGTGAAATTTGATATTCATACACACTTCTAAATTTATTTGATAGAAATTCGATCTAAAATTATCTCATTGTACTAAATTTAGTGAATCACTCTTCACTGCAAAACAAACTAATGTCATGTTATAAAATTGGCCATGGCCACAGAATTCGCCTTCATCACTTCCCCCACACTCCTCACTTGAGAGAACCAATGGATCACGACCCCTAAAATTATGCCATTTAGAATCGTTCGAACACCTAAACCAAACTGAGAACTAATTAGGTGGTGGATATCATATTAAGATAAATAATGATATGTGTTTGATTTAAGCGATTTTATTTGGGACCATATTTAAAGGTAACTCTAGCTTGCCTACATTTTACATTCTGTATAGAACGTACCAAAATGTGGTAATTCACATGCCGGGTCATTTGTGGTCAGGTACTGAATTGCTGATTTTTACCGTTCTAAAGCGGTGATTCAACGAACCCAAATCAGTCGGTTCAGCATACCAATGGCAAAAGGTTAGCCGACTTAATAATCTGGCTACAACGATTTTAATTGCAAAATCGAAGAATTTTGTCCACTTGATTTATTTATGGGCCGTGCTTCTTGAAATACATGCAAATCTAGGAATTTTGTTCAAAAAATGGAAATTAATATAAATGGAATACAGCATGTTCTGATTTAACTTAATGATTTACATTCTTTGTTTAAAATTTAAGAATGGACATTAATTGAGGAAATACGTTCTTAAAACTCTTATCATTATGGTTTTGGGTTGTTAGGTTCCCATGTTTGCAACACAAGCATCAATATGTAAAGAAATAGAGATAAGAAAGATAGGTTGATCAAAACACACAAAACACGAATGATATATGAAGAGTTATGCGTAGGATTCGATTGAGATGAACAACCAACTCTCAAATGGGAGTTTACAACATTATTTATAGGGGAAGGGAGCAAGGGCAACACATCTAGTCCCTTCCTTCTTTATGGGCTTGGGCCAAGGCTTATGGGCTTTCTACATAAGCCTTGCCTTAAGTACAAACATAAAGCCTAATTAAGCAACCTATTACATGTTAATTACAAACACTTAAAATATGTTTTAGGAGTGATTCTAACAATCTCCCCCTAAGTGTTGGTGATTAATGACTTAAGTAATATTAAAACGTTGTTGGTGCTGATGTAATAGTTGCTTTGACATCTTTTGACATTCTTCTTTCTTGTGAGAAGAAGTGTCTTGATTCTTACAATCTCCCAGTGTGAGGATCTTGTTTTCTATGAAGTTTTTTGCTTTGACGTCTTCATTACTTTGTTCTTAAATTCTTTGTTCTTTGTGGTGGTTGTGATAGTATGTTGTTGTCAGCTATAGGTCTGCTTCATTGCTCCAGCGTCTCAACGTCTTTCTCCAACATGCTCACACGCTTATTAGACAATGAATTCCAGATGTGAAGAAGTTCTCGAGTCTTTATAACTTTGTAGATTCTTTGATTAGATGAAGAATCATTATGACTTTTTGATGCCTTTGATTTTGAGAGAACTTCTTTTGTGATGTTGTTAGTATGAGCATATGGAGAATCAGCACGATCTCTTCCTCCCGCGAGCATCCATCAGCAGCAGCATCTCCGGTACAGTCACGAACACCAATTGATCATTGAAATCTTTTCATAAAGAATTGATTACTACAATTGTTCTACTGATGAATGTCTTGATTCCATTCACCTTGGTCGGGCGAATCAGCCGTCCGAATCCCGTAAGGGACAGTTGGCATTACATTGAACAAGTTCAAGTAATGACCCACTTATTCAGGACTCGATTCTTGAAAGGAATCTCCTTAGCGGGATTTCCAGCACTTACAAGTTCGAATTTCGAGAGTTTCAACAGCATAATGTGAAGACACATCTCTAATTCTAGCAAAGGCTGTTCCTGAAACCGGATGCCCTCAAGAAGGCTAACACGATATACCAAAGTACATCTACGGTTCAGGTGAGTCACTGAGGTACATCGAAGCATCACCCCACGACTATAGACCATTTGAGACAACACTAAGCATAACCCACAAGGAGTTACCGAAGTGACCTGCTGTCAAGGCTGTTTGATGTTGACCCTGGCAGGTGTTTCCATTCAATCACTGAGGATCACAGTTTTGAACCCCTCATAAATGTTCTCGACACATTGCTAAGATCTGTGAAGGACTCTAGAATGTATCACTTGCGTCCTTATTGTTGAACGACAACTGATGAAATGTCAAGTGTACCTAGGAGATCTTTTGATGAATCTCGTGGCTCTAGACTCAATAGTGCGCTTTGGTTTTCCTGAGCGGAGACTAGGGAGAGGGTCTCCTTCTTCAATACCAGCAATCTCTAAGAGAAAGTCGATAGTTTACATAGGGTTCCCTGTGAGAATGAAACAAGCTTCTGTTGAGAGAAACTTGAGTGGCTAAGAAGGTTTAGTGCATGCGTCACTGGGTCCATGACAACTTTGATCTTTAATACCGGTGTCATCTAGTGACAGCCAGTAACATGTGATTTGAACCCGGTGTCTGCCCTAAGTTGAATAATCTGGAGGGCTATTTCATTTTACCCTTTTCTTTACTTTTTCTTTTTAATTCTTCAACTCCTTCTTTCTCCGATTCTTATTTTCTCCTTTCTATAATCATACCTAAGGACTTCTAAATTCTAACTATTGGTGGTATCCTTGGGTAGATCCTTCCGGCTCTGCCGGATCATAGGACGGTTATTCCTAACCTTAGTCACCTTATAACTCCATGACTAACCTATGTTGTCCATAAAACCATTTTCATGAAAAATCTCTCAAAGTGGTTATGAGTAAAATACATTTTGTACCACTGAAAGAGTTTTATATTTTGTAGAAATACTCCTCCTCAACACGTGCTTAAGAGTTTTGACAAAAATCTGCACGGTGAGAGAAGAGCACACACTTTTGAATTGATCAACTCAAGATAGAAAATTCCCCGCGAGACACGGTTACATCACTGACTAGGTCAACTTGAAGTTGTAAACACTCCTTGGTGAGGAGGTTTGACCCGTCAAGGTTCATGTCGACCAAGAGTTTCTCGAATGGTACATTCTACTAGGACAAGTCCTTTGCGAGACACGTTTACATCACTAGTGAACTAGCTTGAAATTATTACCAGTCCTGGACAAGTCTTTTCGAGTTACTAACATTTAAGCGCTCATCAATTTATTTGGTTAAGTCTTTAGCACGAAGATTCAATAGCAATTCACAACATATTTCTTATCACATAATTTTTCTCCCCCTAAAAAATGGCATATAAATGTTATTTTTGACGAAATTTTGATATCGAATATGTCCATTTCGAGTTTTGTGGGAAGATTTCCACAAAGAACGATTTGTGAACAAAGTTTTAAGCAAATACTCCCCCTCAACAAGTGATATTAACGTTTGAGGTTTTGAAAATCATAAGGGGAAGTACTTGTTCTTTTGAGCAAAACTTTGAAAGTGAAAGTTTTGATTAGTTTTACTCAAAAGTAAGAAACTTTTGCTCCTTTTATACGGATTATGGCACTGATGCGTAACACAGGGTCCTTTCATTACAAGTACGGGTTGTACACTGTTATGTGGCACAAACCATAGTCAATTATAGATCAACACATCCAAATATAATGAAAGAAACAAATCCAGGAGTACCAGGGAGTCCGTCAATAACACCAGGAGTTCTTTCTGGACTTTGGTAGCATGTTAGAGATATGCTTTGATGTCCACCCACGAAACTCTCCAATGTCCTCATCTGATCCTGAAACAACCTTTCATCAATCCTGGTAATGATCTTCTTCGCATCCCTCTTTTCCCTAGAATTCCACCTTTTATTCGACCCTATGCCCTCATGAATCTCCTTTAACCTATAAGCCATCCCATACCGAACCTTCTTCAAAGTATGATCACAAAATTTGTGAAGCTCCTTGCACGCCATGAAGCAATTACGGTGAAGTTCATTGCGGTAAACTACCCCAAATGGTTTCTTAATGATGGTGTACTGAGCAAGATGGTTGATATCGGGAAGATCTAGTTGTAGTTTGGTGAGATTAACACGTTTCTGGTATGATTCCACGGCAAGTTGAAGGTCTTCAACACGTTCCTGGATAACGATGCTTCTGATGAATATCAGCAATGACTTGATGTACTGGAGCTGGATGTTGGTGGAGAAATGTCGCATTCGACCTTGTACCTTAGCAAGATACATGTCTTCAATGTCATTGAGTGACAATCTCAGAAAATCCGCTTAAGAGAAGTCATATTCCTGTTCGTCTTGGCGTTTAACTACGATTTTCTTCAGGAATGAGTAGTCCCACTTGGTGGACAGGATGACATGTATTATAGCAACGATCCGATGGTCACTGTACACCTCTTTCTTAGATTTTAGTACATGGCAGCTTCTATAGTAGATTCTTCTTCATTCTGGCCAATGATGAATCCCATACAGTGCATCGATGTCATACTTTACCACATTGTCAACAAACATATGTGTGGCTTCTTCCTCGATGGCTATGTTGTTTGAGTAGATTACTGCCGGGAAAGGGAAGGTGAGTGAGGTAGTGTATTTCTTGCTTACATCGCTACTGTGCTGAAGAAATTCCATGTCATTACTGTAGAAATATCGGTATGGAATTTTTGGTTGATCAGGTCAGCCAATGGTGGGTAGTAGCTTTGTCCATTCGGTGTAGTATGGAGCCTTGTCAGGTCTGGTGAAGTCGATATTGGATTCGGGATTGAGCCAATCAATATTTTTGGACATGGCTCATGCAATGTTGTCGAGATGATATTCGACTTCAATTGCACTGTCGGAGTTGTCTTTTAGCAGTTGAAAAGCTTCGTTCTTGATTCGCTTTAACTCTGCTTTTGTCATCTTCTTCACTTTAAACTTTTCTTGTATGATCTTGACATGCTCCATAGTTCGACCATCTACCGGTTCTTGGCCTTCCAGTAACTGAGGGGTTGCGTCAACAAGCTTTGAAAACCAATCATATTCTTCAGTTTCATCTTCATCTAGCCATGACACAACTGAAGTTGACTTTTTCTTCTTCGGCTTTGATGATGATGCTGGTTGGTTCGTTGATGTAGAAGAAGGAGGTTTTTGTTGGGGCTCAGGAATCTCCTCATCGTCACCACCAGTGTATTCAAAGTGATCACCAGTTTTCTCCATTGGTGGTGGAGACTCAGAGTCCTGAGGTTTGTCTGTAGTAGGAGGACGTTGAGGAGATCTTCAAGAGGTGGAGGTCCTTTGGGGTGGTGGAGGCATGGATGATGAATCGTCATTTTTCTTCTTACGTTTCGGCTCAGAATCTTTATCCGCATCATCATCGTCTCTTGGACACTTAGCCCTTTCAGCTGACGCTTTGCATGAAGTTTTGAGTTGATATTCCAGCAATGCCTCAAATAGTTTAGCTTCGTCAAAAGTAAACATTGCGGATCGTTTAGACATTTGTAAAACAAGCTTGGAAATCAATTCTGCATCGGAGACAACCACATGATCGATTGGATTGATTTGCATTGCTACAGGAGTAGATTGCATTGTTTGCTTGACCAATTGCATGAGATTTGGATAAAGTTGTCTGGTGAACATCTCTCTTGTCACTCCAGGGACGGTATCGAGAAGAAACTTTTGAGTATATTCTCTGATCGTCTTGTCCATTTCCCCTTGGACATCTCTATTGAGAAACTGTTGAATCTGTTCCCTTTCATCAAAAAACTCGTTCATTACATCCTGAAGAAAGTTTAATGTGTCGGCCAGTTGATTTAATTTCTTGTTGACCACGTTTTTCTTCCTTACTTTCCTGACAACGTTAACAATCTTAGTTTTAGCCCGTGATGCCCAAGTATTGCTCGGTTTCTTGATTGATTTTGATGTGGATCTGGTGGTGGTGTATTTGGATGGTGGTAGAGATGAATGAGATGATGAGTCAGACGAAGATGATTCATGAGAAGGCTCTGGGTCATTTGGAGGCTCAGAAGTTTGTTCCGGGTTGTGTTCAGGATTATCTAGAAGATAATCATCAGCTTCTTTTTCAGCTTTAGCCTGTTCTTCAGCTTTTATGCTGGCCTCTTCTTTAGCTCGAGCTTCCTCTTCAGCTCTTTCCCTATCAGCTTCCTCAATATCTTCATCTGTAATCCTTTCATCCTTCTCCTTTTTCTCTTCTTTCTCAAAGTCGAAGATGATATTATCTTCTTATTGCTGTTGTTCAGATTCGTGAATGGTGGTACCAGTTCCCTTATCGGGTTGATTAACTGCATCGAGAACTGGTGTTATTTGTGAGCCACCACTTGATCCTCCAGGGCCACGAGTCTTTTGAAGATTAAACTCCTTAGCAACATGTTGTAGCCTGAGATTTTTTAGTTTCTTGCGGTATTCTTTTTTTTAATCTTGTGGCTCTTCTTCTGAACTTTCTTCTTCTTGCTCTTCCACTGGAGTTTTGCCCTTGTCAGATTTGGAACTAGGAGGTGTTTCTACTGTTTTCTTATCGTCTGTAATAGTTTCTGAGTAGTGAACCTCTTCATCCGTGTCAGTATCCTCGGAGTCCTCGTCCTCTAATTTTGGTGTCGATTGAGGATTAGGAATAGCAACCTTAGATGGAACTTTCCTTTTGAGAGTATGAGTTCTCTTTGGATACTTTCGGGTACTCCCAGTGCTTGCAGCACTTCCAGCACTGCCTCTCTTGGTCCTTTTAACTGGTATGGATGAAGACTTTTCATCTATGAATCCAACTTTTACTGATGCTACTGCTTTTTGATATCGTGAGTATGATTGAAGTTTCTTGATATCATCAGTGAGAAGGCAGTCAGGCAAAACTGCACCTTTTTTCTTTGTTGTTGAGTCTTTCAATCTGACAACATTAAGAGTAGGCTCAAACAACCTGGAGTGATGGTTGGGGTCATCAAGTCTCAAGGGAATGTCCAGATTATTCCCGAGTATCCTTTAGATCAACAGTTTAGTGTATTTGATGTAGGGGATCTTGGTGCCAGGCTTCTTGAGGTAAGACATCATATCTTCCCGATCGAGAGTTACGAAGTCAATATGCATCTTGTTGACCATGCCCCAGAATATTTGCAGTTCCATGAGCTTAGGATGCTCATAACTACTATCACGTCCAGAAACAGACTTGGCAATCATGATGTATAAAGTTCTTCATGGCTGGGGGATGTTCTTTAGGTCAACAGAAGAATGTTTAGTGATGATCCCAGCAGCTTCATCATAGCCAATATCGACCATGAATTGGAGAGTAGCCTCTTCCGAAGGAGTAGCAACATAATCAACAGGATGGATGGTAGGAAGGAGGAGAATTGCCCTTAAGTCTGCAACAGTAATGGTGACTTGTTTGTTGTTTAGTGTCACTGTAACAACTACTTGACCATCGATCTTCAGCACAATGTGCCAGAATTGATGAATGTATATCTCCGGTACTGTTGCAGAATTTGTGAGCATGTTCTTGTATGGATGAGTCTTCAGAATGTCCACAACAATATGACAGGAAGACTCAGAGCACGTGAAGTTAACAAAGTTGACTTTGAGATTGTCCTTTCCAATCTTCATCTTGTAACCGGTAGGGAAAATGTCTTCCATCTTGAGAACATTTGGTGCGTTAACGTTTTCCATTGTGACGTCCATGTTGTGATCTGAAAGATATTGAGCCAAAAGAACCAACATATTGAAAGACATTACATTAGTCAAAAGTTGATTTTATTGTCCAATTATTGAATATGTTATGTTGATGAATGTTACGAGTCCAACGTCACTTGTTTGTCCAATAGTCCAAAGTAGTCGTGATAAGTTTCGTGAGTTTATTAATTTTGAATTTTAAAGTCCAAATTTTCACTCATTTACACAACATATTAACCATTATAGCTTATTAGTGACATTTTGGTTTTGTGACGTTATGATTTATTTATTTACAAGTTTGTACGTGTAACAATTAATAATTATGGTTAAAAATAATGCTTATGCGTAAAGTTTCAAGCTTATGCGTAAACAGTAGTAACCATACGCGTAAGCATAAGCTTATGCGTAGGAACTCCTCTTACGCGTAAGAAATATTACGCGTAAGAAAAGAGGTCTTGGCATAAGGCTTATGCGTAAGTGTATGTTGGAGTTTATGCATAAGGTTTACTCGTAAGAGTGAACCTTATGCGTAAGACTCAAGTTTACGCATATCCTTCACAGGATACGCGTAGTCCCCATGTAGAACCTTACGCGTAAGATTTCTCTTACGTGTAACCTACTACGCGCAAGATGATCCTTTATGCGTAGAGTTCCATTTTAACATTGAATCTGATTTTGCATGCGTAATAACCTGAAATAAGTTCATCATAGCATGTCCATTAACATATTATTCAATCCCTTTCAATTTCACATGTAATCACAATCATACACAGTTACGCGTAGGATTTACTTATGCGTAAAACTTAAACCCTGGGGATTCAAATATTACGAGTAAGAAATCCAACCATAGAACATGCACCAAATTATTTCTGGGATGCCTTAGGACTCTATGAATGTGTTGCAACAAGTTTTAACATCAAAAACCTTAAGAATCAAAAGTCCCTAATTCGTATGAGTCTTAAACCCTAAATCTCAATTTCTTACAATTACATGTTTCTGGGTAAGAACCAAAGGTGGTTTTGGTTAATTAAGCATGTTACAAACATCATGTGACCATCTAATTACACAGAAACGCTCTCAATAGAAAACCCCCAAATCTCACGCATAAACCCTAATTTTGAAAAATGATTAATTGATGTTTCTGGGTTGAATTTTTTATTGGAAATTGTTTTAGAATGATGTTATGAATGTTTTAACACACTTATTTCAACAACAAACACCCAAAACATGATTGCATGTTCATACGCATATGCGTAGAACACGAAATCACCCCTAGGGACAGATCTAAGCGTTGGTTTTATGTATAAATTAAAACCTATCTTTAGAATATCGCTGAGAATCATAAACCACTTACAAAATTGAAGATTAAAGCACGGATTTGTTGTTTGATTTTTAGGCGTAGGATGAGTGGTTGGAAAAGTAAATGTAAGTAATAAATTTGTTAATTCATTAGGTAGCAGGTTTTGATAAAATAAGTTTAAGATATTTGACACTTATGGTCCCTCTACCTCAACCAATTTCATCCACAGACCAACACTTCCAATTAGGTTAAGCACAAAGTGTAAGTTTGGAAAGAAACTTGACGACACTCCCCCTCGACTTTTGAAAATAGATAAATTTTACAAATTTGGGTCCGAGGAGTGTCAAGAAACAAGAAACGTGTCCACCGTTATCAAAGATACTACCAATACGGGGTAACATGCAAGTACAAGGTTTTATGAAACATAAAATATTTACTTTCTCCCCCTCAACACTTAACCGAGAAAATATTGAAATTTTGAAAGAGTGAAGTGTTGACGAAAGATTTGTACTTGCAATGTTGAAATAAATTGAGATAGAAGAATATTTTTGAGTTTTATAAGTTTTGTATTTTTGTATTTTGTTTTTGAAAAATATTTACAAAAGAGGTTTTGGTGTTTGACTGGTTTTAAGATTGTTTTAAAAGTTCGTCCAGTTCCTTGGGAGTCAAACACCTCATACCAATCCGGTGGACCAAATCAGTAAACCTAGCAGGAGCTAAGGCTTTGGTGAGAAGGTCTGCCAGTTGATATTCAGTACCCACAAAATATATTTCAACGGTACCCTTTTCCACATGTTCCTTGATGAAATGATATCGAAGATCGATGTGCTTAGAATTCGAATGTTGAACAGAGTTGCACGAGATCGCAATAGCACTTCGATTGTCGCAGTACATTGGGATTCTGTCAAATACGTAACCATAGTCTTTGAGTTGTGTTCTCATCCAAATGACTTGAGCATAACACGCCGACATAGCTCCATATTCTGCTTCTGTTGAGGATAGTGATGTACAATCCTGCTTCTTCGATTGCCAGGACCATAGTTGTCAGGATCCCGA
This sequence comes from Chrysanthemum makinoi, assembly GCA_910596185.1. Classification (NCBI taxonomy): domain Eukaryota; kingdom Viridiplantae; phylum Streptophyta; class Magnoliopsida; order Asterales; family Asteraceae; genus Chrysanthemum; species Chrysanthemum makinoi. The sequence continues at coordinate 228,813,123 of OU343221.1, forward strand.
TCCTGATCTTAGGATCTTATGATTTTACGATACTGCAAAGCAAAAACGATCTGGATCCTACATAGGATCTTTGCAAGCTTAAGATCTTATAGGATCCCGATCTTTACCATATGATCTTACTATCTAATCCGATCCGATCTTACTTTTCTCGAATTACAAACTAAAAAACTACAAATTTATGGGTTGTTTGTTTGTAGAATTCAAAAATCAATATGTTAATCTTTTTAAATATTTTATAATCATAATTTAGGACAACATTTATATGAAACATTCATAGTATTTTATGGTTATAATGTATTAGAATTTGTAGATTTGTATAAAATTACATAAAGTATTAAGAAATAGCATTAGAGTAGGATCTTAAGATCCCGATCCGATCTTACGATCACGATCTTGCAAAGACAAAAACGATCCTGGGTAGGATCCCGATCTTGACAACCTTGGCCAGGACACCAGTTTATCACCAAGAAATTGTAGAGCTCCTGAAGTACTTTTCCGAGAATCTAAGCAACCTGCGTGATCAGCGTTTGTAAAAGCTATTAGGGCAAAACCAGAATCCTTCGGATACCATATTCCCAAGGTAATGGTTCCCTTGATGTATTGGAAGATTGTTTTAGCCTTAGAGAGGTGAGTTGTAACATATTGGATTTCATTAACATATCATAACACATACATAGGGGCGTATGGTTTAAGGTTTTAGAGAGAGAAAGTTAAGAGGTTTGGGAACTTAGAGAGAGAAAGAAATATCTTATTTTGAGCTCTAACCCTCTACCTTGGGAGGTAGAGAGTATTTATAGTACCATACATAAAACGCCACCTACGGGCTGTGGATCAGGCATACAGTGGGTAAAGACCAGTCCGTCCTCCACGGTGTTACTTAACTAAATACTAACTAACATACAATAACTACGACTATGAGCTTTCTAACGATTACATATACTTGAGGTGACCGACACTTTAACGACTGGATTTTCTAAATCCTAACAATCTCCCCCTAAGGGAGGTCACCTCAAATTACATTAAATACAAACAGATATTACATTATGATTGTTCTCGGATTCTTGTTAAAGTTCTTTGATCTATAGCCCGTAGTCTTTGATTCTTCATGTTTTGCATGTTTGGTTAATCCAAGTGGAGGTCTTTAACTGATCCACATGATGATGAGTTTTGAGCCTGCTTTGAGATCATCAGCTTCCATAAATCTCTGACTCTTCCTTTGTAGAGTTGACATCATGTGATGTTGTGACTTTTCAACCGACATGCTCCCATTCTGGATCATGATTTCTTCTCATCAGAGTAGCAGAAGCTTTAGTTGATTCATGATATGTGCAGCAGCGTAGCAGAAACATGGAGTGTAAATATCAGAGTTTTTGATGCACTTATCATGATTTCAAAGTAAATGTGATGTGTGAGCATGAGGCAATGGATTGACCTCTCAATTTTGATCCGCTGCAAATGTCGGGTGTACCTGCATACAACAGTTAGCAATAAAGCGCACGAAAGTGTCTTTGATCACTTTCATTGAATTGAGGTACACGGCCCACGGTTCCTCGTTGATCAGCACAAGTACTGCCTGTGATCAGGTATAATTCCGAAGAATCTCCTTGACAGGGTTTCGCAGCTGGTATAGCCGTTCTCAAACCGGAACGTCTCAAAGAAGACAACACAGAGTGAGTGAACCAGTGAATTTGAGATTCATTGATTGATGAAAAGAGATTTGAAAAACAACCGTGTACTGCTCAATATAAAGTGTTTTTGCAATACAACGAAGGTTTTTAAGGAAAATCAATTATCAATCATAAACACCTTTTATTTTTGAAATATTAATACACAGTCGATGTGCTAGAGAAAAGAATTTTAAGCACAACGACCGGTTTTTCAAAGGTATCCGTCAATCCATTACCTGAACCAGGATTGATTCATAATTTTGAATCGCCCTATTGTTTCTGTTCAGTTGTCACATGGTTGATCTATTGGATTGATCTCACATGCCACCTACCAAGAGCTTGTTTGATGTTGGCTCTAAAAGACTTTCCATCTTCATTGTGAGTATGTTTGCATATCACTCAGATGTTCTGGAAATACCACAAGGATAATGCGTAGGACTATTAAAATATATTCCCTCTTTCCACATTGTGTGAAACAGAGAGTCTTCATTGACAGTGTCTTAATGAGATTTATTGATGATCTTGTGGCTCTAGACTCAATTTTGCACATTTTGTTCCTATGCCAGAGACTAGGGAGAGGGTCTCCTTCTTCACTATCAACCATCTCTAAGAGAAAGTCGATAGATAATGTAGGTTCCCCGTGAGAATGAAACAAGACCTTTTAAGAGGAACTTGAGTAGCTTGGGAAGTTGTAGTGCAGTGCGTCACTGGGTCCATGACGTCTTGTCTTCAATACCGGTGTTACCTTAGTAACAACCAGTAGCATATGTATTGAACCCTGTTTCTGCCCTATGGTTGAATAATTGGAGGGCTATTTATTTTCACCCTTTTCACATTCAATTCTTTTTCGTTCTTCAACCCCTTCAGTGCTTACCGAGACTTCATAACTAGAACCTTGTTGGGTTTATTCCAGTTCTAGCTCTTTCTCAGTCGGCACTCTTCCCATACCTCATTTTTTCTCCTTTTTTCATCATACCTAAGGACTCTACACTATCTAGTGGATTGTCCCTGGGTAGATCCCTCTGGTTCTGGCGGGATTGTGGGAACGAATACCTAACCTAACCATCCTTATATCTCCATACATAAAGTAAATTTGGTCGGTCTTTATGGTATTGTTCTTCTGCCATTGGAACCAATTGAAAACCATTTGAAAATCAATCCAGGTACTTGTGATATATTATCAGAGCATTTTATACCTGAATTGTTTTTGATATTTCAAAAAAAGAGCTCCCCCTCAACATGTGCATCGAATGTTTGAAATCATTTTGGCACATGGAGGCAAGAGGAAGAATTCACTTTTTTGATAAATATTTTCTAAAAATATCTACATCACTTTCCCGATCAAAATTAGTATTTTTAAATACTTTGTTAACGATATTTTTGGGAAAGGATGTGGTTTTCAAAAATTTGCTCCCCCTCAATATGTGCATCGAGATTCGAAAGTGTTTTACGCATATTAGGGAAAACCTGCACATAGAGACAAATCAATCACGTTTCAATCCTTTTTGGTTTGATATAGATGCTCCCCCTTAACATGTGCATAGAAAATTTGAAATCGTTTGGCAAATGTAGGGAGGAGAGCTTGCTAATCACTTATAAAACCATTTATCGAATTATCAGTTTAAATCCAATTTAAATCACAAATTCTCCCCCGCTCACAATTTTCAAATCATTTAAGATTTGTGATCTCTATAGATTTAAATTGATTTTGAAAGCTTTTGAGGAGAGTTGTGACTTGCTTATGAAAACATTTAACCGATAAGGATCAAATCTGAGACTTTAAACTCCAACAATTAAACATGCTTGAGTATCTTTTGAAAATATGACATAAGCCTTGGTCTGAACCAATTGTATGACAAATAACCTTTTGATCTAATTGAAATCATTCTCCCCCTCAATCAATGAAATAAGTTGTTGATTGAGAGATAGAGATTTTGACAAATGTCAAGTCCAGATGATTTTCAAAAATTGAGTCCGAGTTATTTTTCAAAGCTATAAGTTTTCATTAGATAACAAATATTTTTCAGAAGAATTTATAGAAGAAAAAATATTTGTGAAGGAAACATTTGTCTTTTTGGTGACAAACATTTGTTTTTAGAATCAGAGCATGAGATTTGAGAAATAAGATAAAGCATGGCTCTGTTCTTTCTATTAAAAACTGGGTATAGTCAGAAATGACTATAAACATTTTGTATTTCTTTCTCTCAAAAAGTTTTTTTTTTAATAAATATGTACATTCGAACTTCATCTAAAGACCCATGTCACTATTTGAATGACAACACAAAAACCGTAGATGAAATCGAATAAAAGAAAAGATGTGAAAAATATTTTTAGCTTTTTCAAAGATTTTCTGATTTTTATGGATTTTTTTTTGAAATTTTATATTTTTCTATTTTCTTTTGTGCGTTTTATAATTTTGTATTTTACTTTTTGAATAAATATTTACAAGAGATGGATGAAGAAAAACTTTTACTCCTCGTCTTCCTCTTGAAGACGTTTGAGTGTCTCCGGTTGTAGACTCTTTAGACCAAGTCGTGGAAGGATAAACTCAAAACGTTCTCTAGGAAGAGCTTTGGTGAAGATGTCTGCTAACTGGTATTCAGTCCTCACAAAATAAAGTTCCACCACACCGTTCTCCACTTGTTCCGTGATGAAATGATGTCGAATGTCGATATGCTTTGCTCCTGAATGTTGAACGTTGTTGCATGAGAGAGCAATGGCACTTTTGTTATCACAATACAGAGGGATTTTGTTGAATTCAAAGCCATAGTCAGATAATTAGGATATTATCCATAGGATTTGAGCACAACAAGATGACATGGCTATGTATTCTGCCTCTGTAGAGGATATAGAAGTACTCATTCGTTTCTTTAAAGACCAGCTCACAAGCTTATCACCCAGAAACTGAGCACCTCCTGACGTGCTTCGACGTGTATCTTGACATCCTACATGGTCAGCATCTGCATAGGCTGTTAGTGACATACCGGTGTCCTTCGGTACCAAAGTCCCATATTGATGGTTCCTTGGAGATACCGAAAGACCCGTTTAACCGCTTCAATGTGCTTTTGGTAGGCTTAGCCTCGGTATCTAGCACACATGCATACAACGAACAGAATGTCTCGGTCTCACCAAGTGGCGAAGGTACATCAGTGACCCAATCATACTAAGATATTTAGTCTGGTCAACCATGATCCCTGAGAGGTCCTCATCCAGTTTAGTAAGCTCCACCATGGGAGTGTCAACAGGGTCACAAGAATCAAATCCAAATTTCATTAAAATCTCATTAGCATATTCAAATTGATTGATAAAAATGCCTCCGGGACTTTGCGAAATTTATAATCCCAAGAAAAATGACATTTGTCCCATCATTGACATTTGAAATTTGGAGCCCATCTCCTTAGAAAAACGATCACATTTATTGGGGTCAGTCGAGGAAAAAATAATATCATCAACATAGATTTGAATGTGTATTAAGTGTTTGCCTGACTTTCTGGTGAACAATGTCGGATCAACTGCTACTTTGCTGAATCCATTAGATAGAAGAAACCTTGATAGCGTATCGTACCATGCCCTTGGAGCTTGCTTCAAACCGTAAAGGGTCTTCTTCAAGCGATAGACATGAGTAGGATGCTCTGGATTCACAAAACCTTCAGGTTGGCTGACGTATACAACTTCCTTAAGATCTCCGTTAAGAAAAACCGTCTTTACATCCATCTGATAGACTACCATGTTCTTACTTGCAGCATTAGCCAGGAAGATTCTGATTGCTTCAATACGTGCAACTGGAGCAAATGATTCTTTAAAGTCAATACTTTCCTCTTGACGGTATCCTTTTGCAACAAATCGAGCCTTGTTCTTCAACACATCACCATGCTCATCAAGTTTTACTTTGAAGATCCACTTTAGAGCAATGATCATAGCATAGTCAGGAGCAGGTACTAATTCCCATACATCTAGTCGATCGAACTCATGAATTTATTCTTGCATGGCATTGAACCAACTGTCTTCATTCATGGCAGTTTTAACATCTTTTAGTTCGACCATAGATACTACGGAGTTAAAGAAGCACCATAAGGCATCAGTTGCAAGTTGTTTACGAGTGGATACTGGACGAGAGGGTTTCCAATGATGTTGTCCAATGGATGGTCATGTGTCCATTTTCTAAGGTGTTCGTGTGGTTGTTGTTGAGGAACCGAGGTAGCGAGTCGTTTTCCCGATGAAGATGGTTCCTGATGATGGTTCAGGAGCAAATATGTTCTCACAGTGGAGCATCTTTGGGAGTAGCAAAGGGGTTATCTCCATCATAGGTGCCATAAACAATTCCATGATGTACACTCGATGATTGAGGATTTGATGATGAGACCGAGTGATCGCTATAGTGGCGCTTCTTGACTCAATGACATAGAAACCGAAGGGTTATTCACAAGGCCGTGGATTGGAGCATCCTCTGTTGATGGATTTGACTGATCATTAGCAATAGGCTCATAGTGTTTGATTGCATGTCCAAAACAATCCCCGGCAGCGGCGCCAAAAATTGATTCAAGTTAACAAAACAATCTCGGCGGCGCAAAAATTGATTTGAAGAGAAACCAATAATGAGAAGTGTGTAGTATGTGGGTAACTCAAACGTGTTAGGTTTGAGCACCGAGATCGTTCCGAACGAGGGTTGAATGGAATTTCCAACTCACGTCTCAATAATCGGGATTTGAATAAGAAAAGGGGATAATATGATAATATCTAAACCACGGATAAGGAAAGCATATGGAACTAAAATCTATGGGGAAAACCTAAGAACTAAGGCAAACTACGCAATTCTACGCTAAAACGTAAAAACGGAATTTAAACGAAACGCGAATAAAAAGCAAATACGTCTATTCTAGATCCTAAAAATAACCTAAAATTACTTTTATTCTAAAAATGATATTAGAAAACTAATATGAATTAAAACTATTTTTTAGGAATTTTCTTGATTTTATTTTAATTAAAAACTAATTATTAACTAATAAAAATGAACTAATTATCTAAAAATTATGAAAGAGAGAGGGAAAAATATGGAATAACTTTCTAAAAATCTAAAATTACATAAAAGACTTTTTAAAACTATTTTTGTATTTTTCAGATTAATTTCCTATTTTCTATGAATTTAATTCTATTTTAATCTAATTTAAATAGTGGAAAATACCAAATAAAAGGAGAAAAATATGGAAAAATCTTTTTTTATGCTTTTTATATTTATCTTAAACTATTAAAATTGAAAAATTATTTTTTGGAACTTTTTCTCAATTAATTGCAATTAAAGCTAATTTAAAATGATTAAAAACTGATTTTATTTAAGAAAAATACCAAACAAGGTCCAAAAATTATGAAACTTGCAGGGAAATTCTAAAATATTATTCTGGATCTATGAAAAATAAGAAAACAAAGGCTTATGTGGGGGAATCTAAGGCTGCAATGTAACTGTTCTAAATAAGCTACTCTAAAAATAAGCTAATAAGCTCTAAAGGACACCAAACTGATACTTAAGCTAAATGATAGTTAAACTACTCTAAAGCAACCTTATGCACCTACTCCTAAAACCTAAATAGCATTCTACTTATGATTTAAGCAAACTGATATTAGAGCAAATAAGCTAAATGGCCCTACTGTTGAGCTGCTCTTAACTGCTTATCAGATAAGCTAAAAGGAAAACCAATACTGTGGGTCTCAATACCACCTAGCAGAGATCATAAACCCAAAGTTTCAGCTCCTAAGGACTTATAATGAAGAAACTAGGGATCAAGTAAAATGGCAAAAAGTGGACAGGGCTGCTGAACTGATGCAGAAACAGAAAGAGGTACCTATGTTTGAGCTTATTTATAAGCTAATCAGAAAAGCTTGAAAGCAAAAAAGATATGGGGTCTTGAATACCACCTGACAAACTACAAATGGACCAAAAATCAGGCCCTAACTAGCTGAATTGACAACTGTGCATATGCTGCAAGTTTTGTAAAACTCTGATTTTTTTGACAGATTTGACTTTTTAAGAACAATGTGAAGATTGACTAAAATGAGATTCAAAGGCAAATGAGGGACTGATTTGGATGTAAAATGATGTGATGACACTAAAGAAAGCTACTTTATCTGATCCTAGACCTATGTGCTTAACAAGCTCTACTGATTCCAACAGAATTGAAGATGAGAGCAGATTCAAAAAAAGGTTTTGACTAAAGGTGCAATGGCTGTAAAACTAAGACATCTATGAACTCAATACACTATAACAAACCTAAATCAACTGATCTAATCAAATCTTGTGACCTCTAAAACAGTCTAAAACACTTAAACCAAACACTCTTTTAATATCCTAAACCATACTTTTAAATAAAAACTTGATGAGAATTTAACTAAAACTGAATTAAAAACTTATATAAACATGAAACTTATCATTTTAACAAACTAAAACCAGAGATTAACATGAAATAGGGTGACTTTTGATCTTTGACTTTTGTTGACCCTTTTTCCAAAACTTGAGATTAGAACAATGAGAAACCACAATAAGCTCATGTAAGCTTATCCAAGCTTAAATGAGCTTAATGAAAATAAAGAATAAACTTAAAAACAGATTGAAACAAGATTGTATGAAAATCGAATTGACAATGGATTAATGAAAGAAAACTTGATTAATAAAGTGGCATTATAAAAGCATTACAATGAAAAGAAACTAAGCTATTAAAACAGTAAATGACAGGAAATGGAGAGGTCAAAATCTCTCTAAAGCCTAAGAGATTGGACAACTACAATGTGAGCAAAAGGGTCGTTTTTATAGCTGAGGTGAGCCTTGAGCTTGGGATTCCTTTGAGAAGAGCCTAGAAGCTCATTAGCAGCCACACATTCAATTCCAGGTCACTTCAACCAATCATAGAGCTCCATTTGTCTTGATGAGGTGTCTAGTCCAATGAGATAGCTTGGTTTGGCCACGTGGGCACTCAATCTGACAGGTCAGTGTATCTAGAAACTTTGGGGAGAGATTCTTAGTACTATGTGAGGTGTTTGGGAGGTGGTAAATGGTGGGTGAAATGGGTGTGTTTGGCTGGGGAAGACAGGGCAGAGGTGGGGCGCGTTTGGTTATTAAATATAATTGTTTGAGTGGTTTGGGTATTTTTGACCGGGTAAAGGGTATATACGGGTTGGGTAATGATTTTAATAATAAAACCGGGTAAGTGAATTGGGTAAAGGGTAGAGTGGATTTGGGCTTTAGGATATTTGGTTTTTGTTTTGGGCCAAGAGTTGGAAATAGATAATGGATTTGGATACTTGGACTTGTAATGGATTAGTAGTATACCAAGGATAACCATAGGGACCAATGTTGTAAAAACTGAAACTCCAAGGTTCAAACATGTAACTTCTGAAATCATAGACCAAGGGCTGAACTTGCCAATCTTCCAATAAACCAAGGGCCAAATTGCAATTTTTGAATCTTTAAGGATCATTTTTGCCAATTGTTGAAACTTGAGGGGCCATTCTTGACATTTCTTCAAACTTGGTCATTTCTTCCAAAAATCATCCTCGGAGAATAAAATCATCATAAATGCTCAATTTTGCTCTTCCGGCTCGGCTTAAGCTCTCTTGATCTCTCGTGCTCGGATTTACGTCTGATTTGGGTCATTTTTGCGTGTTTTTACATATCCATACCTGCACAAGCACAAACTCAAGAAAACCACAAATATTAGCAATAAACGGCTCTTTCTTGGTTATTTTGGGTCTATTTTGATAAAGAAAAGGTATGTGTTTTAGCACATACCAAAATACCCCAGACGAAACTATTGCCGTGTCCTCACGCAATGCAATCAACTCACGCTTCTAAAACCAAGGATATCAATCTCTTTCTACTAAACCTATGAAGAAGTAGCAAAGATTCCTCAAAAGAGATTAAGAAAGCCTTAATTCTAAAAATGCCCCGTTTACCTTTTAATTCACATATATAGATATTACGATTAAGCACATTCCGGTTATGAATGACGGTTTGTTGAACTTTCATGTCGATCAATAACTCCAACATTTTTCAAAACACAACACAGCGTGAAGTGACCATACGGATAGAATACATCGTCCCTGATTTTTCACAAGTCCCAAACTAAGCGTAAAACCGAAATCATTGTTAAATATGATTCTAGATGCTAACACTACCCATGGAAGTTACTTGTGTAAATACCTTTTGTTCCCATTTTCCTATTTTCCTCTAGATTTTTTTATTTTTGTGAGAAATGAATTTCTTCAAATTCTCGTTTCGATAAGAGTTATTCCGATAAAGATACAAAGCTAAGTCGATAATTAGTTATCCATCTTCTCTCAAGAACCATTGTCGTAAAAATGAGGTCCACATCAAGGAATTTTTATTCACTTACTTTTGATTTTTTCAACTTTTCAACATTTTTTCACTTTTTTTTTTTTTTTTTTTTTTTTTTTTTGCACTTGAACTTTTACTTTTATTTATATGAGCTGTGAACCGCGGAGCTTCACGAGGTAATTCCAAGACTATAGGCTTCATGAGATGAGAATCCCGGCTGGTTAGGCTAAGACCTCATTCAATCCCGGCTAAAGATCCAAGGGTCCGATCTCGACACCGCAGCTCACAACTTTACTTATTACTTTTCACATATCACTTATTTATTTATTTATTACGGATCCTTGATGTGTACCCAATTTTTAAAACAAAGATTCTTTTAAGAAGATAAAGAACTAACTATCGCCAAAAACTCGACATCTCTAATTATTTAGACAGATATGGGGTGAAACAATTTTGTGGGAACAAAAAGCCATAAGTACCTTCGATGGGCTCTAAAGAGAACCAACTACTCCACGCTTAGCATCTAAACTCATAAGTAACTCTATCATTTCTCGATCTCTGCAAATTTAAAATCCCAAATAATGAGATCCGCAGATGCTTAGCCGATAATTTTAGATTATCTATGGTTAAGGGAACAAGCTAGAGCTCAACACGCCCGGTCAAGTCGAATTCTATTCCTACTCTCACCAGCGGAAAGTCAATCAAGGTGTCAAAACATATATTAACTTAGCAAATGCTTCGTCTCATGAAATCAAGTCATGCATATTTAAAGTCACTCAGGGAAACTTGCAAAATCTTGGCCTTGTGAGCTAGAATTCACATTTTATAGCTTCTAATCTAAGAGACTAGCAAAACTTTTCAATCAAAAAGACTTAACAAAAGCTTACAAAAATTTTAAATTTTTCACATTTTTGCACAATTTTTCATTTTCTAAGGAAAAACGGGGTTACGAGAGAAACACAACAGAAAATAAGCAAGTGCGGTCAAATCAAATCGAAGATTACCCTACCCCAGACTAGAACGAAACATTGTCCTCAATGTTTAAAGCAAGGGTATCACGAAAATCTAAAAGCCGTTTATTAAGTATGCTCAAAGATAAACGTTAGTCGATAAGATTAGGATATCGGATTTCCATCAAAGATCGATCATGAAACTCGAGTGGAGAAATGACAAACTTCGAGCACGAGAGTCTTCATATCGGGAAAATCCTACACACAACATCACAAACAACCAAACACGAGAAATCGAAGAGGCGGACCCCTTCGCGTCACTTATTAGAAAATAGAAAGAAGAGAAGGATAAGCATGGGGTGCCTCCCACGAAGCGCTACTGTTTTTGATCACCGAGTCGCTAGCCCGACTCGTCCCCGAATTCATTTGTCCTTGGGGAAGAAAGTGGTAGAGATACCAGGGTCAAAACGGTGTCCTCATTCCCGAAAGAATGAGACTGGGTGGGTTGGGTGAAGAAAATGTCGCATCACACATGAAAAGAATGATCCATCATCTGGCGGTTTAGCGGGTGGACGAAAGGATGATGGATAGAAATGAGAAAACTCCAAGAAAGATGGGAGCTCATGGTAAAAGATAAGAGGTGTAGGCTCAATACTGAAGGCATCCAACGGAGGATCCTTATCACTAACAATGGTTTTAGCATAAAGCTCATCAATGAATATCCCGGGTTTAAAGATTTTGTCTTCACATGCGGGCTCAACGGGATAAGTGATGGTGGACTCATCAGAAGAAGGAGAGTCAAGAGAACCATCAAGAACAACCATAACATCCTCAATACCCGGTGGTATTGGGTCATCAATAGGTAAGTCGATTTCTTCCATATCAGAATCACGTGGCGGTTTATCAAGAATATCGTCTTCAACCATTTCAAAATCAATCTCCATAATAACCTCGGTGTCGGATTCAATACTTTCTTCAACATCACATGACGGAGAGAAAGGTCGGAACACGAGGTGGGACAAGTGGTGTGCTCGAGAGCTAGCAATATCCACCACTTCCGTTGTGTCTCTGAATCGACTCAAAATCTTGGTCGAAAAGAGGATTAACTTCACAAAAGGTGTAGTCATCTTTGAGTTCAAAAAGAGGATTTGAGAAAATCCCGGAAGTAACCTCGGAGATGTCAAGAGAATCACATAAAAGCGAATCACAATCACTATCAGATATATCCTCGGAATCGGAAAACATCTCAACATGATCATTCGAAATATCAAGAGAAAGCTCATCACAAATATCATCAACAACCCCAGACTCTCTTGGGATTGGGATAAGGCTCTCAACACAAGAAGATTCCGTTTCCGGAATAGTATTAAGAGGCTCGTCCCCCATTATGAGAGAGTCAACGGGTTCAACAATGTTTGAAGAAATAGAATCATCGACCTCTTCCAATACGATATCACTTCTCTCATCCGGTGTGAGTGAAGGGGAAGGGTCGGAAATGAAAGGCTCAGAAACGGGAGTGGGTTCAGCCGACAAACTTTCATAATATTCTTTCATTTGGATGGAATCCTCATCATCATCGTCGATGTAAGTCGTGAGCCATCGGGCACGTCTTGCAAGTGCTTGCTCCTCAATTCGTATTTCTTCAAGGCATTTTTCAATCTGAGCTGCTCGTTCTTCTTCTTCGAGTAATTCTATCATAGATCTTTCGTTGCGAGACGCACGATCTTCGGCAAGTAATTCACCATACGTTTTTTGATGAGGATCTTTATCCATAAATTCTTCGAGTATATTAATACATCGTTGGAAACTATCTTGAGGAATTTATGGATGTTGTGGTTGAATCTCTTGGTATTGTGGAGGTGTGTAATAAGAATAGTCATAATTATCACACAGTAACTTGCTCGTAAACAATCGGGTCCTGCATCCGACAATCGAATTAAAGTGCGGACCTCCACAATACTCACAATAAAGATGTTTGTGTGACGGGTTTGGTGGAGTATATGGATAAGGTTCATAACCAAAGGTTGTATTGTTAAATTGGGCTTGACATTCAAAACCTTGGTGAGGACCTCCACAGTACTCACACGAGTATGACTCCGTCTCATGGTATGGGGATTGGTTAAGGAAATCAGTTGTATCATTGTAGGGATATTGGTCGTAGACAAACTCGTCTCCCGTATTCACAATGCTACAACCGGGACAATTCCCACCATTTTGAGGTCCCCCACACCATTGACAACCATAATGGTAAGACGAAGACATCGAGAAGAATTATACGAATAAGAGGGTAAAGAGATAAAGAATTGACGGTTCAGAGGGTAAAGAAGAATATTTTTGGGTTTTTAAAACAAATTTTGAAAAGGAAAATCTTTTTGGGTTTTTATAAAAGGGATATGTACAAATATCAACGATAACTTCACGAGGAAGGATCTTCAAATGCACACGATTCAAGACGGAATACGAAAACTCGCTACAAGCCCTCCCCGGCAGCGGCGCCAAAAATTGATTCAAGTTAACAAAACAATCCCCGGCAGCGGCGCCAAAAATTGATTTGAAGAGAAAACCAATAATAGAGAAGTATGTAGTATGTGGGTAACTCAAACGTGTTAGGTTTGAGCACCGAGATCGTTCCGAACGAGGGTTGAATGGAATTTCCAACTCACGTCTCAATAATCGGGATTTGAATAAGAAAAGGGGATAATATGATAATATCTAAACTACGGGATAAGGAAAGCATAAGGAACTAAAATCTATGGGGAAAACCTAAGAACTAAGGCAAACTACGCAATTCTACGCTAAAACGTAAAAACGGAATTTAAACGAAACGCGAATAAAAAGCAAATACGTCTATTCTAGATCCTAAAAATAACCTAAAATTACTTTTATTCTAAAAATGATATTAGAAAACTAATATGAATTAAAACTATTTTTTAGGAATTTTCTTGATTTTATTTTAATTAAAAACTAATTATTAACTAATAAAAATGAACTAATTATCTAAAAATTATGAAAGAGAGAGGGAAAAATATGGAATAACTTTCTAAAAATCTAAAATTACATAAAAGACTTTTTAAAACTATTTTTGTATTTTTCAGATTAATTTCCTATTTTCTATGAATTTAATTCTATTTTAATCTAATTTAAATAGTGGAAAATACCAAATAAAAGGAGAAAAATATGGAAAAATCTTTTTTTATGCTTTTTATATTTATCTTAAACTATTAAAATTGAAAAATTATTTTTTGGAACTTTTTCTCAATTAATTGCAATTAAAGCTAATTTAAAATGATTAAAAACTGATTTTATTTAAGAAAAATACCAAACAGTGTCCAAAAATTATGAAAACTTCAGGGAAATCCTAAAATATTATTCTAAAGCTGAGAAAAATGAGAAAACAAGGGCTTATTTGGGAGAATCTAAGGCTGCTATGTAACTGTTCTAAATAAGCTACTCTAAAAATAAGCTAATAAGCTCTAAAGGACACCAAATCGATACTTAAGCTAAATGATAGTTAAACTACTCTAAAGCAACCTTATGCACCTACTCCTAAAACCTAAATAGCATTCTACTTATGATTTAAGCAAACTGATATTAGAGCAAATAAGCTAAATGGCCCTACTGTTGAGCTGCTCTTAACTGCTTATCAGATAAGCTAAAAGGAAAACCAATACTGTGGGTCTCAATACCACCTAGCAGAGATCATAAACCCAAAGTTTCAGCTCCTAAGGACTTATAATGAAGAAACTAGGGATCAAGTAAAATGGCAAAAGTGGATGACTGGTCACAACTGATGCAGAAACAGAAAGAGGTGCCTATGTTTGAGCTTATTTATAAGCTAATCAGAAAAGCTTGAAAGCAAAACAGATATGGGGTCTTGAATACCACCTGACAAACTACAAATGGACCAAAAATCAGGCCCTAACTAGCTGAATTGACAACTGTGCATATGCTGCAAGTTTTGTAAAACTCTGATTTTTTTGACAGATTTGACTTTTTAAGAACAATGTGAAGATTGACTAAAATGAGATTCAAAGGCAAATGAGGGACTGATTTGGATGTAAAATGATGTGATGACACTAAAGAAAGCTACTTTATCTGATCCTAGACCTATGTGCTTAACAAGCTCTACTGATTCCAACAACAATGAAGATGAGAGCGATTCAAAAAAGGTTTTGACTAAAGGTGCAATGGTCGTAAAACTAAGACATCTATGAACTCAATACACTATAACAAACCTAAATCAACTGATCTAATCAAATCTTGTGACCTCTGAAACAGTCTAAAACACTTAAACCAAACACTCTTTTAATATCCTAAACCATACTTTTAAATAAAAACTTGATGAGAATTTAACTAAAACTGAATTAAAAACTTATATAAACATGAAACTTATCATTTTAACAAACTAAAACCAGAGATTAACATGAAATAGGGTGACTTTTGATCTTTGACTTTTGTTGACCCTTTTTCCAAAACTTGAGATTAGAACAATGAGAAACCACAATAAGCTCATGTAAGCTTATCCAAGCTTAAATGAGCTTAATGAAACAAAGAAATAACAACCTAAAAGCATTGAAACAAGATTGTATGAAATCAATTGACAATGGATTAATGAAAGAAAACTTGATTAATAAAGTGGCATTATAAAAGCATTACAATGAAAAGAAACTAAGCTATTAAAACAAGAAATGACAGAAATGGAGAGTCAAAAATCTCTAAGCCTAAGAGATGGACAACTACAATGTGAGCAAAAGGGTCGCTTATAGTCAGAGGTGAGCCTTGCTTGGGATTCCTTGAGAAGAGCCTAGAAGCTCATTTAGCACCACACATTCAATTCCTTGTCACTTCAACCAATCATAGAGCTCCATTTGTCTTGATGAGGTGTCTAGTCCAATGAGATAGCTTGGTTTGCCACGTGGCACTCAATCATTGTGTCGGTGTATCTAGAAACTTTGGGAGAGATTCTTAGTACTACAGGTGTTTGGGAGGTGGTAAATGGTGGGTGAAATAGTGTGTTTGGTGGGGAAGACAGGCAGAGGTGGGGCTGCGTTTGGTTATTAAATATAATTGTTTGAGTGGTTTGGGTATTTTTGACCGGGTAAAGGGTATATACGGGTTGGGTAATGATTTTAATAATAAAACCGGGTAAGTGAATTGGGTAAAGGATAGAGTGGATTTGGGCTTTAGGATATTTGGTTTTTGTTTTGGGTCAAGAGTTGGAAATAGATAATGGATTTGGATACTTGGACTTGTAATGGATTAGTAGTATACCAAGGATAACCATAGGACCAATGTTGTAAAACTAAACTCCAAGGTTCAAACATGTAACTTCGAAATCATAGACCAAGGCTGAACTTGCCAATCTTCCAATAAACCAAGGCCAAATTGCAATTTTGAATCTTTAAGGATCATTTTTGCCAATTGTTGAAACTTGAGGGCCATTCTGACATTTCTTCAAACTTGGTCATTTCTTCCAAAAATCATCCCTGAGAATAAAATCATCATAAATGCTCAATTTTGCTCTTCCGCTCGGCCTTTTCCTCTTGATCTCTCGTGGCTCGGATTACGCCCCGATTTGGGTATTTTGCGTGTTTTACATATCCATACCTGCACAAGCACAAACTCAAGAAAACCACAAATATTAGCAATAAACGGCTCTTTCTTGGTTATTTTGGGTCTATTTTGATAAAGAAAAGGTATGTGTTTTAGCACATACCAGTGTTCATCAAACATTGGATCAAACAATTTCTTCAAATCATCTTCTGAAGGGGTTACATATGGAGTTGCTGGTGAGGGATTTTGTACAAGAGAAGAACTAATGGGACTACTTAATGAAGGTTGGATATGGTCTAGAACTTGATTGTCCCGGAGCCATTTGCCCGCATGTACCATCTAACGTGGACGTGAATAGTTTCCATGATATCTCGAGTTCTTTTGTTGTAGATTCGGTAAACCTTCTTGTTTGGTGCATAACCCACAAAAACTCCAATGTCCGCCTTAGCTCTTAATTTACCTAAATCTTGGATTGTTATTCGTTGGATAGACAAAGCACCAAATACACGAAGGTAGGAGAGATAAGGTTTTGTTTATGGACAAGTTCAGATGGAGTTTTTCCATGAGTGGTGTGTATGAGGGAAGCGATTTTGGGTGTAGCAAGCAAGGGCAATGGCTTCAACCCGCAGAAACATTGGAACCTTTGAATAAATTAGCATAGTTCTTGCGGGCTTCAACAAGGGTCGATTTTGTCTTTCAACTACACCATTCGTTTGAGGCGTATGTGGAACACTTCTTTGATGACTGATTCCAATGCTTTCATAAAATTGACTTAGGTCTTTGTTAACAAACTCGGTGCCATTGTCTGTTCAATAATTCTAACACTTTTGTTAAGTCGAACTCGTTAGCTATTTGATAAGTTTGATGATGACGTCCCGGAGTTTCATCCTTTTTTCTAAAAAACTTAACCCAAGTAAATCGAGAGTAGTCATCAACAACGACTAAAACATATTTCTTCCCATTTATCGTTTGCACTCTCATTGGTCCACACAAATCCATATGAAGAGTATGAAGAACTTCCATAAGCGAGTTTGTTGTGTTTGGGTTTGTGGGCATATTTCCTGCTTTTTCCCAATTGGCATGCTGAACAAAGATGTTATTTTTCATACTTTAATCTGGGTAAGCCTCTTACAAGGTCCTTTCTGGAAAGACCATTAATGGTGCCAAATTCAAGTGATTGAGACGACGATGCCATAACCATGACTTTGTTTTCGAAGCCTTTGACAAGAAGCATATTGGTGAAGACTTCATCATGTCTTCGATAGAGATGGTGTATAGGTTTGAACCACGTGTTCCTCTTAACAGTTCCACACCATCAAGTTCTCTAACGAAACAAGTATGTTTTCTAAAAGCCACATCTAGATCAGAATCACAGAATTGACCAACAGAGAATAGGTTATGACCAAGACCTTCAACATAATATACCCTGGAGATTACACTGTCACCAACAACATAATCTCCATAACCCATAATTGCACCAAGTGGTCGCCCGAATCGAACACCCCGATGAATTTACTCAACGGTTCATGAGCCGCTAGGCGATCTCCAGTCATATTTTTGGAATGCCAGTCCGTGCAACACAGAACGATTTGAACGACCTGCGGTTGAACACAGTGCAAGAATGGATAATGGATAATTGGGATCCCTATGCAATAATGGGTTCCACTTGGTTAGAAAAATATATTGGAACAACCATATCGGCAGAGTCATACAATCAAGTGGTAGATGCCGCTAGTAGAAATGAGATCTATTCAAAGTATGTTCACTTCTTAAAGGTATAGTTCTACCATTGGGCATCCATTTCCTATTGGGCATTGACTTAGATAATTTAGGGCACATCTAATCAAGATTAAATTTGCGGCCAATAGGTATCTACTAATAACCTATATTACTAAATTTTCTTCCTGTGGGTTTCCAATGTTTTCTAACCTTCTTCTACCATTGCTTTCTAGTCTTATTAACATGATTGTTGGCATTAATGATTTTAACTGGGTATTTAACATAATTAATCAAATCATTCACGACACATACATGATTAGTAACAGAAACCAAGCAATCATCATTACATGTTTTGCCAAAAGTAAAGGAATTCAAGATAATTACAAAGATGCTTATAGCTAACACTTGAATCAACATGATTCATTTTATTCAACATAGTTTCATTCTTCCTAAGGTGATCTTCTACTCTTCAATCGAACATTCTAGCTTGCAAGGTCCTATCATTCTTTGTGTTGCCTTGAGGCTTTGACCTGCTTGCTTTGGTGTCACTTTTTACTCATGTAGAGGGAATGGGAACATTAGTTGGTAATGCTACTTTTTGCTTTTCAGGTTTAGAGGTGCTGGGATCTAAGCTACTTGAAGGCACTTTAAAGTTCACTTTCTTAATACTAGGCTTCGGATGGGTTGCATACTTAGCACTAGGCATAGAATAAGGCATCACAGCTTTATCTTTCTCACATAAGGATTTAGGACATGTTGCTCTTAAACATTCTAACAACTCCTGAGATCGTTTGGCCAGAATGCACGCAAACCTAATTTCACTATCAAGTGGCTTATTTATGTAATCCTCTTCTACAATCTCACGGAGACATTCTAGACTATCCTTAAGGTGAATGAAATAGTTATGAAACACAAGTTCATTATTTCTAAGATGAGAGGAATGTATTTAATGTCCACAAGATATTTAGAGTCTGCAAAAGACTTTGATGCAACATTCTCATTAAAGACAAGTGGCATTTTCCCTTTACCCGACTCTTTGATTCTCAATTTCCTTTTGTAACGAGTTGTTTTTCATTGTTTTTGTGATGAGTGACTTTCATTGAATCATATAACTCTTTGAAGTGTCGTTTGACCTTTTCATTTTCTTCTAGAAAACTCTCATTTTCTTGTTGTAAAACATTAATGATGTTTTGAAGATAAAAGTTTTGAGAAACTTGAGAATCTAAAGGAGGAGGCATTTGGGAGCCGGTCACATTGTTCTTTTCACCCTTTAATTGTGAAATTTGGGCTTTCAACTTTCTCGATCGTGTTATGATGAGCTTGAATTGCTCGTCACGTTTGTTTATTTCGAAAACTGCATCAAACTCTGGAACATTTGAGGATGTCTTGATGTTTGAGGTTTTGACATTTTCTTTGAGATGTTGATATTTTAGTTGCAAATCAAAATGTTCAACTTCTAGCTTAGAAAAATGGTTTACCAAATTATCATGATCATCCAGGTCAATTTTCTCATTTAGTTTTGAGTTTTTGTTTTCAAGCTTAATGATATGATCATGGGATACTTTCAAAGCAACAGATAATTCATGAAATTGAGAAGCAGTAATAGAATGCTTAGTAACAGTATAAAACACATCTTGAGCTACACAACTCAATACTAAGTTCTCATTTAAGATATGCATATTCTTCCTTTTAATTTCATTATATTTGAGTTCCCAGTCATAATCATTGACCTCAACTATCATTGCATCAAATTCTTTTTCATTTCTTTAATGTCCGAAGTCTATCCCTTTTTGAAGTCTCTCAAATTGACCTTTTAATTGTTTAAAGAAAGGCATGACCTCGGTTAAATAGCATTCTTTAGTTTGCTCAAAACCCCTTTCCCCTTCAGTTATCCCTGTAGGTGTGATTCTTCTCTTACATGTCTTCTCAAAATCAACGAATAGTTGATAAACAACATACAAATGATTAAGGTCTTGCTATTAGTGGAAATAGTTCTAGGAACTAAATGCATTGGTATATTCGGAGGATACACAAGAGCATGGAGCACTTCCTAAGGGAGTGTTTGTTTCAACAAGTATATTTGCTTTTTGCTTATCCATGTATTTCTTCCAAAAAATTTGTTCTGGGGTTAATTGAATTTGAGGCTTAAACATGTTTAGGGAAATCCAATTTTCCTTAGTGTAATCATGGGGTTTGATGGTTATGTTTTTCTTTTTACACTCGGATCTTTAGCTTCTTATCCATTTTCTCCTAGAGGCATCTTCTAATTTTCTATCCTCTTCCGCTTTGATACATGATGGTGTTTGCCTAGGCTTGAGGATCTCATTACCATTATAAACAATCATATGGAAAGCTTTAGCCTTTTTACAATACTCGATTTGGCTTCTACTAGGGGAATACTATGCTTATCGCTTAAGACTTTGTGCTTAGTGATCATGTGAGCAATCAATGGTATTCCCTGTACGCATAACTTATTTTCAAGCTTGTTTTTCAAAGTTTTTAGATTGCTAAAGTCATTCAAAAGTTTTGATTCCTTAGCATTAAATTCTTGTTTAAGCACTTTAACATTATCTTAGAGTTCCTGTTTTTGCTTAATGGTTTTTGAAAGCTTTTCTTGTAAGGAGTTTAACTCTTGTTTTAACACTTCTTCTCTAAAATTACTTTTTCTAATAATTGTACGCATTTGGTTATCCATTTCCTGCTCACATGTAGTTAACTCAAACTTAGCACATTGTTCATAAATAGCAACTTGTTCTTTATAAGCATTTAGTTCGTAGATAATGTAATCATCAAGGGCACATGCAAAGGTATTCATCAAAAACATAGTCATCATTGACTGCAGAAGATGCATCCCTTGGTACAATCTCACTTTCATTTTGTATCACATATTGATCATATGGGACAATATTACTATTACCCACATTATCTATATTTGATTCATAAGTTTCATGAGATTGTACTTCGTTATGTATCTTTTGCTCATCAACTTTATCGTATAGTTTTAATATTGTTAGGACCGATTAACATAAAGATTTATGTGGTTTGGAGGTCGAGGTTGGTGGAAGAAGATGAAAGTATTCATCTTGTTTAGAGAGAGAAAGTAGAGAGAGGGAGGATGAACACAAAGTAACTTGAATAAAATGGAAACAATACAAAACACTAAATGATTCACCTCACCCCTCATGGAGAGTCCTGAGGGGTATATATAGGCCCTATCTTTGCCACATAAACGATACTAGTCCCTAAGGGCAAAGTATACAACGCATCTAGTCCAATTCACGTAAGTGACGTTATCTTTAGAAAAAGCGAGGCTAACAATCTCCAAGATAGCCAACGTGAATGGTTACAAAGAGACCTATAAATACAAAACAAAGTAAATTACAATAGTAAAGAACAATGTTGACTTTCTTGAAGTGCAGAGTCTTGTAGTCTAGATATGAGGCAAACTTGAAGTTCTCCCTTCCATGACCTCGGCAAATGGTCTTCTTGTAGCTCAACTTCAACTGAACCGTCTAGTTAGGTTATTACCCCTCCTAACTAGTGAGCCTTTTTCTTTCTATGCTCCTCCCTGAACCGACAACTCTCTTCCAACACGTCTTTAATCTTCGCACACTAGCCGAGAAAGTAAACTTTAGCACAATGGTTGTCGTTCTGGGAACATGATAACAACATAACTCACTTAGTATTGCATCCAAGTTGGTAAAAAACCCCGATGTACACCACACTACTTCCTTTCTTCGTCTTGAGCAAAATCCCTTCAGAATCCAATCATGGAAGATGAAATACCAACTTCTCCTCCTTATGGTTGCGAGCTATCGTAATCACCAATGTTGCGTACATGCCATATTACCTTCTTGATGCAATATTAACATCATAGCTTGATCAAAATTCTGTGAGAATATGTTGCACAAATACTCCAATACTACTTCTCTCAAACCAACCTGTAATCGAACCTCCTTTGAATTTACCGTGTTGGAATCACTCCTAAACCTTATTCAAGTGTTAGTTACTCATATGTAATAGTTAGCTTATTATGGCCTTTATGTTTGTTATTAGCCTTAGGCTTATGTAGAAGGCCCATAAGCCTAGGCCTAGCCCAATAAGGAAAGGAAGGGAAGTAGGAGTGTTGCCCTAGCTTCCCTCCTATAAATACCCCTTGTAAACCTTCATTTGAAGTTTGGTTGTTCAAGTTATTCCTTTCACATATGCTCTCAAGCGATAACCGTGTTCACTATATCGCGGTGTGTGTGTTTGTATCTTGTTCAATCGCCTCTATCTCTTTATATAAGCTTGTGTTATAAATCTAGTGACCTAACAGTGGTATCAATCGCCAAATAGTTGGGTTAACACTTTTGTTTTTGAAGTTTTGGTTTTGGTTATACGCTAAAGATAACGTGATCTTTGGTACGCTTAAAACTTGTTTTTACACTTTTTAATCCAAGATTCTTGTACTTTCAACGTTTTAAGGTGTTAAAATACTTGTTTTTGGCAAAAGTTTCAAACTTTATGCGTGGATAACCGTTTTTGAACTTGATTGTTCAGGGTGAAGTTCTACTCGTAACCGCTTAGCCGCTTTAGTTCATCAAGATTCACATTTTGTGTTATTTTGGTACTATTAACGCTATTCCATAAAAAAAATCTGGTTTAGAAACATATTTGGGCAAAATCAAAGTTACGAGTAAACCTACGCGTAGTAAAACCCTAAAACTACGCGTAGTGCCTCCTTGGTTTGATATTCATTTCGTGGGTTTATTCCGTGTTTTCTTACTTGGATAAGTCTGAAAATACGTCGACTTTGGATATCTCTTTGCAATCGTGATAGTGTAAAAGATCATTTGGGCAAAACCCTAAAATTACGCTAAGCATAGTTTACGCAGAAATCCTACGCCTAAGATCTTCTTACTTAAGCTTAGTCTTACGATAAGAAACTCACTTAACTTTCTACGCCAACTTTGTCTACTTAACTTTAGTGTTTTTCCTACTTATGCGAAGCTAAATCCTACGCGTAACTCCATTATTGTTACGCGTAATTGGTGTGTCTTTACATAAGTGCTACTTGTTTCTTGTCTTTTCTACACCTAAGGATACTTCATCAACAAAGGTTCATTCGACTACAAAGATCCATTTTACCAACACAAGTTTATCAACATGTCACAACCACCATACTCTAACTATTTCCCTTACACTTATCCTCATCCTCAACGCCAACAACAACTAACTCCACAACATCAACAATGGAATCAACAACAAGCAATTTATCAACAACAATTTAACCAACAACATACTCCACAACTTGTTGCAAATCCACAACCTCAAATGGTTCAACCACCACCAAGTCTTCAAGCTCAACCGTACACAAATGACTTTAATCAACATCCATCAAGGATCACTATGAGGGAACCCACTTGGTTTGCAAATATGTTTGAAACTTTAGCACCAACAATCAATTCATGAGGGGTTCACTTGATAGACCTCCACTCACTCAGAAACTACGATCAATAGGTAATAAGGTTCTTTAGATTTTGTTATCTAAAGAAGCCACATGGAAAGTTCTTAAAGAAGGTTATCTTGGAAGGTCCTTTTGAGATGCCTACTGTCATTGTACCCGGAGATCCAAATGCCATTCCACCAAGAGATGAACAAACGAACATTGCTACTACTATCGCATACTTGAATCCTCAAGAACTTCTACACTATGAAGCAGATGAGCTTGCAATGGAATATATCCTCCTAGGATTACCAAACCTAATTCTTCATAGTGTTGATGCTCAAAAGACTGCAAAGAAAATGTGGGATCATATTCGTCTTCTTATGGAAGGATCAAGACTAATCAGAAGATTTGGAATCCAAAATTTACTTGGCTTATGAACACTTCATGATTGAACCCGAAGAGACACTCGAGTCATATCATCACCGATTCTCAGACATCATCAATGATTTGGATAAACACAACATCCACATGCCAAGAATTGCAGTGAATACTAAGTTCCTAAGTAGTCTTGGTCCGGAATGGGAGAAGTATGTCATTTTTCTCCGCCAAGCTAAAAACATGCATCAGTCTACCTACGGATTGTTGTACGATTACTTGAAGCCTCATGAAAAGGAAGTTGATAGGGAAAGGATTCTCCGTGCTCAAATTGCTCCACCCACACATCCGAAAAATCAACAACTTGCCTTATATGCTCAACAAAATTATTCTCCTCAACCGGCAACTCAACCAACTGCTTCAAACCCACCAAACGATCAATCACATCAACCTCAACAAAATCGGTTGGTTCCTTACAACAACAATGATCAAGCACTTCATAATGAGGAATCCGATCCGTCCGAAGCATTGCAACAAGGATTTGCTATGATTGCTAATGCCTTTAGCCGTTATACCAACAAATCCAATGATTGCTCCTCATCTAATACAAGGAATCAAGTGTTGTAAACAATGGACGAGTTGAAGTTCGAATCGTGGTTATGGTCGCCGATGGGCGGTGGTCAAGGGTTTAATGTGTGGGTAGGAATAACAAATGAGCTCGTTGTGGAACAGGAAATACTCAAAGATGGGTTGAATGGTCTTCGATGCTACAACCGCAATGAGAAGGGACACTGCTAATGCATGCCCAAAGCCAAGGACTAGGGGTAGTGCTTATTTCAAAGAGGCTCTTCTTTTGGCTCTTAATGATGAAGCTGGTGGAACTCTCACAGACAAAGAACAGAGCTTTATGGCAAATGCTTGACTGGATGATGATATGGAGGACTTGCGGCCAATGCACCAAGTATGTTGATGGCTAATATGTAGGAGTTACACATGAGTGACACAGCCCGCAGATGACACGATGGCTTGTCTCAAAATTTAACAAACCATATTTATCTCTCGATCTCATATCTCCGCCAACATCCGTGATCCGCAAGGCTCTAATGTTCAAAATGAGTCATCCACATCTCATTCGACGATTTTCAACTAGACCTCAGTTATATTTGACGATCAAGATGACCAACCGGTTCCCTTGATAATCAAATTGACTCCGTGGTTATACTTGAGGATCTCAGGAATGATCATGTTGAGACTCACGTTGAACACGCCGAACTTTTGCCTCATCCGGATTTTGCTCGTTTAATACAAGACCAACAGACCATAGTGGAAAAATGTCATGCCATTAATCGGGACTTGAAATGCAAAATGCATCTGTTAACCAAAGATTTTGAATGTTTACAAAAGCAACTCAATTTTTTCAAAACTCAAGAAAACGTGAAAATGGTTTTGAAGCGCCTTTGCCAAATCTTATCAAAACGAAAATATTTAGAAAGACGTGATGCGATCTAGCCGCTTCAAGAATGCTTTGTTGTCCGAAATAGAACAATCAAACATGAACATAAAAAGCAAATTAACGCCTTCACCTTGGAAAATCAAAAAGCTAAGGCCGAGTTGTTAACTTGTCAAAAAGTTTCTACATACAAAAAGCATTCAACGAAACGAATAGATGATCATCTTGAAGAAATCATCGGCTTGCAAAACAAACTTAAAGAGTTTAAAACTGTTTACAAACATGGCGAAGTCGGTCACACCATTGAAAAGTTTACTTTAAAAACCAATCCAAATGGATATGGACCGAATCTTACCGACATAAAACCTAAGCTTTCAACAAAAGCATTCAAACCAAATCCTCGTTTCAAAGTCAGGAATATATAAAGTTGATAATTCTGTTATGAGTGTTGTTGAATATCATCGTCAAGAGGAATTAGATGCGGAAGACGAGAGTCGATCAAAATTAGAAAAAGTTGTTTACAACAAACCTTTTAACTATTCAAAAGCGGTCACTCTCGTCACACCAACGGATTCTTCTAACACACCAAAAGTTATCATCAAAACACCTGAGTCTTCTAATGTTAATCCCCAAACAGATTATGCACAAATTTATGGTCCTTTACCTTCCATCAGTGAAGTAAATTCAAACCCTGAAAATCGAAAAATTCTTAGATATTTTGACATCTTCATGGCCGACCTCAAAATTTTACAACATGAGATAGAATATCGTTCTGAAATCAAAATTGATCATTTTCAATCGCCTCTGCGCGAGAACAAAGAGACATTTTTCAGAAAAATCTTTTACCTAATGTTAAAAATTTGAAAATTGTGCATTAGCCTGGGAAAAGGATTTTCATAAGGAACTTGGAGTGATGAAGGTCGTTGAGAAAACGAAACATCTATTTCTAAACTAAACGTAAAAAGAAACTGTTGAGAAAAGATGTTGATCGACTCTTGGAAGATGTCATCTGTACTGATGTCCATAATGTTGTGCTAAAGAATTCTTTGTCATATGCATTTGATAATACTCGATAATCGTTGAATCGTGGATAAATGTTGAGAACACCGATAATGTGCTCGATCGAGTCCTTAAAAGTTGAAAACAAACGATTGTCAAACGAACTTTCAAATGCAATTCGCCGTCTTAATTGGTGTCAAAAAGATATTCACGATCAACAAATTGCTTTTCAACATAAAATCGCCAGCCATGCATACAAAATCTTCTCGATCCTAAATTTGAGCAACTGGATGATCAAAACGTGTTTTTAAGTGTCAAATCTCAAAATATGAACAAGAACTTTTAAAAGTCAAAAAGGAATATGGTGTCATATTTGATTTACTCAAAAGACTCGTGATGAAGCATCAAATGAACTTGATCATTATCTTGCACATACTAAAGAAGTTATGCATTTTGCGAAATGTTCTCTCGAAAATCAAGATCGATTCACACTATCCTCAAGTTAAGAGAAATGTTAGGAAAGTATGAACAACTTCCGCCAACCATCATTAAGAGATTAGCCAAGAATAACACTTAGTACTCATGCACCTAGAATTCTACTGCCAAATCACAAGATGCTAACGTGCTCCTTCTAATGAAACAGAATAGTTGCATCTTTTCCAAATGTCCGCACTTCACGGCCTAGAGCACTAAATCAAGAATAGGAAGTCTGACTCTAAGAAAAGATCAATCAAGAATGCTAAAGTAGAAGAACACCCTAGGACTATGAATAAGACTCACGTTGCCTCCACTATAGATATTGCGTCCGACAAATGTAATAGAAATAGTGATGTAACGAATGCTAAACCGTTAAGTACTTTTGATATTCACCGATGCACCTGTGATATTTGTCGTAAAAGTATGAATTCTGATTGTCATGACAAATGTTTTGCTAAAGATATCATCTCGCTTAAGGAATCCTAAGAACCGAATACCTCTAGGCCCACTAATCTTTCTAAGTCTCTGTGCTGGTAGACCGCCATCTTTAGATTCTAAGAAACGCATTGTGCCCCTCAGAGCTCCATTTTCACCTCCTAAGAATGTAGTACCACCTAGTGCAATCACTAAGACTAAAGCAAAGAGTAGTTATAGATGGCAGAAATGGATATATAACACACTAGGATTTAAGTGGATACCTAAAGCTATTGATGTGTGTATATCTACTATAACCGCTACGGAACCCTCTAACATTTTGGGTTCCAAATCTACTTCTATTCCATCCGTCGCCCGTGTAATGCAGTGATACGATCATTCTCTCGATTGTTGATAGCGGATGTTCCCGACATATGACAGCAATCTTAAACTTTATCAAACTTTATTGCAAAGTTCATTGCAATCGCAGGTTGAATGATCACTTCGTATCTATCATGGGCTACGGAGACTATGTCAATGGGAACATCGAAATTAGCAGGTTTACTATGTGGAAGGCCTCGTCATAACTGCTTTCGTAGGTCATTTTGTGATGGAGATTTGGAGGTTGCTTTCCGGAGAAAACTTGTTTCATTCGTGATCTACAAGGAAATGACCTTATGTCCGATCGCGTAATTGTAGTCTCTACACTATCTCTATGAAAGACATGGTTGCTTCATCTCCCATATGTTTACTTTCAAAGGCAACATCAACAAAATCCTGGCTATGGCACCGCCGTCTCTCACATCTAAACTTTCAAACCATCACCAACCTTGCTCGACACAAACTAGTTGAAGGACTCCCACGCTTTCCGTATTCTAAAGATCACCTTTGCTCAGCTTGTGAACAAGGCAAAAGCACTCGTGCTCATTTTCCTTCAAAGGTGGAACACGTCTCAAAGATGTGCTTCATCTTCTTCACATGGATTTGTGTGGCCCAACGCGCGTGCAAACGATCAATGGCAAACGCTACATCTTAGTAATCGTTGATGACTATTCACGCTGGACTTGGGTCTACTTTCTTCGCAGCAAAGATCAAGCTCCACAAATGATCATCACCTTTCTCACGAAAATACAAGTTCACTACTAAACACCGCTCGACTAATCGAATGCATAAAGGCAATGAATTTGTTAATCAAACTCTTCGTGAATTCTATGAGAAAGGGAATTCAAAGATCGGACATCTATTGCACGCATAACCGAACAAAACGGAGTTGTTGAAAGACGAAACCGAACGCTAGTGGAAGCTGCAAGAACAATGTTAATCAATGCTAAACTTCCGTGATACTTATGGGCGTAAGTCGTATCTACTGCATGTCATACTCAAAACCGTTCTATGATTACAAAACGCCACAACAAAACACCTTTCGAGCTCGTCCATAACAAAAAACCGAATATAAAACACTTTCATGTATTTGGATCTCTTTGCTATCCGAATAATGATCGTGATGACTTTGGAAAGCTCAAAGCCAAAGCCGACATTGGAGTCTTTATCGGATACTGTGATAATTCCAAAGGTTTCCGAACCGAATTGTCAGACAAAAGGTGATGGAAACGATTCATGCTCATTTCGATGAACTTACGGATGGCTTCGAGTATAATAAACTTAGAACCCGTCACAACCGCTAAACTTCCTCAAACCCCATCATCACCAACAAAGCCCCGCCTTACTCTCTTCAACAAATGGAAAGGTTATTTGTTCACGCTCAGATCGATATTGATGAACGTGCCTGTGTGTATCCGCCGCCAACTGACGATAATACTCTTTACCCGATACACCGCTACAACAACTATCAAGCAGATGCACCACACCGCTTGACTCCACCACAACAGTTGAACAAACCGCTTCCAACAATGATGAAGCTGCTGATGATATTCTCAATGTAGTACCCCCACCTGCAGATTTTGATCCAAATGCGTTCTTCAACCCGCTTGCTAACGATCGCCGCACTGCATGTCGCGAATCTTCAACAAACCATTTGAATCCTCGACCGCGACAATGTATATCAACATCAACCCTCCACATAGATGGACTAAAGACCATCCTCTGGAAAACATTATTGGCAACCCGAATCAACCAATCGTTACGAGACAACGCCTTCACACAGACGGTGAACATTGCATTTATGCACTCACCGCCCCGCCAATCTCAACCTAAAACATCAAAGACGAATGACAAAAGACAACTAGTTTGAATCCATGCAAGAAGAACTCAACCAATTCAAACGTCTTGAAGTATGGGAACCGGTTGAAAGACCAACAGAGCTACGCATTGGTCTCAAATGGATTTGGAAAAACAAATTGATGAAGGAAATGTTATCGAAATAAGTCACGCCTCGTGGCTAAGGGTTATCGTCGTGAAGAGGGTATTGACTTTGAAGAATCTTTTGCTCCGCTGTTCGTCTTGAGGTCGTTCGATATTTCTAGCATTCGCTCATATGAATATGATGGTCTATCAAATGGATGTCAAAACTGCGCTTCTCAATGGACAACTTAAAGAAACGGTTTATGTCAGCCAACCAGATGGATTCGTTGATCCCAGTTTCGAATCACGCCTACAAACCTAACAAAGCTCGTATGGTCTCAAACAAACTCCTCGAGCATGGTACGATAAGCTATCATCCTTCCTCATTGCTAATAATTTCACCAAAGGTTCGGTTGACCCAACTCTTTTATACAATATCACGGGACACATATCTTAATTGTTCAAATTTACGTGGATGACATCATTTTGGGTCTACACATAAAAAGTTTTCAATCGCTTTTGCAAAACTAATGAAGAAAAATTTTGAAATGTCCATGATGGGTGAACTCACATTCTTTCTCGGATTGCAAGTTCATCAATCACCCCGTGGTATTTTCTTGAGTCACCTAAATATGCCCTTGAACTTTTAAACAAATTTGGAATGTAAAACTGTGACACCTATGCCACACCAATGGCTCATACCAAGAAGCTAGACGCGATTTACATGGAAATTGGTGGACCCTACAAAATACCGTAGTATTATTGGGTCTCTCATGTATCTAATACTAGCGCACTGATATTGTCTTTGCCGTATATCTTTGCTCGCTATCGGCCGCACCAACTGAAACCCACCTCTCTGAGGCTAAAAGAATCCTCCGTTACATAAAGGGAACCATTAACTTGGGGATCTGGTATCCGAAGGATTCTGGTTTTGAACTAATCGCTTTTTCAGACGCTGACCACGCAGGATGCTTAGACTCAAGGGAAAAGTATGCAACGCATCTAGTCCAATTCACGTAAGTGACGTTATCTTTAGAAAAATCGAGGCTAACAAATACCTCTGAAATGATTGAGTCTTATAACGCCTCAGTAGTGGTGATGAGACCTTTGAGAGACCATTGGTGAAATGCTAGCCATGAAGATTGTCTGGCAAGAGGTTCATCACCGAATCATATTCAAATGCATCACATCAAGAACTTGAAAGGCATTTTGATGATTGTGACCTATTTCCCGATTGGCCGCCATCCACATCACGCCATCATAGGTTTTGGCATTTCCTCTAAGAAACAACAACTTCTTCATCCAAAACTCGCTCCATCATTCCGAGCTTGCACTAAAGACAGATTCGGTCCCCAAATACTCGCATTTTGAGGGCGTTTTGGAGATGTGTAGTTCCTTGCAATATGTCCTTCACCAAAACAGTTGTAGCACTTGATTGGCTTTCCTTGTCCTTGAGTTGCATTCCTTCAACGATTCGGATTAGTCACAAACCCTCCACCAACTCCAGTATTACCATAACCTGCCCACATCCTTGTTTCATACCATCTTCTCTTGCACATTCTCGCACCACTACCTGCCATCTCTAAAGGTAGCTTGATTGTGTAGATTGGATGTCGCTCGAGGTTATTGTTGGTGTGAGTGGAATCTGATTTTGACTAACCATGAGAGACAATTGATTGATGAAGTTTTCCGTGAGTGTGTTTGGATCTGGAGGCTTATATGCTGGATCTAGAATGAGCTTGTGGTTACCATTACCCGTTGGTATGACTTGACAAGCTTTGGTGGTTGTTCCTACATTGGTGTAAAAGGTCATTGAATCATTTGACAACTCATTAACGTAATTTGAATTGAATTTTTCCAAGATCATTCGTTCAAACGTAGCATGTCTCTCATTCTGAAACCTTTTGTTCGTGTTCCTCAAACCTTTTGTTAACTTGACTGAAGTGACAAATTTGTGCCATTCGGGATTCATGTTGTTCACAAACTTTGAATTTAGTCAATATTTGGCATAGTTATTTTGATATTCCTCATGTCATTCACAAGCTTGTGGAACCTCACGTAATATTCAGTGACACTTTCCCCTGGTTTCATCTCAAAGTGCTCAAAGTCATCATACAATTTGAGATTCTTCGCTTCTTTAGTTAACGAACAGAGAGAAGCATCTTAACATTATCCCAAACCGCCTTGGATTCGTTGTTGTGATTGATTAACTTGTAGATGTCTTTGGAAGACCCTCAAGTATAATATTTGAAGCCCCGATATCGTGATCGTGATTCTTTTTCTCCTTATCACCGAGCTCATCATACGCCTTTGGTCTGCCGAAACCTAAGGTCACTGTACCATCCGCGTTAGCTTCAAGTGTGTCTCTCGGTAGTTTCAATCTCGATAAGGTCCTTCATCAATTGATTTGAGAATGTTAACCCCATTCTCCTTTCCCAAACAAAGCAGTAAACCTAATTCGTTGAGCCCATGAGTCATAATCAGCCTATCAAGCATAGGTGGACAGTATCGGATCCAAAGGCTTGAACGTCTTCAAGAATAAGAGATGATAGTGGGTACGTTGGTAGACATGATTACAAATTCTACAGGATTTTAAAACTCTTTAATTAAACCGAGAAATAGATTCTTTCACGGGATTTTACTAAATCAAGAGAAAACCGTAAAACGTAATACAAAGAAAACACTAAATCGCCAAAAAGAGACAAATCGCCAAAGTGACAAATCGCTTTGATAAGACAAATCGCTAACCAATCAACTCGCTTCAAAAGCAAGTCGCTTAACCCAAAAACCTCTTAAAATGACAAGTCGCTAAAATGAACAAGTCGCTGAAGTGAAAAATCCACAAATAAAACAAATAGCTTAAACTAACAACTCGCTTAAATAAGCAAGTCACTAAAATGACAAATTGCTTCCCCACACAAATCGCACAAGTACCTACTACCCGACAAATCGCTAAATAAGTGATTTGAAGCGCATACAAATCGCCCAAAAAAGACAAATCGCTCGTCAGAAATAGTATCAGAGGCACAAATCGCAACCTTTAAAACAAACAAAACGCCACTTTTAAATCCAAAAACAATCCAACCACAGTGATTCAAGCCTTCCAAATCAAAACCTAAGCACTTATGATGATTCTAAACACAAAAGTACAATCAAAATCCAAACTTTAACACAAGAAATGGTCCAAATGATGCAAATACCACTAAACTTTTTAAAACCTAAAAACCATATAAAACCACTAGAAATCCAAGAATATGTAAGGGAGATGATCAAACCATGGCTCTTGATACCATTTGTAACATATTGGATTTCACTAACATATCATAACACATACATAGGGGCGTATGGTTTAAGGTTTTAGAGAGAGAAAGTTAAGAGGTTTGGGAACTTAGAGAGAGAAAGAAATATCTTATTATGAGCTCCAACCCTCTACCTTGGGAGGTGGGGGTATTTATAGTACCATACATAAAACTCCACCTACGGGCTGTGGATCAGGCATACAGTGGGTAAAGACCCGTCCGTCCTCCACGGTGTTACTTAACTAAATACTAACTAACATAAAATAACTACGACTATGAGCTTTTTAATGATTACATATACTTGAGGTGACCGACACTTTAACGACTGGATTTTCTAAATCCTAACATGAGTTTCAGTTGGTCTCGACTGATAACGGGAGCTACTGGCTGTTAGATACATGAGAGACCCAATAATACTTTGGTATTTGGTAGGGTCAACCAACTTCCCATGCAAATCAGCATCCATTTTTGTGCCATTGGTGTGGCATAGGTATCACATGTTTGCATTCCATGTTTGTTTAAAATTTCAAGGGCATATTTGGACTGACTCAAGAAAATACCACAGGGTGATTGATGAACTTGCAGTCCTAGAAAGAATGTAAGTTCACCCATCATGGACATTTCAAAATATTTTTTCATAAGTTTTGAAAAAGCGTTTGAGTACTTTAGATATGTTGACCCAAAAATGATGTCATCCACATAGATTTGAACGATTAAAATGTGTTCCCCGTGATATTGTATGAAAAGTGTTGGGTCGACCGAGCCTTTGGTGAAATTATTGGCAATGAGAAAGGATGATAACTTATCATACCACGCCCAAGGGGCTTGTTTGAGACCGTAGAGAGCCTGTTAGTTTGTAGACGTGATTAGGGAACTCGGATCAAAAACTTCAGTCGACTAACATAGACCGTTTCCTTCAGCTTTACCATCTAAAAGCGCTTTTGACATCCATCCGAAAGACCGTGATATTCATGTGAGCCGCAATGCCGTAATAATCCGCAGCCTCAAGTCTAGCAACCGTGCGAATGATTCCTGAGTCAATCCCTTCTTTTGTTTATAACCCTTAGCCACCGACGTGACTTATTTATAACCTCACCTTCAAAGATCCAATTTGTTTTTCCAAATCCATTTCAGACCAATAACATAGACCCTGTTGTTTTTGCCAACAATTCCATACTTCAAGACATTTAAACTGGTTAAGTTCTTCTTGCATGCATTCAATCCATTTCAGACCAATAACATAGACCCTGTTGGTTTTACATAAATGCAATGTTCACCGTCGGTCTGAAGGCGTTGTCTAGTTACGCATCGGTTGATCTGTGTTTCCAATAATGTTCACAAGAGGATGGTCTCTAGTCCAACGATGTGTGGAGGGTTGATGTTGATATACATTATGCATATTAGGAGGATTCAAATGACTTGTAGATGATTCCGCAACATCGGTGGCAGCCATTTAAAAAGGGTTGAAGAACGCATTTGGATCATAATCTGCAGGTGGAGGTACTTCATGGTTTAGAAGATCATCACCGGTTTAGCGTCATTGGATGTGGTTTGTTCTACCGTTGTTGTAGAATTAATTGAGGTGCTTGTCAATAGTTATTGTTGTTTCGGTGTATCGTGGTATTGGATTATTATCAGGTTGAGCAGCGGAAACATTTGATACATCCGGAGCACGTTGATCAATATCATCACTAAACAGAGGAGCAAATAGCTGTTCCATTTGACGTCAAGTAAGGCGTAAGCTTGGTTCGATTGATGATGGGGTTGGGAGAAGTTTAGACGCTTATGTCTCGGTTCCAAGCTTTTTGCTTTCGAAGTTTTACTTCGTAAGCTCATCGAAATTGGCATGAATCATTTCCATATCTCCTCCTTGTACGACAATTCCGCATCCAACCCTAAGAGTTTTCACAGATCCAACAAAGACTCCAATGTCGCTTTAGCTTGAGCTTTCCAAAGTCATCACGATCATTATTTGGATAGCAAAGGAATCCAAAGACATGAAAGTGTTTGAGATTCAGTTTACGGTTGTGGATAAGCTCATAAGGTGTTTTGTTGTGGCATTTAGTAATCATTAAACGGTTCTGAGTGTAGCATGCGTGAGATACCACCCACAAGTAATCTGGAAGTTTTGCATTAATTAACATCGTTCTTGCAGCTTCCACTAACGCATTTGTTTCGTCTTTCAACAACTCCGTTTTGTTCTCGTGTACGCAGCAATGGATGTTTGATGCTCAATTCCCACATTCTCATAATAAGCACGTAGAGTTTGATTCACAAATCCAGCCTTTTGTCTGCTCTAATTTGTCTCGATCAGATTCCGATTGAACTTGAATTTCGTGAGAAAGGTGATGATCATCTATGGAGCTTGATCTTTACTTCGTATAAAATAAACCCAAGTCCATCTTGAGTAGTCATCAACAATTACCAACATGTAGTGTTTGCCGTTAATTGTCCGCACACATTGGGCCACATAAATCCATGTGAAGAAGATGAAGCATCTTTGTGAGTCGTGTTCCACCTTTGAAGGAAAGTGAGCACGAGTGATTTTCCTTTGTTCACAAGCTGAGCATAGGTGATCTTTAGAATACCGAAATCTTGGGAGACCTTCAACAAGTTTGTAAGCGGCAACATTGGTTATGGTTTTAAAGTTTAAGTGTGAAAGACGACGGTGCCATAGCCAAGATTTTGTTGATGTTGCCTTTGAAAGGAGACAGATGGGAGATGAAGCAATCATCTCTTGCATTGAGATTGTGTAAAGACTTGATGCGACACTGGACATTAGATCGTTTCTCAGAGATCACGAATGAAAAAGTTTTCCCTAAAGCAACTTCCAAAACTCCATCACAAAATTGACCGACTGAAAAGAGATTGTGACCGAGACCTTCCACATAATAAACTCTGCTATTTTCGATGTTACCATTGATGTAATCTCCGAAGCCTATGATAATAGCGAAGTGATCATTCCCGAATATGACAGTGCCAATGAACTTTGAAACAAAGTTTGATAACATTTTAAGATTGCCTCGTCATGTGCCGGAACATCCGCTATCAACAACTCAGGATGATCGTATCACCGCATACACACAATGACACAGATGGAATAGAAGTAGATGTGGAACTCGAAGAGTTAGAGGGTTCCATGTAGTTATAGTTGAAATACAAATGTTTACGATTTTAGGTATCCATTTAAAGCCAAGTGTATTATGTAACCATTTGCCACGCCAACTAGTCTTAGCTTTGGTCTTAGTAAATGCACTAGGTGATAAGTTCTTCCTAGGTGGTGAGGGGGGTTCTATGGGTACATCAATGATCGTAGCCGGAACACTAGAGGGTGGTTTACCTAGTACTGCTTAGAAGCATTAAGGCCTAGAGGTATTCCATTTTCTATTATTCTCGCTACGAGATAAGATAGCATTAGCAACACATTTATCATGACAACCAGAAAACATGCTTTTACGACAACCAACACAAGAAACTTCAAACATAACATTTAAAGTACTTAAAGATTCATGACTGTTAACTTTTTCTATTACATTTGTCTAACGCAATGTTTAAAGTGGGTGCAACTTGAGTCTTATTCAAATCCTAAGGTGTTCTTCTACTTCAGAGGTCTTTATTGTTCTTTTTCTTACACAACTTCCTATTCTTCCTTGATGCTCTTCTGTAAGTGCTAGCATTGGGGAAAAGAGGCAACAATTCCCAGAAGAGGGCATATTAGTTTCTTGTGATGTGTCATTAGGGCGTATAAGAGTTCACGGTGCAATAACGTTTGTGTTACTATTTCTATCTTTCTTAAGTGTTACCAACTCTGCTTTTAGATCATGGATAATGTGTAACAAATCTTGATTTTCAGAACGAGTGTTGCCATTTTGTCGTAAAACATCTTTGGTATATGCAAGATGATTATCAATATCTTTTGATGCTTGAGCACGAGTCTTTTTGAGTAAATCAAATATGACGCCATATTCCGTTTTAACTTTTGAAATTTCTTGTTCATATTTTGAATTTTGACATTTCAAAGACACGTTTTCATCATCCAGTTGCTCAAGTTTTGGATTAAGATTTTTGGTATGCAACTGGTTGATTTTGTTTTGCAAAGGGAGTTCACGATTTTGACAATCTTTTTGACACCATTGAAGACGACGTTTTTCATTTGAAAGCTCGTTTAATAAACGTTCATTTTCAACTTTTAACGACTTGATTTATGACACATTATCGGTATTCTCAACATTTTCAACAGAATCAACATTGATATAATCAAATGCATATGCAACAGAATGAAGTAACACAACATTTTTGGTATCAACACATATAACATCTTCCAAAAGTCGATCAACATGATTTAGAAACATTATCTTTTTACGTTTAGCATTTGAAATTATTGTTTCAGTTTGTTCGAAAACTCTTTTCATAAGTCCAAGCTCCTTGTGAAAATCCCTTTCCTAATATATTGCACACATTTTCAAATTTCGGACATGAGGTAAAATTCTTTTTTGAAAAATATCTCTTTGTGGTCGCGCTTGAGGCGATTGAAAATGTTCGACTTTTATTTCAGAATTGATTTCAATTTCACGTTCCAAAAGTTTGATGTCCAATAAGAATGTTTCAAAATATTTTAGAACTTGACATTGTTCAAACTAATGGTTTTATTTCATTTAATGAAGGTAAAGGCCATTAATTACATTGGAAAGGGAACCATCATTAGAAGACCTCGCAGGTGTGATAACCCAAGGTGTCTTAGAATGATCCTGTTGTGGGACGAAAGTTACGGCTTTTGAATAGTTAAATGGTTTGTTATAAACAAAATTTTCCAATTTTGATGACTCTCTCGTCTTCGAGATCTAATTCCTCCATACGATTATATTCAACAACACTCATAATGGAATCATCAATTCTATGTTCTGCACAGTAAACTTGAGGATTTGGTTTGAATGCTCTATGTGAAAACTTAGGTTTGTAATCACAAGCTCTGGTCCATATCCATTTGAATTTGGTTTAAAAGTAAAATTTTGAATAGTTGTGATTGACTCACCATGTTTGTAAACAACATTTCGAAACTCTTTGATTTTGTTTTGTAAGTCGACAATTTATTCAAGATAGTCATCTATTTGTATCCTTGAATGCTTTTTGTATTCACAAAATTGTTTTTGACAAGTTAACAACTCAGACTTGGTTTTTTGAGTTTCTGAAGTGAGAGCGTTAAGTTGTTGTTTATGATCATATTTTAGTTGTTCTATTTGAGACAACAAAGCATTCTTGGATGCAACTAGATCACATATCTGTTTTTCCAAAGATTTTTCATTTTGGTATGATGTAGCAAATGCGACTTCAAACCTTTTTCACGCTTTTGTTTGAAAAATGTTGAGTTGGAACTTTATGCATTCATTATCCTTAGTCAACAGTGCATTTTTATCCTTTAATTGTTGATTGATGTTAAGGCATTTTTCCATTTGAGATTTTTGGTCCTTTATTAAGGTCATGAGCTCAATATCTGGATTAGACAAAAGTTCAGCTTGTTCAACGTGAGTCTCATCATGATCATTATTCAGATCCTCAAGTATAACCATGGAGTCAACTTGATTATCAATGGTAACCATAAGGTCATCTTGATCATCAAATATAACTACGGGATCTATTTAATTATCATCGGAATGAGATGTAGTCGGCTCATGTTGAACACTCTGATCGTCGTTGGATGCAGATGTTGGCAGAGATATCAGATCAGTAATGAATATAGTTTGATCTGGTACTTGAGATAAGCCGTCAATGTCATACACTGGGCCTGTGTCACTCATGTAGAGTTCTTGCATGTTTGCCATTAACATCACAGCTGCATTAGCCTGTAAGTCCTCCATGTCATCATCCGAATCTGCATTA
Source organism: Chrysanthemum makinoi (assembly GCA_910596185.1). NCBI lineage: Eukaryota > Viridiplantae > Streptophyta > Magnoliopsida > Asterales > Asteraceae > Chrysanthemum > Chrysanthemum makinoi. The sequence continues at coordinate 228,851,958 of OU343221.1, forward strand.
GCCATGAAGTTATGTTCCTTGTTGGTAAGAGTGCCACCAACTTCATCTTTGAGAGCCAAGAGTAAAGCCTCTTTGTGATAAGTGTTGCCTCTTGTCCTCGGCTTTGGGCATGCATTAGCCAGATGACCGTTTTCATTATAGTTATAACAACGAAGACCATTAATCCCATTTTGAGCATTTCCCTGTTCAACCACTTGAGCTCGTTGTTGTGGAGCACCCATGTTATTCCTTCCATTAGCATTAAACCCTTGACCACTTCCCATCTGACGAACATTACCACGATTCTGAACTTCAACATGTCCATTGTTAACAACAGCTTGATTCATTGTGTTTGATGAGGTACGAATGCGATTGTTGGATTTGTTGGAATATCACCAAGGCTTTAGCAATCATGACAAACCCTTGTTGCAATGCATCGAAAGCTTCTGCATCCTTATTAGATTCACTGTAGAGTGCTTGAGCATTGTTGTTGTTGAATGGAACCATTTGAGTTTCTTGTGATTGTTGTTGCTGTGAGGGATCATATGGTGTGATCTAAGCAGTTGGTTATGGAGCAAGAGTTTGATTATCCGGGAGTGAAGGTGAAACAGGAGCTCCACGGATGACTCTTTCTTTGTCAAATTCCTTTTGGTGGGGCTTCAAATAGTCGTGCATAAACAACCGTATGTAGCATGATGAAGATTATTCGCAGACGGATGAAAATAACATATTTTTCCCAATCAGGACCAAGACTACTTAGGAACTTAGTGTTGACTGCAATTCTTGGCATAATGATATTGTGTTTATCCAAGTCATTGATGATGTCTGAGAACCGATGATGATATGATTCCAATGTCTCCCCGCTAAGTAGATTTTAGATTCTATGTCTTCTTGATTGAGTTCAGTGCCTTCCATAAGAAGATGAATGTGCTCCCACATTGCTTTAGCATTCTTCTGAGCATCAACACTACGGAGTATCGGATTGGGTAATCCCAAAAGGATATATTGCATAGCAAGTTCATCAACTTCTAAGTGAAGAAGTTGATCAATAGTAAGTTGATCATCAATACCACAATGTTGGTGATATCATCTCTTGGTGGATTGGCAATGATCTCCTGCATATGATAGTAGGCATCCTAAATGGACCTTCAAGGATGACCTTCTTCAAGAACTTTTCATGTGGCTTCTTTGGATCACAAAACCTAAAGAACCTTATTACCCATTGATCGTAGTTTCCGGGAGTGAGCATTGGAGGTCTGTCAAGGGATCCAGCTTCATGAATGGATTATTGGCTACTTAAAGCTTAACACATCTTTGCAAACCAAGATGGTTCCTTCATAGCATACTTGGATGGATGCTGATTTTGAAAGTTTGTGTATGGTTGTACTTGTAGACTAGGAGGTGGATGAATCATTTGTGGAATTGCTCGAGGAATTTGTTGAAATTGTTGCACTTGTTGTGGTGATGGTGGAGGATATTGTTGATAAAGTTGTTGTTGTTGTTGTTGTTGAGGATACATATGAGGAAAGTAGCTAGAGTATGGTGGTTGAGACATCTTGAAACTTGTGTTGATGATGGATCTTTGTAGTCGAATGAAACAATGTTGATGAAGTAACCTTAAGCGTAGAAAACCAGCTTATGCGTAAAAGAGTACCTTATGCGTAGAAACCAACTTACGCGTAAAATAGAGCTTACACGTAGGATAGCTTATGCGTAAGACTTGAGGAAAACGTAGCTAAGCGAAAACTAGAGGCTTAGTAGTAGAATACTTATGCAAGATTAGCTTATGCTTAAGACAAGTTTAGCGAAGAAAATGCTTAGGAGTAAAGAATTCACGCGAAAAACTAGCTTATCGCGAAAACTAGGTTTTGCCCAAAAAAATCCTTTACACTTATACCAGTGTAGAAGATATCCAAAGTCGAAGTGTTTTCGTGCTTATCCAAGCAAGAAAATCCGAGTAAACCAATAGCACTGAGGATCAAAGGTTGAGAAGCTTATGCGAGACTTTGATTTCACGAGCAAAACTATGGTTTTACTATGAGGTTGTACCAATCTTAGCCAAAACTGATTTACCCAAAAGTGTTTTAGACTGATTTTATGATGAAAAAGCTTCAATATCACAAAAATAACACAAAAGTGTGAAACTTGATGATCCAAAACTTGTTTTCACCTTACGCGTAGAAATGACTACACGAAAGAAACCAAGCTCAAAAACAATGAAACACACGTAAAGTTTCAAACTTTATGCCAAAAACTTAAACTTTAACACTAAATAAACCTTACAGTACAAGAATCTTGAGTTTTAAAGTGTAAAAAATTAAGTTTTTAAAGCGTATGAAAATTGTTAAGCACAAACCCACGCGTATACAATATAACGTCAAAAACAAAATGTTTCACCCAACTAGATGGTAAATGATACCACTGTTAGGTTCCCATTTTTGCAACACAAGCATCAATATGTAAAGAAATAGAGATAAGAAAGATTGGTTGATCAAAACACACAAAACACGAATGATATATGAAGAGTTATGCGTAGGATTTGAATGAGATGAACAACCAACTCCCAAATGGGAGTTTACAACATCATTTATCGAGGAAAGGAGCTAGGGCAACACATCTAGTCCCTTCCTTCTTTATGGGCTTGGGCCAAGGCTTATGGGCTTTCTACATAAGCCTTGCCTTAAGTACAAACATAAAAGCCTAATTAAGCAACCTATTACATGTTAATTACAAACACTTGAAATATGTTTTAGGAGTGATTCCAACATGGGTACAATGTACTTTAAGTCAAGAGTTACAATTCGAAATAGGTGGTTTGGCTCCATGATAGCTTTTTTTCAGGGGCATTTCTCACAAAATGCCGAATTTTATGGATATAATTTGCAGTTTACCCTATAATTAAAATAAAATATGTGACAAATAATTATGGCTATACCTTTAATATACTACTACAAAAATTAAATACACGTTCCTATAAAATTAATTCTACTCGTATGAAATGTATCTCTAGAAAATTTATTTGCACTCATTTAAATTTTCTTATTAGTAGATATAGTCCCCATCTTAATGGTGAATTAAATGTTTTAATTTAATTTATTTATCTTCTAAAAATAGTTTGTCGGTTTGAACATCGTATTTCAATATAATATGCAATTAATGGCTGTTTTAGAAATAGTGATGGCTCAATTTATAATTGGAGACATTTTAAAACATAATTAATTCCTCGGTATCCCTTTTAAATTCTATCAACAATTTTTCTTCATTTATAATAAATGCAATAATATTATAGTTATGTTTACTTTAGTCAATGTAAATTTGAGTGAGAGGGTAATTTAAAAATATTAATAATTAGATGTGTTGAATTGATATATTGGTGTATTAGAGATTTGTAAACATTGCTTTAAAACTTGTAATGCATAAAAATAATTTTTGACAATTTTTTGAAAAAAAAATATATAATAAAATAAAAGGGTAATAAGGAGAATGCATGTTTTGCTCAAGGTGTCTTTACTTTTTAGAAAAAAATTTTGGGTATTTCCAAAATAGACCTTGAGAATTCTCATGCTTTTTCTTCCAATCTAAGAGTGCCTGTCCCGACACTTTTGAACCCGGTCATTGAAATTACCTTCGTACCTATGATTTATAATCACTTATATCCACGAATTTTTAAGATTCGAGCATTTTATTTTTTATATTTTCGAGGCAAAAGTCAAACTTTGGAAAGTATTATTTTATTCCTTTTGCTCATTCCCAATGCTGAAATGACTTAAGCAATTACTTTGAGTTTTTTAACTTTGTACTTTTGTACTTTTATATTTTTTTTACATAACTCTTAAATACTTTTTAAATTAAAATGACTATTGTACCCTTAACTATTTTTACATGTTGAGCATCTTTTTCCTTTAACTAAACCAAAATTAGCCTACTACTACTACTACCACTCATTTTTAAACTAAAAACTATGAAACTAAAACTCTAAAAGCTGTATTGGCAATCTGCTACTAATTCACACTACAAGAGAAATTCCATTGACTGAAACTTTGACTGAAGAATAAAAAAGTAAATAAAAACTCGAACAAAAACAATAACTCCTCACATTATTTCTCATTTCAATTAAAAAACCAGAAGTTTTATCTCTCTCTCAAGCCGCCATCAACTCCGGCTATCAACACCTTCACCTCCAGCCACCATCACCGCCTTCGGTATCAACACCTTCACCTCCGGCTATCAACACCTTCATCTCTGGTTATCTCACCATCTCTCGTCATTCACCGCCGCCAAGGTATTATTTCTCTAATTTTTAATATACATAATAATTAGTGTTTCATTTACAACCGCATTGTTGTGTAAATAAGCTTCGATTATCACCAATTGTTGCGTGTACTTAGTATGCAATAGTGCGAGTCCCATATTGATTAGAATCAAAACAAGCTAGCAGGGGTAACGACAAGAAAACTAAAGGGTTTTGAGAAACGTAAGTGGTTACCTAAATATACTAGCAAGGGTTTAGTAACACTAGCATGGAATAAAATAAAGTAGCATGGTTACCAAAATATACTAGCGTGGGTTTGGTGGGTGTATGTTCGTCCATCTTTATGCCACTAACCTTGAGCTTTTACGAAATATATGTAAAATAAGTCTTCTTTGTGATGTAGCCAAACGCAACCTTAAGATTTCCCTATGGTGAAGTGTCATTAGAGAGAATGAGGATCGGGGAGAGGAGGAAGAAGTAGTAGTTCGAAGTTGGCAAGCGCATTATTCAAAGGTCAACTAGCGGGGTTTAAAGTGATCATGCTATTGTTATTATGACAACTTTGATTGGAATATTGTTTGCTTAAATTGACTGATAGTTTGATATTGGATGATAGTTTAGCTTGCCATCTAAAATATGCGGCTAGTTAAACATTGTAGAACATCTCACCAGATAAGGCCAAATACATTTTAAGCTCATAAGCTCTTCAAATAAGCCAATACAAACACCCCTTAGCCAACCGTTGTTATTGCCAAAAGTTAATTGCCCTAATTTGTTGATTTTAATTGACATTTAGCATTTTGCATATTGTGACACATAGTAATTAATTTGATTTACGCACTTCCGAGTAACCGTGATGATGAATGGCTTATGGCTCACAATACAAAACCGATGGAGTCGGGCAAAAGCAGACGGGCAACAATCGGAAGTCTCCATGGGCAATTGATTCTTGGGGTTTAGGTAAGCTTTTGTTTACCACATATGTTGTAAACCGACTCGTTATGTTGCTTTTTATTGCCACTGTTGGTAGGATACCCGAGATTTCATTCTATAATTGGTACTATACAATATTTCTAGCATCTTTTAGGCATTAAGCGCATTCAGAAACTTCAATAGTATAAGTAGTTTTTCAGCTTATTACAAGATTATATTCCGATAGGTTGCTGTAAGTACCCAAACGACCTAGGCTTAACAACTTATTTTTGTCGACTAAGCTATTAGAAGCAAATGTGAGGTACTTGTCTAAAAGAGCTTGTTTAGCTAAGTACTAGGTGACAAGTTAATAAGCAAAAGATATTTATAAATAAGCTATAAGAAACACCCTTAGTATGTTTTTGGTCAATTTATTTTATGTTATGTTATGGTAAAACTATATGGTGTCTTTGTGAATCTAATACTACATCTGTTATTGCAGGTGAAAGATTTCATCCAAACACTCCTACATTACGGCGGGTACAATGAACTAGCAAACATTTTGGTAAACTTAACATCGTTAGCAAATGAGATGGGAAAACTAGTATCAGAGGGTTATGTTTTAACGGTGTTAGCACCAAACGATGAAGCAATGGCAAAACTTACAATGAACAGACTTAGTGATCCCGTGCACGTGAGCAAATCATTTATTATCATTTAATACCCGAGTATCAAACTGAAGAGAGTATGTATAATTCAGTTAGGCGGTTTGGTAAGGTACAATATGATACATTGCGGTTGCCACATAAGGTGGTGGTAAGAAGCGATGGGTTAAATGGTCACGGAGGAGTTCTGCAGATTTGTTTGACCGGATATTTATACGATGGGAGAATATCGTTCAGGTATTGATATTTTGTTCCGATGGAGGAGAAAGCGGAGAAGAATGCTACGGAGGTTGATACACGACCACAAGTGAAGGTTGTGGCTAAGCAAAATAGAGGTGTGTTTGTTACTTTTGATCCTTATCGTTGATAAATTACCAACATATTGATAATCTATATAACGTCAATACATATGTGGGATGTTGCATTTGTGTTGCGGAAATGAAGATTATGTGTGTATAAATGCTTAATTGTAGTATGTTTGTTTTTGAAGTGTCCATTGAGCTTGGGGCTTCGTTCGTAGTAGTGTTGGATGTTCCTTGACGGATTGGTATGTGTGGAGTCTGATATGATTAGTCGGATATTGTATGTTTACATGTTTAGTTTGTATATATTTATGGATCACACGCTATTTGTCTATACCACTCAGCTTTACGTTTCCACTACTAGAGTTACTAAACCACCGCTAGTGGTAGTGATTACCACTGCTAGTACATATTAACCATCGCTAGTACTTTTACCGCTAGCGTTAGTAAACCACCGCTAGTGGTAGTGATTACCACTGCTAGTACATATTAACTTTGCTAGTACTTTTATATCTCTTATATTCAACATCACTTTTAAGTGCCAATGCCAAACACTCCTTTGATTATATTTGAGATGGGTGTGGGTTTGCGCATCGTCATGAGAAGAGCTTATGTGAATTTTAATTACTTGTGTATAACTTTGCGTACCATACGGCTACCATAATTGAAATGGAAACATTAGTTTCATCGAATTTCAAATCGGTGAAGTATCCTACAAATTCAACCTCTTAAAGTCGTAGTTTTACATTGAGCTAGTGACTAACTACTAACAAATTGCTCCAACTGAAATAACTAACTTAACTAACATCACATGCTTTGACACCCGAGCATACTCTTATCAAGTAGAATCCCGAGCATCTTGAGTTATGGATAATTAGTCGAACAAAACTTATTTACGATATTGAGTGGTCATGTTACTCAAATTTCATACAACTAGAATTTGTTTTCTCATGATTCTGAACATGCATCAAATACTAGTGAGGATGATGGCAACAACTATCAAAAGAAAAAGGTTTGATTCATGCACTTATGTAAATTAAAGTTGTTCGCTATCTGAGTTCCACTAATTTCCTTAACTGCAGGCAAAGAAGAAAGTGCCCATTGACAACATCGATGCAAAGATGTTGTAAAGACCAAGTCGATTCTAGGATATTGCCCAAGCAGCAATTGATTTTTCCGTGGAAACTTTACGTCTGGTAAAAATCTTAAATGAATAGATTGTAGTATGATGTTCTCGAGAAAACTCGTAATCAAACTAGTTTCTTCCCCGTACTTTTGGTCACATTATATACACTAAGCGGTCCCTAATTGCTTAACTACAAGTAACGGCGAATTTTAGCTACCATCCATGACCTCTAGCGTTCTAGTAACTATTTCTCAAAATCTATCTCCCCAAGCATGCTCAAAAAACCAAGCATGTGAACAATCAATGGTTGAAGTTTAAAAGGATTTCAATAAGATGATTGACCACATCAGTGAAACTCATGACACGATGGAGGTTAGTTTTGAAGTCACTTAACAACCTCTCATTAGTATTCAATGTTACATGTCTCATGAGATTGTTCTTCCAGCATCGATATGGATGTGATAGCGAAGCACAAGCTCGAGCTACTCGATGTATGTTTTATGGCCTATGATGAGTGTCTAAATACTCATCATTTTATACCATTTAAACCAAAAACATCGAAAACACTCAGAAATACATCAAAATGATGAAAATATCACAAATAAGTGTTTTATGTGTTTCAAATGCAAAAGTACCAAAATCGGATGAAAACGATTAAGTTTGCATATTTGGCGTTTTAGTCCCCAAGTTTCAAAAGTTGTCAAAAAGGTACCTAAATCAAAATTAAGCAAAAATATCATTTAAGGTCCATGGGATTCAAAATTTGTCAAAAAAAACCCTTCAAAGTTTAAAAATCACAATTTACAACTTTGGTCCCTCAACTTTACAAAAATGTCAAACTCAGTCCCTGGGTTTTTAAAAATGGAAATTATTCAAACTACACCCTTATGCTATTCACATGTTACAATTTTAGCCCTTGGAATAACTTTGGGAAAGTTACATTTTCAGTCCTTCATTTTCAAAAATTACAAACTTGGTCCTTGTGATTAAACCTTAACCAAACGGACCTTTGTGTTAATAACAAACCCAAATCCAAAAACAAAACACAACCCAGCAATACCCCAAGCCCAATACTAGCCCAAACCTAAAGTTTTAAAAAATAGAAAACCGCCACCACTGTTCATCTATCTCTCCCACGTCTGCAAAACCAAAACCAGGTGGTTTCACCACCTCACCACCTCTCCACCTCACCACCACCTGTCTCCAGCTCATTACCCACTCCCCTTCCACCTGTATACCAGCCACCAAGCATTTAATGCTTCCCCACCATCAAACACTCCAACCTCACCTCAACCCCTGTTTTTGCTGCCAAATCAATCCTAGCTCCATATCTACTTCTCATATTGTCCCCTCCACCTCCACAAAGACATATCAGTCTCATTCTAATGCAGGACCTTCTACTTCATCTCCCGTGAGTACATCTAGCATCGATGCTAAGATTGATAAACTCACAGATATTGTTCAAGCTTTGGTTCTTGCTAACCAAAAGAAAGTCACTTTCACACGCACACCATCACATGTGAAGTGAAGAAAGTCGAGGTTCTGTGTTACTTGTGGTGGCCTCATGCATACTACAATCAGATCGCCACCGATGGTAGTCCGTTTGAAGCCAATGCTATAGCCGGTACTTCACATCAGAGAGGTAATCAATACCGTCCTCAAAATGAACCAAGCTACCGCGGCATAATACCTATCAAGGACCACCGGTTTTAGCCGAATCCTAACATGCAAAACCGAATCAACCAACCTAGAATGAACCAAGGTTATCAAAACCAAGGTAATTTCTATCCCGAACCAAATCAAGGTTTCCAACATCAAGGAAACCTTAATCAAAACAATTTCAATCGAGGGAATCAATTTCATGGGAATATGAATCCTAACCAAGGAAATTTTCAACATCAAGGCCCTAATCCGAACAATAGAGGCCAGAATTTTCCTAATCAAACTCAAGCCATTGTTCCAACTGGACCATCATCGGATGAGTTATTGAAACAATTCATGAAATCCCAAGATGAAATGAACTGGTTGTTGGTCACGGGGATCACGATCTAAAGAAGTCTTTAAATGATCAACCCCTCGCTCGGAAAACTTCCGAGCAACACGATCGCTAACCCGAGGGGCGATGCAAAGGCGATCACAACCCGAAGTGGTGTTTCATACAATGGACCCGCTATTCCTACTACCTCTTCTTCTTCTCTCCGGTGTAGTGGAAAGTGAACCTGCGGCTACAAAGGACAAGGAACTTCCTACTAATAACGGAGGTACCAACGATGTCCATCCTCAAGTTGTCCGAAACCCAAATCCAATCTAGGAGTTGTTTTGAACCTCCTCAGTAGCTCCCGTTCAAAACCCCAAATCCAAATCTTCTATTCCTTACCCATCACGTTTGAATGAGCAAAGCTCCGCGAAAAGCAGGTCATCAAATGGACAAATTTTTCAAATTTTCCAAGAACTACATTTTGACATAAGCTTTACGGATGCTATCATGTTGATGCCCAAGTTTGCATCAACTCTCAAACACATGTTAAGCAACAAGGAAAAAGTGTTTGAAATGGCAAAAACTCCTCCGAACGGAACCGCCGCAGTTATCTTGAAGAAGCTTCCCAGAAGCTTGGAGATCCAGGAAAATTTCTCTTACCTTGTGTATTTCCAGGAATGGTTGAATGCTTTGCCTTAGCAGATCTTGGTGCAAGCATCAATCTGATGCCTCATTCAAGATGGAAGAAACTTTCTCTTCCGACCTTATTCCTACATGCATGACTCTCGAGCTTGCGATCGATACAATATCCCGCCCACTTGGCATTGCCGAGGACGATTCGTAAAAGTAGGAAAGTTCCATTTTCCGGTGACTTTATAGTTGTTGATTTCGATCCTGATCCACGGGTTCCTCTCATTGTTGGACGAGGATTCCTGAGAACGGCCGTGCTCTCATTGATGTATTTGAGCAAGAAATCACATTACGTGTGGGTAATGAAGCTGTCACCTTTAACCTTGATCAAACTTCGAGGTACTCCGCAAACTATGATTCTCGAAGTCTGTTAACCGAATAGATTTCATTGATGTTGCTTCTGAAGAGTACTCTCAAGAAGTTCTTGGTTATGATCATAATTCTTTGAGTGATAATATCACTCATTCATCTCAACCCATCATCGCCAATTCTACTCCTTCTCTCACTCCATTTGAGGAAAGTGACTTCATCTTAGAAGAGATTGAAGCATACTTGTCTAGTGATTCTGTTTCATGGGAAATTGATCACGCCCAATTGACATCGAGGGAGATATTCTTTTCATTGAGAAGTTGCTTAATGATGATCCATCATCACTCCCTCCCGTCGAGCTTCATAACAAGGAAGTCAAGTCAGTTGAGAAATCAAGAATTTCAAGTCGAACTTAAGGACTTACCACCTCATCTCGAATATGCATTTCTTGAAGGTGATGATAAATTACCCGTCATTATTGCTCGAGATTTGAGTAAAGATGAAAAAGTTGCTCTCATAAAGGTCTTGAAGTCACACAAGCAAGCAATTGCTTGGAAACTCTACGACATTAAGGGTATCAACCCCGAGTTTTGTACTCACAAAATCTTGATGGAGGATGACTTCAAACCAGCAGTTCAACATCGAGAAGGTGAATCCTAAGATTCATGATGTTATTAAACAAGAGGTTCTTAAACTTCTTGATGCAGGATTAATTTACCCGATCTCGATAGTCCGGTTAGCCCATTCATTGTGTTCCTAAAAAGGGTGGCATAAGCGTTGTCACAAATGAAGAAAACGAGTTAAGCACCAACTCGGCGGTAACGGATGGCGTGTTTGCATTGACTATCGTAGTTGAATGACGCACCAGAAGACCATTTTCCTCTACCCTTCATGGACCAAATGCTTGAGAGATTAGCAGAAATGAATACTATTGTTTCCTTGATGGTTTCTCAGTTATTTCAGATCCCCATTAATCCACAGGATCAAGAGAAGACCACATTCACCTGCCCATACGGAACTTTGGCCTATGTAATGCTCCTCAGCACGTTCCAACGATGTATGATGGCCATTTTCCACCGACATGATGGGAAACAATGAAGGTGTTTATGGATGACTTCTCGGTCATTGGGGACTCATTTCAAACATGTCTCTCCCATTTAGATAAAATGCTTAAACGGTGTGAAGACACAAATCTTTGTCTAAATTGGGAGAAGAGCCACTTTATGGTCAAAGAAGGCATAGTCCTTGGCCATAAGATTTCAAAAACGGGATTGAGGTAGATAGAGCAAATGTAGATGTTATTGCTAAATTGCCTCATCCTACTACCGTCAAAGGTATTAGAGTTTTTAGGTCATGCCGAGTTTTATCGCAGATTCATACAAGATTTTTCTAAAATCGCCCGGCCTATGACTCATCTTCTTGAAAAGGATGCTCCTTTTATCTTCTCACCTGAGTGCATCGAAGCTTTTGAAACATTAAAGAAAAGCTTACTGAAGCACCCATTCTCGTTGCTCCCGACCGATTTACCCTTTGAGCTCGTAATGCATGCAAGTGATTTTGCTATCTGTGCAGTCCTAGGGCAACGTAGATCCAAGCATTTTCAGCCTATCCACTACGCAAGCAAGACTATGATCTAAGCTCAAACTCATTACACCACCACGTAAAAAGAGCTACTAGCCGTGGTGTATGCTTGAGAAGTTTCTACGCATACTTAATCTTGAACAAATGTGTGGTGTATACGGATCACTCAGCTCTCAAATATCTCTTTGCAAAACAAGATGCAAAGCCGAGATTGCTCCGTTGGGTTCTCCTCCGCAAGAATTTGATATCATAATACGTGATAAAAAGGAGCCGAGAACCTCGCTGCCGATCATCTCTGTCACGTCTAGAAAACCTCACCAAGATGTTTTCGAGAAAAGGAAATAAATGAAACATTTCCTCTCGAGACACTCAATGCGGTTTCTTTTCGTGGAGACTCTACTACCCCATGGTTTGTTGACTTTGCAAATTACCATGCGGGTAACTTCATAGTGAAAGGGATGTCGACCCAACGAAGAACAAATTCTTCAAGGATGTTAAACATTACTTCGGACGACCCCTACTTATTCAAAATCGCGGCGGATCAAGTCATCCGACGGTGTGTTTATGGACAGTAAGCTATGGACATTCTCAAAGCTTGCCATGCGCCGACCTACCGGGGCCATCATAGTCCAAACTACACCGCCAAAAAGGTGTTTGATTCCGGTTTTATTGGCCCACTATTTATAAGGATACCCACGAATTTGTCAAAGCATGTGACGCTTGTCAACGCCACGGAAATATCTCACAAAGAAATGAAATGCCGCAAAACGCCATTCAAGTGTGTGATATTTTTGACATCTGGGGCATTGACTTTATGGGGCCATTTCCATCATCTCGAGGAAACAAATACATACTCGTGGTTGTTGACTATTTGTCAAAATGGGTTGAAGCGAAAGCTTTACCTACCAACGATGCCCGAGTTGTTGTGAAATTTTAAAATCTCTTTTGCTAGGTTTGGAACTCCGCGAGCTATAATCAGTTATCGTGGTACACATTTCTGCAATGACCAATTTGATAGAGTCATGCAAAAGTATGGTGTAACCCACCGTCTCTCTCTCGCTGCACCACCCCCAAACAAGTAGGCAAGTGGAAGTTTCCAACCATGGTATTAAAAGAATTCTTGAAAGGACAAGAGGCTAAAACCGTGCATCCCGGTCGGATAAACTGATGACGCACTCGGGCCTTCCGCATGCCTTATAAAACACCACCGTGTACTCCATACAAGCAAGTTTACGGAAAGGCATGTCATCTGCCGATTGAGCTTGAGCACAAAGCATACTGGGCCTTGAAACATGCCAACTTTGATATTCGACAAATTGGTGATCACCGAAAAGTTCAAATGAATGAACTAAATGAACTCCGTGATCAAGCATATGAGAACTCTTTGATCTACAAACAAAAGACAAAGAAGATTCATGACTCCAAAATCAAGAACCGCTTTTTCAACGTTGGTGATCGAGTCCTTCTTTTCAATTCAAGATTGAAGATATTCTTGGGAAAGCTCAAGTCCTGGTCGGTCCATTTACTATTTCTAAGGTTTATCCTTATGGTACTATTGAGTTATCTCAACCCGATGGTCCAAATTTTAAAGTGAATGGCCATCGATTAAAACACTATTTTGGAGAGGACATTCCACCCATGGTTGTCCCGGATCTACAAACTTTCCCCATGAACCAATGAAAAGGGGATCGAGTCAAGCTAGTGACTCGGTAATCAAAAACAATAGCACGCACCATATGGGTTTTCACCAGATTTCGACTTCTTTCTATTTTCTACCACCTAGTGTGGGGAGTTGCCCCTGTTGTATATAAGTTTCATGAAAAAATCACAAAATAAAATAATGGCAGAGTATTTTCTCTTTTATGTTCTATGTTTCGGCATAACCGCCGGTACTTTGAATATTGAGGGCAATATTCATTTCTAGTGTGGGGAAGAATTCTCACGAATTTTATCATGTAATTATACCACCCAATTCCCCCATTTTTGGCAAAAATTTTTTTGGAGTAAGTGTTTTCACTTACTCAGAAATGGTAATCATCCACCATGTCTAACACACATAAGGATTGGCTAATCCAGGAGCAAACGGCTCTTGGTAAAGATGTCTCAAACCGCTTTATGGCTTGCAATTTGCCCAAAATTGTATGGGTTATTTCACCATATCTTTAATTAGTGAAGAGTTGGCTAGCCCGCAAGTTTATGGCTTGTGATAAAGGCAGTTGAAAAACCATAATTGGTAATCGACTCACCAAAGATAATATTGATAATTTATCTAAGAGTTGGCTAGTCGAAGCAAACGGCTTCGGTAAAGAGAAATCAAACCGCATGTTTTATGATTTGCTCAAAACCATTTGGTTATCATTGTACCAAAGTTCTTACTTGAACTAAAACAATTGGCTACTCCAGAAGTAATGGCTTTTGGTAAAGAGATAAAATCCATTAAGTTTTCTCAAAAGATTGCTAGGGACTAGCAATATCTTAGTATAGGGGATTGATGAGTGTCTAAATACTCATCATTTTATAACATTTAAACTCAAAAACATCTAAAAACACTTTAAATGCATCAAAATGAAAAAAATATCACAAATAAGTGTTTTATGTGTTTCAAATGCAAAAATACCAAAATCGGATGAAAAACGATTAAGTTTGCATATTTGGCGTTTTAGTCCCCAAGTTTCAAAAGTTGTCAAAAAGCAGTCCTCGGTAAATCAAAATTAAGCAAAATATCATTTAAGGTCCATGGGATTCAAAAGTTGTCAAAACAAACCCTTCAAAGTTTAAAAATCACAATTTACAACTTTGGTCCCTCAACTTTACAAAAATGTCAAAATCAGTCCCTGGGTTTTTAAAAATGGAAATTATTCAAACTACACCCTTGTGCTATTCACATGTTACAATTTTAGCCCTTGGAATAACTTTGGGAAAGTTACATTTTCAGTCCTTCATTTTCAAAAATTACAAACTTGGTCCTTGTGATTAAACCTTAACCAAACGGACCTTTGTGTTAATAACAAACCCAAATCCAAAAACAAAACACAACCCAGCAATACCCCAAGCCCAATACTAGCCCAAACCTAAAGTTTTAAAAAATAGAAAACCGCCACCACTGTTCATCTATCTCTCCCACGTCTGCAAAACCAAAACCAGGTGGTTTCACCACCTCACCACCACCTCTCCACCATTACCCACTCTTCCACTGTATACCGACCACCAAGCATTTAATGCTTCCCCACCATCAAACACTCCAACCTCACCTCAACCCCTGCTTTGCTGCCAAATCAATCCTAGCTCCATATCTACTTCTCATATTGTCCCCTCCACTCATAAACATCCACAATTCTTTAATTGCCTCAAAACCGCTTCTAATCCACTAGTACCACTTTTCGCCAAAATCGCTTTTAAAGGCTAGGATGCTTTGAGCACCAATGGTCAAGATTTGAAGTGGGAAAGATTCAGAGACATGTGGGGAGTCTAAAAGATCAATATAAAGAAAGGTGAAGCAGAGGAGAGAACTATCAAGTGTAATTTTTATTAATGTATGTCGAATTAGTTAACTTTTAAATTCTAGTTTATGTTTAAGCTTTCAAGCTCTGTAATTCAAGTTTTTAGTGTGTAATAAAGCTTTTCTGAACATCAATTTCAGTTTTAATTCAAGTTTTCTTTTATGCAAAAATTCCTTGTTCAAAAATCTCAATAAGTTCAAATGTTGTTTGTAGATGTTATTTTGGACTCATAAGATCACATAAGCTCCTATATAGCTTATGTAAGCTATTAGTAACCTTTAAAATCAGTTTAGAAGTAAAAAAGCAAAAATACCAAAAATACCAAAAAATATTAGTGAAAAATAAAAAAAGCAATGAAGATGGTGATCACAGCTGGAGCAAGGTTGATATTGGATTGCCTTGGTTTAGAAGCTTAGTGGTAAGCTATTAGGGTGGATACTTGGTCCTTGTTATCTGTTTTCAGCTGGATACCATTTGTAAGCCATTTTCTCATAATTTGAATTTCTTAATATTAGTGGTTAATTCTTGTTAATTTTAGTTTAATCTTGTCTAAACATAGTTAGTACAAGTTAATTTATAGCTTTCTTGGTTTGAAAATCTGTTTTAGTGTTAAAAGGTTCAAAACAGTCTCATAAATTGTTGTTTGGATTTGTAAGAAAAACTGTGTTTAAGTTTGTTAAAGCCTTTGTTATTAGTTGATTCATGTTATATTAGGTTAATATATCTCAGTGCAACAAAGAAAACTAGTCCTTGTTCTATAAAAAGTCAAAATCACCTTAATTGGTCCTAGACTCATATCTCTAGGATTTTTGATTGAATAAACATGCATACTGTTTTGAAAGTTGTTTATCTAGCTTAATTTAGTCTCATAATAGCTTAATATAACATATTTAGTAGCCTAGGATCATTCAAATCTCATAAAAGTCAAGTTACTAGTTTATTTCAAAAAGTCAAAATTATCACTTAGCATTTTTGAATAAAATAGATAATTTTATTTAGGGTTTAATATTGAGTTTCATGCTATAAGATTTGGGATATTAAACTTTGTGCTTAACTTAATTAGAAAAATATTAGCTTATATATATTTAACTTATAAACTGCTTATCTCTTTATTTCTTTTTAGCACTTTTTCAAAATCATGCCCGTTGCAGGTGTTGCTAGCCTATTTCACAAGCTCTCCGAGAGCTTATTAGTGACACCTAGCTTGTGCACTTTAGTTTTTTAAGAAGCTCACCTAGCTATCTCTCTCTAGTTCAAAGCTTATTTTCACCTTATTAGCTTATTTAA
>OU343221.1:228868638-228915443 GCA_910596185.1 Chrysanthemum makinoi
TTGACTTTTGATATTATGCTGGGGTCCAAAATGGGGGGTCAAGGTCGGTAGGGTCTTTTGGTTTACCGTTCTAAATACACAAAAGGGCCATTTGGTTTATTTAATATCAAGGACCAAAGTTGTAATTCTACCAAACTTGGTGGATCGATTCGACAAGTTTCCAAAGTTATCACAAAGGACTATCCTGCCAAATATGAAAAGTACAAGGACCATTATGCATAAAATTCCATTTTTAATAAATCCAAGGACTATTTTTGTCATTTTCAAAACTTGAGGGACTAAAGTTGTAATTTGCAATTTTTGATTTTAAGGACCAATTTTGACAACTCATGAATCCCTAAGGACTTAAAATGATATTTTTCTTTATTTTGATATACTGTGGACTGTTTTGACAACTTTTGAAACTTGGGGACTAAAACCGCCAATTTGCAAACTTAATATCGTTTTCCGATTTTGATATTTTTGCGTTTAAAACACATAAAACACTTATTTGTGATATTTTCATCATTTTGATGCATTTGAAAGTGTTTTCGCATGTTTTTGGCATTCTAAACAAGATAAAAATGATGAGTATTTAGACACTCATCAATCCTCCACCACTAAGATATTGCTAGTCCCTAGCAATGATTTGAGAAAATTAATGGATTTCATCTCTTTACCAAAAGCCATTACTTCCGAGTAGCCAATTGTTTAGGTTCAAGTAAGAACCTTGGTACAATGATAACCAAATGATTTTGAGCAAATCACCACAGTAAACGGATTTGATTTGTCTTTACCGTAGCCGCTTGCTTCGGACTAGCCAACTCTTAGATAAATTATCAATATTATCTTTTGGTGAGCCGATTACAATTATGGATTTAACCGCCTTTACCACAAGCCATAAACTTATGGCTAGCCAACTTTTAACTAATTAAAGATATGGTGAGCTGAACACCATACAATTTTGGGCAAATTGCAAGCCATAAACGGATTTGAGATATCTTTACCAAGAGCCGTTTGCTCCTCGATTAGCCAATCCTTATGTGGGTTAGACATGGCGGATGACACATTTGCCGAGTAAGTGAAAACACTTACCCAAAAAAATTTTGGCCAAAAAACGGGGGAATTGGGTGGAATAATTACATGATAAAATTCGTGAGAATTCCCTCCCACACTTAGAAATGAATATTGCCCTCAATATTCAAATACCTACGTTATGCCGAAACATAGAATATAAAAGGGAAATATTACGGCCATTATTTTGTTTTTGATATATACATTTTTTTTTTTTTTAGAGAGAGCTTATATACAACAGCGGGGGGCAACTCCCCCACACTAGGGTGGTAGAAAAGGGTAAGAAGACAGAAACATGGGTGAAAACCCATATGGTGTTTGCTATTATTTTTGATTCCCGAGTCACTAGCTTGACTCGATCCCCGCATTCATTGGTTCATGGGGAAAGTTTGTAGATCCGGGACAACCACAGATGGAATGTCCTCTCCAAAGTAATGCTTCAATCGATGAGCATTCACTTTAAAATTTGGACCATCGGGTTGAGATAACTCAATGGTACCATAAGGATAAACCTTAGCAATAGTAAATGGACCAGACCAGCGGGACTTGAGCTTTCCCGAGAAAATCTTCAATCTTGAATTGAAAAGAAGGACTCGATCACCAACGTTGAAAACGCGGTTCTTGATT
Organism: Chrysanthemum makinoi; assembly: GCA_910596185.1. Taxonomy (NCBI): domain Eukaryota; kingdom Viridiplantae; phylum Streptophyta; class Magnoliopsida; order Asterales; family Asteraceae; genus Chrysanthemum; species Chrysanthemum makinoi. Next base: position 228,870,319 of record OU343221.1, read on the forward strand.
TTAGAGTCATGAATCTTCTTTGTCTTTTGTTTGTAGATCAAAGAGTTCTCGTATGCTTGATCACGGAGTTCATTTAATTCATTCATTTGAACTTTTCGTGATCACCACCGCCTCAATATCGGTTTGCATGTTTTAAGGCCCAGATGCCTTGTGCTCTAGCTCAATCGAAGATGACATGCCTTTCCATAAACCTTGTATGGAGTACACCCGATGGGTGTTTTATAAGTGCACGGAAGGCCCAAAGTGTCATCCATTATCCGACCAGATGCACGATTTTCCCTACCGTCCTTTCTAAAATTCTTTTAATACCACGGTTGGAAACTTCCACCTGCCCACTTGTTTGGGGTGGTATGCAGAGATAGAGTGGTTACACCATACTTTTGCATGACACGATCAAATTGGTCATTGCAAAAATGCGCACCACGATCACGATTATAGCTCGTGAGTTCCAAACCTAGCAAAAGAGATTTCAAAAATTTCACAACTACTGGCATCATTAGTAGGTAAAGCTTTGCTTCAACCCATTTTGACAAATAGTCAACGACCACAAGTATGTATTTGTTTCCTCGAGATGATGGAAATGGCCCCATAAAGTCAATGCCCGGATGTCAAAGATCTCACAAACTTGAATGGCATTTTGTGGCATTTCATTTCTTTGAGAGATATTTCCATGACGTTGACAAGCGCCACAGGTTTTGACAAAATCGTGGGCATCCTTATAGATGGTGGGCCAATAAAACCCGAAATCAAACACCTTTTTGGCAGTGTAGTTTGGACTATGATGGCCCCCTGTGGGTCCAGCATGGCAAGCTTTGAGAATGTCCATAGCTTCTTGTCCATAAACACACCGTCGGATGACTTGATCCGACTGCATTTTGAATAAGTAGGGTCGTCCCAGAAGTAATGTTTAACATCCTTGAAGAATTTGTTCTGCTGTTGGGTCGACATCCCTTTCACTATGAAGTTACCCGCATGGTAATTTGCGGTCAGAAACCATGGGGTATAAGAGTTTCCACGAAAAGAAACCGCATTGAGTGTCTCGAGAGGAAATGTTTCATTTATTTCCTTCTTCTCGAAAACATCTTGGTGAGGGTTCTCTAATCGACAGATGATCGCCACTCGTCTTCTTTTTATCACGTATAATGATATCAAATTCTTGCAGGAGGAGAACCCAACGGAGCAATCTCAGCTTTTCATCTTGTTTTGCAAAGAGATATTTGAGAGCCGAGTGATCCGTATACACACACACATTTGGTCAAGATTAAGTATGCCGAAATTTTCAAATGCATACACCACGGCTAATAGCTCTTTTTTACGTGGTGGTGTAATGAGTTTGAGCTTCATCATAGTTTTACTTGCGTAGTGGATAGGTGAAAATGCTTGCTCTACGCTGCCCTAGGATCGCACCGATAGCAAAATCACTTGCACGCACATGAGCTCAAAAGGCAAGTCCCACGAGCACGAGAATGGTGCCAAGAAGCTTTTTCTTTAATGTTTCAAAAGCTTTGATGCACTCGGTGAGAAGATAAAAGGAGCATCTTTTTCAAGAAGATGGGTCATAGGCCCGGCGATTTTAGAAAAATCTTGTATGAATCACGATAAAACCGGCATGACCTAAAAAACTCCTAATACCTTTGACGGTAGTAGGATGAGGCAATTTAGCAATAACATCTACTTTTGCTCTATCTACCTCAATCCCATTTTTTGAAATCTTATGGCCAAGGACTATGCCTTCTTTGACCATAAAGTGGCCCTTCTCCCAATTTAGACAAAGATTGGTGTCTTCACACCATTTTAGCATTTTTTCTAAATGGGAGAGACATGTTTGAAATGAGTCCCCAATGACCGAGAAGTCATCCATAAACACCTCCATTGTTTCCCCGATCATGTCGTGGAATATGGCCATCATACATCGTTGAACGCGTGCAGATTACATAAGCCAAAAGGCATACGCTCAGTAGGCAAAAGTTCCGATGGGGGGTGAATTGGTCTTTTTGATCCTTGGATCAATGGGGATCGGAAAATAACCCGAGAAACCATCAAGGAAACAATAGTATTCGTTTCCTGCTAATCTCTCAAGCATTTGGTCCATGAAGGGTAGAGGAAAATGGTTTTACGGTAGCGTCATTCAACTTATGATAGTCAATGCACACACGCCATCCCGTAACCAGCCGAGTTGGAATTAACTCGTTATCTTCATTTGTGACACAATTATGCCACCCTTTTAGGAACACAATGAATTGGGCTAACCCAAGGACTATCGAGATTGGGTAAATCAATCCCTGATCAAGAAGTTTGATAACCTCTGTTTGATAACATCATGGATTTTTGGATTTACTCTTCTCGATGTTGAATCTGCCGTTTGAAGTCATCCTCCATTAAGATTTTGTGAGTACAAAACTCATGGTTGATACCCTTAATGTCGGAGAGTTTCCAAGCAATTGCTTGCTTGTGTGACTTCAAGACCTTTATGAGAGCGGATTTTTCATCTTTACTCAAATCTCGAGCAATAATGACGGGTAATTTATCATCACCTTCAAGAAATGCATACCGAGATGAGGTGGTAAGTCCTTAAGTTCACTTCAGAAATTCTTCGCTTTTCTCAACCGACTTGACTTCCTTGTTATGAAGTTCGACTCGGAGGGAGTGATGATGATGGATCATCATTAAGCAACTTCTCAATGAGAAGTATGTCCCCCTCAATGTCGATGGGAGCGTGATCAATTTCCCATGGAACATAATCACTAGACAAGTATGCTTCAATCTCTTCCAAGATGAAGCCCCTCAAAAGGGTAAGAGAAGGAGTAGAATTGGCAATGATGGGTTGAGATGAATGAGTGAGATTATCACCCGAAGAATTATGATCATAACCAAGAACTTCTTGAGAGTACTCTTCAGAAGCAACATCAATGATATCTATTCGGTTAACCTACTCGTAATCATAATTTGCGGAGTACCTCGAAGTTTGATCAAGGTTAAAAGTGACAACTTCATTACCAACACGTAATGTGATTTCTTGCTCAAATACATCAATGAGAGCACGCCCGCTCGTGAATCCTCACCAACAATGAGAGGACCCGATGATCGGCATGAAAATCAACAACTACAAAGTCACCGAAAATGGAACTTTCCTACTCACAAATACGCCCTCGGCAATGCCAAGAGGAGGATATTGTACGATCTGCAAGCTCGAGAGTCATGCATGTAGGAGTAAGTTCCAGAAGAGAAAGTTTCTTCCATACTGAATAAGGCATCAGGTTGATGCTTGCACCAAGATCGGCTAAGGCAAAGCATTCAACCATTCTCGAAATACACAAGGTAAGAGAAATTTTCCAAGATCTCCAAGCTTTTCTCGAAGCTTTTTCAAGATAATCATAGAAAAGCTCGTTAAGAGGAGTTTTAGCCATTTCAAAATTTTTTTTGTTGCTTAACATGTGTTTGAGAGTTGATGCAAACTTGGGCAAGATGATAGCATCCGCAAAAATTATGTCAAAATGTAGTTCTTGGAAAATTTGAAAAAATTTGTCCATTTGATGATGGCTTTTCGCGAGCTTTGCTCATTCAAACGTGATGGGTAAGGAATAGAAGATTTGGATTTGGTATTTTCAACGGAGCTGGTGGTTCAAAACAACTCTGGATTGGATTTGGTTTCGACAACTTGAGGATGGACATCGCTGGTAAATTCGCTATTATTAGGAAGTTCCTTGTCCTTTGTAACCTCCGGTTCACTTTCCACTACCTTCGGGAGAGAAGAAGAAGAGGTAGTAGGAATAGCGGTCCATTGTATGAAACACCACTTCGTTGTGACGCTTTTGCATCTTCCCCTGTTAGCGATCGTTGCTCTAAGTTTTCCGAGCCCGAGGGTTGATCATTTGACTTCTTTGAGATCACGATCCGACGACCAACAACTGTTCATTTCATCTTGGGATTTCATGAATTGCTTCAATAACTCATCAGATGATGGTAATGGAGGATGTGGAGGGAAATTCTGAGGTCGATGTTTGATTATGACCTTGTTGTTGAAAATTCCTTGATTATGATTCACATTCCTGAAATTGATTCCTTTGATTGAAATTGTTTTGATTAAGGTTTCCTTGATGTTGGAAACCTTGATTGGGTCCGAGATAGAAATTACCTTGGTTTTGATAACCTTGGTTCATTCTAGGTTGGTTCCGATTCCGTTTTGTATGTTCGATTCTGGTTAAAACCGGGTGGTACCTGATAAGTGTTAGCACGGTAGTTTGTTCATTTGAGGACGGTATTGATTACCTCCCCGATGTGAAGTACCGGCTATAGCATTGGCTTCAAACGGACTACCATCGGGCGCATGTTGTAGTATGCATGAAGACCACCACAAGTAACACAAACTTCAACTTTCTTCACTTCACCATGTGATGGTGTCTGAGTGAAAGTGACTTTCTTTTGGTTAGCAAGAACCAAAGCTCAACAATATCTGTGAGTTTGTCAATCTTAGCATCTGCTAGTGATGTACCAATGAGATGAAGTAGAAGGTCCAAAGATTGACCGAAATCAGATATGTCTTTGTGCGAAAGAGCGGACCGGGACTTGTTTTCAATGATTTGTAAGGCTTCTTTTGTGGTCTTGCTCAGGAAATTACCTCCCGCAGAGGCATTTAGAGTCTTGGTCACTTGTCTCGACCATTGTAGAAAGTATCCATTTGCATTAACTGTAAAACCATGATGCGACACTTATGAGCAACTCTTTGTAACGATCCCATGCCTCCCTGAATGATTCATCAAATCTTTGAGAAAATTTCATTATCTCATTCTTAAGACTTGTAGTTCGATGGAGGATAGAATTGCTAACAAACTTGGTAACTAGATCCTCCCATGTCTCAATGGAACGAGGAGGTTGTTTCTCAAGCCAATTCGGCTTGTCCTCAGAGAAATAGGGAACAAAAGAAGCTTGATTGCTTCATGTGGGACATTCTTGTATTTGATGGTAGATGCAATCTTGTTAAACCATCGAATGTGTGCATGAGGATCATCCCAAAACCATAGAATTGGCTTTGGGTTACCGTGATTAAGCAACCCCGTTTTGAGCTCAGGTATCACCACGATGGTCGGGACAACAATGGCAGCTCCGTAACCCTCGATGGGTGCTTGGAGAAGCTCATTCATAGGCTTATCTTCTGCCATTACGATAGGGGGTGGTGGTGGTAGACGTTCCTCGGCCACGGCTGGCGAGCGTAACGCCCTCTACGCTCAAAGGAATATTTGCAAGCTCAAAAAGTGGACTTGTAGAATGGAAGAACGAGCGCGATGCACTAAGTATAAAAATCAATTTTCAAAACAAATGCAAGGCAAACGACAAGTGAACTTAACCAATAATCACAAATGAAATGGCTTCTTTGAAAAAGGTACACCAAATCACAAGGACACAAAGGCAAGTTTTAAATCAGATGTTCGGGAACTTATTATGGTCACACCCCAGTTGGTAGGTGTGTACTGCCTTGATTTGGCGGTGGTTGATTTTATGTATTTAAGTACCAATCAAAAGACGTAGGTATGGATATGTGCCGATGGTTTAAAAACTTTTGGAAAATATTTTTGATATCGCCTCGTTTAACCAAATCGTATCTCTTTAAGAATCACCTTAAAGGAAACACAAGCTAGAAAACGTTGATTATTGTTTTTGTTTTATATTTTTTTTGGTGTTGTTAACACTTTAGGAAAAGTGTTAATGAACTTTTTGATTTTTTTAACTTTACAAAAACCGTTTACAAAAAGTGGTATATGTGCAAGTACTGGTCTAAAATGCTAAAACATGCCATGTGCTCCCCAGGCGCCAAATTTTGTTGCTTCCTCAACAAATAAGTTTAATCACACAAGTGACCACTTGTGAATGGTCAACCGTAATAAACTTAAAACACTTTAAAGCAAATGCAATTAAGATCGAGGAATATAGTGGATTCCCCGGGTCGTTAAGTCCCACGGAGGATGAATGGTGTTTAACACGCATAGATGTGAATAATCACTAAGGATAGTGATCAAGAAGGATTTTGAGTTATTTATACCTAAAGAAAAGTTTGTAAATTGAGGGCTTAAATGCAAATTAAAAGAAAATAAAAAGTTAAAATATATTAAATAAACGCTATCACTATTTTTACAATGATGTTTTTGTGATTTATAAAATAAAATAACTTAAATAAACTATTTTAACTAAAACGTAAACTTAAATTACCTAAAAACGTGATTTAAAATGGAAACGTACATTATGCATAAAAATTACGCCGAAGTGCAAGAAGCAAAAACGTAAAATTTGTGAAATAAAAGACCTACGAGTGTAAAAACAATTTTATTAGTTACTATATGACAAAAGAAAATTTAAAAAAAAAGAATTATATTTTTTTGACTTTTATATTTTTTATTATGAATTAAATACGATTTTACACTAATTAAATGTTTAAAAATACTAAAACTATTGAGAAAAATCTGAAACTTTTTTTATAAAATACTTTATACTAATACAAATCTATGAAAAATACAAAAGTTGCAAAAGCTTGTTTGAATAAGCTAGTAATAAGCTAAAATACTCGTATAAGCTTAATGAACTAAAAAGGGTTATATATTGGTACAGTAAAGAAAATGTAAAAGACCCAAGTGGCAAGCAGGAGGTATAGGTGGTGAGTGGGTGGCCAGAGTTCAATCCCAAAGAATCGCTTGTTTTTTATTTATTTTTTGATTTTTTCTTTACAAACTTATTAAACACACTAAGATAAGCAAATTATATAACTACAACTTTTTATGAAATGTACTAATAAGCTCACAGCTTATTTAACTCAACAAGAAGCAAGAAAAAAGAAATAAGCAAAAGGATTAAGCCAAAATGGCTTATAAGCTAAAAATAAGAAAAGGAAAACTAGAAATAAGCTGAGAAACTAATGATAAGCTAGAATGATAACTAAACAAGCTCAATGACTTAGAAATAAGCACTAAAGAAGCCAAATAAGCTCAAATCTATCTGTTTGCACAGGGCACTGTTGTTTTTACTAGGCACCTTTAAGCTTAATTTTTAGCACTTAAATGAGCTTAAAGTTGAAAATAAACACTGGACTTAACAAGATGACCAGATAAGCTATCCAAAAAGCTAAATTACACAGTTTGGCTTACACTAATAAGCTTGTGAGAAGTCGATGAAGAAATCGGAAACCACCGAGTAAGACCTCGGTATGCCGAAAGTGTCTTGGACAAACAAGAAGCTGGTGCAGCCTACCAAATAAGCTACAAATTGAAAACTAAAACTAGGACCTTGAGATACCAAAAGAGCTTTCAAAAGGCAAGAATCACAAACCGAAAAAGGTTAATTAATAAGCTCAGGAGAGCTTATGAAAGTGTTATGCTCAATCAGGTACGAGGCATGTTTTGACTATTTAAAAAAATAACTATGTTGACTTTTATGAGCTTTAAATCAATTCTATGGACTGATTATGATGTATTAAGTTATATTAAGACTAGATTAAGCTATATTACCAAGTTCTAAACTACTTTGATGAGTTTTACCTTTTTAATCTTAACAGTTATCAAATGGTGACTGATTAAAGAGTATTTTGACTTTTCACCAAATAAGGACTGACTTTTCTTGTTTGTTTGAGTTCTTAAGACCTAATGAGACATGTACCAAACAAGAACAATGGATAGAACAACCTTCAATACAGTTAAACAAGCTAATCCAAACAATCCTTTATAGGACTGTTTTGAAACTTTTCAAAGATTTAAACAGATTAAGACCATGAAACTTATTACAAACCTTCTAATATCATTTATTAAAACTAAATAAGCATCAAACAACAACATTATCAACATAAAACTAAAAATTACACTTATGCTATATTTAACTGCCAAACTAAATTTTTTAACAACTATAAATTAAATAGAACAAACAACTGGTTTTATTGGATAATTAGACTTAACTATAACTAAGAAACACAAAAACACACAGACTTGAGCTTATGACTGTCTTACACGCTAATGCCAAAATGGGTCAAAATGCTTACAAGTTGTTTCAAGCTCAAATCGAGAACGGTATACAAATACAACCTAAAGCTTCCCAATAAGCACTAAACCTAAGGTAATCCGTAATTCACCTCAAGCCCCTTGCATTTTTCTTCTTCATTTCTATGATTTTGATTTATGACCCATTTTTTGTATTTTTAGTATTTTTTGCTTTTGACTACTAAACTGATTTTAAAGGGTTTCTAATAGCTTAGATAAGCTATCAGAGCTTATATGGCTTATTCAAATTGTAAGACAATAACTAAAAACAACATTTCATTCACATGAGATTTTTGACTTGAAAATTGCATAAACTTGAAATGACTTATCACCTAAATTGAAACCGAACTGAAGTTTTTATTACACTCAAATAAGATTACAAAGTATTTGAAAACTTAAACATTCAATGGGTTTTGGTTTTACTATTGGTGAAGAGTAAGAACAAGCACTGGTATTTGGCGCTGCTGACCTATTTGACTTTTGATATTATAAGTGGGGGTCCAAAATGGGGGGTCATACAAATGCATGTGGGGTCTTTTGGTTTGGCTGGGTTCTAAATACACAAAAGGGCCATTTGGTTTATTTAATATCAAGGACCAAAGTTTAATTCGCCAAACTTGGTGGATCGATTCGACAAGTTTCCAAAGTTATCACAAGTGCCTATCCTGCCAAATATGAATAGTACAAGGACCATTATGCATAAAATTCCATTTTTAATAAATCCAAGGACTATTTTTGTCATTTTCAAAACTGAGGACTAAAGTTGTAAATTTGCAAATTTTGATTTTAAGGACCAATTTTGACAACTCATGAATCCCTAAGGACTTAAAATGATATTTTCCTTATTTAGATATACTAGGGACTGCTTTTTGACAACTTTTGAAACTTGGGGACTAAAACCGCCAATTTGCAAACTTAATACGCTTTTCATCCGATTTTGATATTTTTGCATTTAAAACACATAAAACACTTATTTGTGATATTTTCATCATTTTGATGCACTGTGTTTTCGATGTTTTGGCATTCTAAACAAGATAAAAATGATGAGTATTGACACTCATCAAGCCGTTATGGAGAAGAAGGAAAAAGAAAAGATATGTTTTTCTAAAAATTTCTAAGGGAGATTATGGTTAGTTTTTAGAAAAGTAATAAATTGCAAATTAATTTCTATTAAATGTTAAGCTGATATTCGATGCTAAAGAAGAAGGCCAAATCAAGAAGACAAATGAATGTCAAAGTCAAATCAACGATAATCAAACTAATCTGAGAATATCATAACAGACTAAAAGCCTAGTGTCTACCCAAATCCTCACAGTCACCCTAAGGTCAACAAGACTTAAACCGCTCGATACTCATAATTGTAACACCCCAACCCCAAGAAGGGTAGAAGTGTCACATTTCCCCGTGTCATATCGAACATACAAATGAAATCTTACAAACTTAAACCTTAAAAGTGAAGTATCAAAACATACACACAATTGGATCGACAAGAAAATACAATATCCAGAATGAATTAAAATCCCAAAACAAAAATTGTTCAAAATAAGTCCCAAAGTATAGGTGCAGTGGTTGGTCCACCTCGATACTCTAACTCTCGTACCATCTTCAAACCCAAAACCCCGCCGCGATGAAAGAAATGCTACCGAAATTTAAAAAGCCCAAGAACGATATAACAAAACGAAAAGTTAAAAACAAAGCAAAGAATACCTAAATGAAACAAAGGAACAAAAGGTGGTTGCAAACCGAAGGAAACAATGAAGTCAATGAGGATCCTACGTAACACAATTATACAGATATCAAGCAAGAACAACAATCAAGGAGAACACAAATTAAGCAACGATCCATGACATATATATAATCACATATAAGCAAACAGACATACAAGCACCAAAACCAAATCAAGCATACCAAACGTCGCATCCACTCAACATAAGAATAGCACGCCACGATCGTGAAATCGAATATAATAAGCCAACAGAAAACTAAAAGCAAGCGTAAGTAATTAATTAGGGAAGTGAACATGGCAATCCCACAAGAAAAATAACCCACAATTAATAGCATAACAAGATTATAAATCTAATATAACATGGCAGCAAGTCGATTAATTAGCAATAAGACACCAATGGAAAATCATAGCCCATAAACATAATTAAACGGAGGTATCCATACTAAAACGTGATAATCAACCGATACACCCAAACATGATCACCAAAACCATTCAAGGTTCACATAACAAGAAGATAACATATATTCAGATGACAACAGTTGAATCATATAGTCGCATATTAAATCATATCGCGGCAGGTAAACAAATCATCACATAGAACATGTAACAACATAAACAGATTCAATAATCACATAATAACCCGCACGGAATGTAAATGATATATGAAGTAAATCTAAATAGAGTATGTCGATCGATGAAATGGAATATAGCATGGTAGTAGAGTGAGTTACATATGGTGTGTTAAGGAATATGAAGGTACATCTAGGTATATCAAGTGTAAGGTTTGTCGAAATCTACCACGGCCTTAAAACATATCATATCATATCATATCATAAGTAACCATTGTATTCGAGGGGTGACCTCGAATACCTAACCATTTACCCTATTATGCTTTCAAAACTCTAAACAACCTAACCATTTTTCCCGTGATTATCCTCAAACGTATTCCACGGAGACCATACTTTAAACCATTTCAAATACACATTTTCATGTTTGATCAGGCCACAAAACTCACAACTACTTACTTAGTGCACATACATTATGACTCACCCCACTCAATATCCCTACACGATTTAAAATACAAAATGACTTGACCGCTTTTTCCTACATCGCCTTGAACATATCCCCTCAAAAGACCAAGTTTATACCTATACTATGTTCATTATGTACTTTTACTCGGTTTTGAATGACACACCCATATATACACTCGAACAAAAAATCACCCAAGACAAAAACAATTTTACATTTGATATCTATATGAACATTTTTATTTTCTAATTGCTTATGCATTCTCAACCATGCATAAATCATGATCAAATAAATATGGTTTCCATGCAACTCTTTCATATTAGAATATTTAGTATAATATTTCCTTTCATTCTATTTAGATCCATAAATCGTTATATGTATGTATGATGCATATTTAATGAATGATGGTTCAAGGTTACCTGATGCAAAAACAAAGAGCTCAATTCATAAAGACGAAGTAGGACCACCACTAGAATACATGATTCAACTAGCTGATCTAAACCACAACTTCTGTACGCTTAACCCAACCAAACTTGATAATGCGTCATGCAACTAGAAAAGCTCAACAAACGCCGAATCTGAACATCATTTTATAAGCACCAACCTTCTTTGGTCCCGGTTTTGTCGACCAATATGGAGGAATGGAGAGGGAATTATTTTTTGCCGTATTCTAATCTTGGGGCTAGGGTTTTATTGGGAAGTCTTGAACCAAAGAACTAGGTAATTATAATAGGTAAATATTACCTAAGTTAGGAATGTTTTAAGAGCTTCTATGAGGCATTTTTCTTTAGGCCAAAAATTAGGGGCTCACCACAAATCAAGACTTTAATTAATTTAATTTTTTTTACCTTACCAAAAATACTATTGTACATTTAATTATTTTGTTAATTAAATAGGTGTATAAATATTTTAAAGTGTTACCTTTATTTGTAAGTTAAAATGAAAGTTTTAAATCTCAAATGCTCCATATAATTCTATTATCATATGTACTTGACGAGCTCGATTCTTTTACGCATTCTGCATGCAGGGCATTATGGTCATTTGATGCTAATGATTTAGGTTTTACAACAAACAACCGTTTTTATTGGATAATTAGACTTAACTATAACTAAGAAACACAAAACACACGTGACTTGAGCTTATGACTGTCTTACACAGTTAAATGCCAAAATGGGTCAACATGCTTACAAGTTGTTTCCAAGCTCAAACCGAACCGAGGTATACAAACACAACCTAAAAGCTTCCCAATAAGCACTAAACCCAAGGCAATCCGTAATTCACCTGTTCTTGCTTTTTCTTCATTTCTTATGATTTTTGATTTATGACCGATTTTTTGTATTTTTTTAGTATTTTTGCTTTTGACTACTAAACTGATTTTAAAGGGTTTCTAATAGCTTAGATAAGCTATCTAGGAGCTTATATGGCTTATTCAGTCCAAGACAATAACTAAAAACAACATTTCATTCACATTAGATTTTTGACTTGAAAATTGCATAAACTTGAAATGGGACTTATCACTGAAATTGAAACTGAAACTGAGTTTTTATTACACTCAAATAAGATTACAAAGTATTTGAAAACTTAAACATTCACTGGAAAGCTTAAAATATTTAAAACGACATATGAAAATTACAATTACACTAGATATATTACTCTTCTGCTTCTCCTCTTCCTTTATAGCATTGAGATACTCCCCACATGTCTCTGAATCTTTCCCACTTCAAATCTCAGCCATTGAATGAGTCAAACTCATCTTATTCGTTTAAATGACTTTTGGCGCCAAAAGTGTACATGGTTGCTTGAGAAAGTTTCAGAGTAATTAAAGAACTTTGGTGTGTTGTGGAGGTGGAGGGGGACTGATTATGATCAAATTGAATGAACCGTCAAGTTATCTCACACAAGCTAGCCACTTATGAATGACTAACCGTAAGAAACTTAAAACCGCTCGCATTAATCGATTCCGATAATGAAGGCTTAAGGGTATGTGTGTAGATAAAACCTCAATATCGATATCAAAAATAATCACGAAGATAGATTCAAATTCCTTTAGGAAAAGAATAATAAATCAAATCCCGTGGTGATCGCTTGAAACGATTAGTCAACCCAATCGCTTCCCAACTAGGCGTGAATTGCCAACGTCGCTTTTGGTTTGGAATTTAATGCTCGATGTTTTGATTTGTTTGATTTTGATTTATTAAACTACGAAATAGGAAAGTAATAAAGGAATTTATTCTACGGGAAATCCTAAGTGCGAATTACTAAAACGTAATTAATAAAACGTAATTAAAAATGCAAATACGTCTAAATTATACCCTAAAAATGCCTAAAATTACTTTTACTCTAGAAATGTATTTGAAAAACTATTTTAGAATTAAAACTATTTTTTTGGATTTTTCTGGATTTTATTTAAATTAAAAACTAATTTTTAACTATTAAAATCAAATTAAAATACTAAAAATTATGAAAATTAAATGAAAAATATGAAACTATTTTTATAAAATCTAAAATACCATAGGAGACTTTTCAAAACTATTTTTTTATTTTTCTGATTATTTTCCTATTTTCTACTAATTTAAAACTATTTAAATCTAATTTAAATTGTGAAAAATACCAAATAAAAGGGGAAAAATAAGGAAAATATTTTTTATGCTTTTTATATTTTTCTTAAACTGGGAAAATTGAAAATTATTTTTTGGAACTTTTTCTTAATTATTTGCAATAAAAGCTAATTAAAAGTACCTAAAAACTATTTTAAATTAAGAAAAATAGCAAACAAGTGACAAAATTAATGAAAATTCAGGAAAATTCTAAAATGCTATTCTGGTTCTATGAAAAATATCAAATATGGTGCTTATGTGTGAGATATGAAGGCTGCAGTGTTAATGGAGTCTAAATAGCACTTATATAAGCTAAAATTACTAAACTTAATTCTAGCTAAAAGCATCTAACGTAAACCTTAAAATAACAGTGTTTGAACTATGGGAGCATGCAATTAACTAAGGATCAAGGGAGGATTAAGCTAAAATGAAGATTACTAAAGAAATAAGCTAATAAGCTAAAGTGATCATACAAATAAGCTATAGGGGAGGGGAGTCCTAATAAGCTAACTATACTAAGTTATCTAGGAGTGTTTTAAGCTATTCCTATAGTCTAATAAGCTCTGAAAACTTAATTTGATCACCAATTCCAACAATTAAGTTCAATAGGGGACTTTGAGCTTATTTTTAAGCTAGCAAACAAGTTTTTATCCAAAATAAGCTAAACAGATTGAGACCATGTGCCGAGAGTGAAAAGAAACAAGCTTCAACACTTTGAAGCTCAAATGAAGAGTTGACAAGATCCATATAGAGGGTCAGTTGGACCGAACTCAATGTATGCCGAGACAACACAAGTATGTGAGAGACAGATTTGAAAGCTTATTTAGAGCTTATAAAAACTTTTAGAACTTTGTCAAAACTGAAGATAAGCTAGCTATTACTACTAACTCGTAGAAAACTAATTTTTTTGGATTTTGAATTGATTAAGACCATGAAAATTGCTTGAAAAATGATCTAAGGATCAAGCAGAAGTATATTTGACGCTAAAGAAACTTACAAAATGTCTTGACACTTTGTGACCTTCAACCAAAGCTTGACACAAACTTGAAATGACCCAAGTGACTCAAGATGAGACTCAAACAAACACTTATACTATTGCGCTAACCATAAGTGCTTTGACAGCTTATGGGTGAAAAGACCTGAAAATGATTTTTGACTTAAGTTATGATGTAACTCAAGTAAAATCACTACAAAATTGCTAAAGTGAATCAAATCAAACAATCTCAACTCAAAAGGATACCTAGAAATAAGTAACTTCCTAGTGCCAAACACTCCTCATTGAGGACTGCTTGGTACAAAATGGTTGATTTACCCTTTTTGAGCTTAGATATTTGAAAGACAAATATGCGTATAATTATATTTAAATGAGAAAAGCAAATTAGACTGGAAAATAAGCACTACCAAAGAAGCAGTTTGACTTTTTATTTTTGACCCATATTGACTTAAGTAAATTTTTTTTTGTAAAAAGAGATGAGATTAAAACAATGAAGCAAAGTTTTAAACTTACAAAAGCTATAGGAAGCTTATATAGCTTATAACAACAAGAATAACAACTTAATCCACCATTGAATCAATACTAATTTAAATCAAGAGAAAAAGGCATAAAACTTGAGATTTTATTAAACCAAATAGAGATTACAATAAAAACCTAAATTACCAACTAATGAAACTATTGAAAACAAAGGAAAGACTAATGAAAACATAAAGCTAATTTTTTAAGAGAAAACAATAAACTACACCTAATTCCATGTGAGCTTAAGGGTCTTTTATAGCCTTCAAGAGGTCTTGGGATCCTTTCGAAGAGCCTAAGCAATCTTGAGCCACACAAATCCTCCGAGTCATCATATCCAATCGAGAGCTACAAATCATCATTGAGGTGTCATGTCCAATGAGGTCGTGCTCCATTTGTCCATGTGGCACTCTTATCTCGACATGTCAAGTCTCTAGAAGGTTGGGTAAATGGTGATGGGTAATTGGTTAAACGGGTAAATGTGGGAAGGGGTAAAGGGCGCTGCTGGAATTGTTTATTATTTTTCAAAGGTGTTGACCTGTCTTTTGGGTTTGACTTGGTAAAGATCCGGTAAACGGTGTTGGTATTAACGCGGGTGTGGTTTGTTTATTGACCGGTAGATGGGTGATGAGTTGGGCCGAGAGTTATGTTTGTTGGATTTGGACTATTGGATATCTTGGACTTGAATTGAACCCATTAGCAATATAGGGACCAAAGTTGTAAAGTTGAATATCCAAGGGCCAAACATGTAAATTCTGAAAGTATCATCAAGGACCATTCTTGACAATCTTCTAATAAACCAAGGGCCAATTTGCAACTATTGAAACTTCAAGGGCCACTGTTGTCAATTGCTGAAACTTGAGGGGTCAGTTTTGACATTTCTTCAAACTTGGTTATTTCTTCCAAAAATCATCTTCGGAGAATAAAATCTTCATAAATGCTCAATTTTGATCTTCCGCTCGCTAAGCTCTCTTTAATCTCTCGTGCCGGATTTATGTCTGATTTGGTTCCTTTTTGTGTTTTTACATATCCGTACTCGACAAGCATAAACTCAATAAAACCACAAATATTAGCAATAAACGGCTCTTTCTTGGTTATTTTGGGTCAATTTTGATAATGAAAAGGTATGTGTTTTAGCACATACCAAAATACCCTAGACGAAACTATTGTCGTCCTCACGCTAATGCAATCAACTCACGCTTTTAAAACCAAGGATTTCAATCTCTTTCTACTAAACCTATGAAGAAGTAGCAAAGATTCCTCAAAAGAGATTAAGAAAGCCTTAATTCTAAAAACGCCCGTTTACCTTTTAATTCACATATAGATATTACGATTAAGCACATTCTGATTATGAATGACGGTTTGTTGAACTTTCATGTCGATCAATAACTCCAACATTTTTCAAACGACACATTAGGATCACGGAGTAGAAAACACAACACAGCGTGAAGTGACCATACGGATAGAATACATCGCCCCCATTTTCACAAGTCCCCATACTAAGCGTAAAATCGAAATCATTGTTAAATATGACTCTAGATGCTAACACTACCCATGGAAGTTACTTATGTAATTACCTTTTGTTCCCATTTTCCTATTTTCCTCTAGATTTTTTTTATTTTTGTGAGAAATGAATTTCTTCAAATTCTCGTTTTGATAAGGATTATTCCGATAAAGATATAAAGCTAAGTCGATAATTAGTTATCCGCCTTCTCTCAAGAACCATTGTCCTAAAAATGAGGTCCACATCAAGGAATCATTTTTCATCAATTTTTTGCACTTATACTTTTACTTATATGAGCTATGAACTACTGAGCTCACTCGGGTAATTCCAAGACTATAGGCTTCATGAAATGAGGATCCCTCGGCTAGGCTAAGACCTCACTCAATCCCCGCTAAAGATCCAAGGGTCCGATCCACAACATGCAGCTCACAACTTTACTTATTAATTTTCACATATCACTGATTGCTTTATTTAATTATTACGGATCCTTGATGTGTACCCAATTTTAAAACAAAGATTCTTTTAAGAAGATAAAGAACTAACTATCGCCAAAAACTCGACATCTCTAATTATTTAGACGGGGTGAAACAATTTTGTGGGAACAAAAAGCCATAAGTACATTCGATGGGCTCTAAAGAGAACCAACTACTCCACGCTTAGCATCTAAACTCATAAGTAACTCTATCATTTCTCTCTCTAAATTTAAAATCCCAATTAATGAGATCCGCAGATGCTTAGCCGATAATTTTTAGATTATCTATGGTTAAGGAACAAGCTAGGCTCAACACCGTCAAGTCGAATTCCATTCCTACTCACCAAATGAAAGTCAACAAGGTGTCAAAACATATACATACTTAGCAAATGCTTCGTCTAATGAAATAAAGTTATGCATATTTAAAGTCACCGTGGAAACTTGCAAAATCTTGGCCTTGTGCTAGAATTGATTTTATAGCTTCTGATCTAAGAGACTAGCCAACTTTTCAATCAAAAGACTTAACAAAAGCTTACAAAAATTTTAAATTTTCACATTTTTGCACAATTTTTCATTTTCTAAGGAAAAACGGGGTTACGAGAGAAACACAACAAAAATAAGGCGCGTCAAATCAAATCAAGATTACCCTACCCCAGACTAGAACTAAACATTGTCCTCAATGTTTAAAGCAAGGGTATCACGAAAATCTAAAAGCCGCTTATTAAGTATGCTAGAAGATAAACGTTAGTCGATAAGATTAGGATATCGGATTTCCATCGCAATCGATCATGAAACTCGAAAGGAGAAATGACAAACTTCGAGCACAAGAGTCTTCATATCAGGAACATCCTAAACACAACATCACAAACAACCAAACACGAGAAATCAAGAGGCACCCTTCGCCACTCTTATTAGAAAAAAGATAGATGGAGCAAGGGTGCCTCCCACGCGCCATCGTTTTGGATTACCGAAGTCGCTAGCTTGACTCGATCCCCTAATTCAGTTGTCCTGGGGAAAGTTTGGAGATCCGGGACAACCATAGATGGGATGTCCCTCCAAAATAATGTTTCACACGATGACCATTCACCTTGAAATTTGGGCCATCGGCCGAGAAAGCTCCACCGCTCCATACGGAAAACTTGAGCGATGGTGAATGGTCCCGACCAACGGATTTGAGTTTGCCCGAGAATATCTTCAATCGAGTTAAAAGGAGAACTTGATCACCAACGCGAAAACGCTGTTTTTGATTTTAGCATCATGAATCTCTTAGTCTTCTTTTTAAAAATCAAAGAATTCTCGTAGGCCTGATCCCTAAGCTCGTTTAATTCATTCAATTGAACTTTTCGGTGATCACCGGCGGTCTTAAGATCAAAGTTAGCATGTTTCAAGGCCCAGAATGCCTTATGCTCGAGCTCGATGGGCAAGTGACAAGCTTTTCCATACACCAACTTAAATGGGGTGCACCCGATGGGTGTCTTGTATGCGGTGAGGAAAGCCCATAATGCATCATCTAACTTATCAGCCCATGAAGCTCGATTTTCTCCTACGGTTCTTTCTAAAATCCTTTTCAAACCACGATTCGAGACCTCAACTTGTCCGCCGCTATGGTGATACGCTGTAGAAAGACGATGGGTAACTCCATATTTAGCCATAACTTTAGCAAATTGTTCATTACGAGGAAGTAGGGTACCGCGATCATCGATGATAGCACGAGGTGTCTCGAATCGGGGAAAACAAATTCTTCAAGAACTTAACAACCACTCGTCATTGGGGGGAGCGCCCAGCTTCAACCCATTTAGACAAGTAGTCGACGGCCACGAGGATATACTTATTACCTCTAGATGATGGAAATGGCCCCATAAAATCGATGCCCCACGCCAAAAATCTCACACTTGAATAGCATTTTGTGGCATTTCATCCTTTTGTGAAATTTTTCCTTGACGTTGGCAAGAATCACAAGATTTGACTAAATCATGAGCATCTTGATATATGGTAGGCCAATAGAATCCGGAATCAAAAACCTTCTTAGCGGTGTAGCTTGCACCATGATGGCCACCAAGGTGGGTCGTTATGGCAAGCATTAAGAATATCAAGAGCCTCTTGGCCATGAACACACCACCGGATTACTTGATCCGCACAAATCTTAAACAAGTAGGGATCGTCCCCGAAATAATGCTTAACATCTTTGAAAAACTTGTCCTTTTGTTGGGACGACATCCCTTTCACGATGAAATTGCCCGCATGGTAATTTGCAAAGTCGGCAAACCATGGGGTGTTCGGTCTTTCTTAGCAATCATCCCAAGTGTCTCAAGAGGAAATGTTTCCGTGATCTCCTTTTTCTCGAACACACTTTGATGGGGATTCTCAAGTCTAGAAAGGTGATCGCTGTGCAGGTTCTCGCTCCTTTTTTGTCAAGAATAGTAACATCAAACTCTTGAAGGAGGAGAACCCACCGAAGTAATCGTGGCTTAGCATCTTGCTTTGCCAAAAGATACTTTAGGGCGGAATGGTCGGTATACACTATGGTCTTCGACAAGACAAGGTAGGGTCGAAATTTCTCAAAAAGCATAAACAACGGCCAATAATTCCTTTTCAGAGTCGTAATTGTGTTGGGCCTCGACAATGTCTTACTGCATAGTGTATGGGTGGAAAATGTTTCGATTTACGCCCCAAGATGCCCCAATGCGTAATCACTTGCATCACACATGAGCTCGAAGGGCAAATCCCCGGGGCAACTAAGATCGGTACCTCAGTTAATTTCTTTTTAAGAATATTAAACGCTTCAACGCATTCGTTGGTGAAGATAAACGGAGCATCCTTTTCAAGGAGATGGGTCAGAGGGTGGGCTATCTTAGAGAAATCTTGGATGAAACGGCGATAGAAACCGGCATGACCCAAAACACTCCGAATACCTTTGACGGTAGTGGGATGAGGGAGTTTAGCTATAACGTCGACTTTAGCTTGGTCGACCTCAATCCCAAATTTTGAAATCTTATGGCCGAGGACAATGCCCTCTCGAACCATGAAATGGCACTTCTCCCAATTCAAGACCAAATTGGTGTCTTCACACCGTTTGAGCATGTGGTCTAGATGGGAGAGGCAAAAAGTGAAAGAATCTCCATAAACCGAGAAATCATCCATAAAAACTTCCATAGACTTTTCGATCATGTCATGAAAAATAGCCATCATGCACCTTTGGAACGTGCGAGGGCATTGCATAGCCCAAAAGGCATGCGTCGGTAAGAAAAAGTTCCATAAGGGCATGTGAAAGTGTTTTCTCGATCCTTCGGATCGATCAGGATTTGAAAATAACCGGAGAAACCATCGAGAAAGCAATAGAACTCATTTCCGCTAAAGCGTTCGAGCATCTCGATCCATAAAGGTAAGGGAAATGGTCCTTACGAGTAGCATCGTTCAACTTTCGATAATCAATACACACCCTCTATCCGGTGACGAGGCGTGTGGAAATCAACTCATTTTCATCGTTAGCAATGACGGTCATTCCTCCTTTCTTAGGGACACAATGGATAGGGCTAACCCATGAGCTATCGGAGATGGGATAAATGATTCCGGCGTCGAGGAGTTTAAGAACTTCCGTTTTGATAACATCATGAATCTTTGGGTTAACCCTACGTTGTTGTTGAATCACGGGTTTACAATCATCCTCCATTAGAATTTTGTGGGTACAGAAACGAGGATTGATTCCTTTGATGTCGAGAATTTGCCAGCGATTGCATTTTTTTGTTTTCGTAGGACATCCAAAAGTGCGGTTTTCTCCTCATCTTTCAAGTTTTTAGCAATGATAACGGGAAATTTGTTCGGTTTTTCAAGAAAAGCGTATTCAAGATGAGGAGGTAAATCCTTGAGCTCGGGCTCCGGAGGATTTTCATTAGACGTTTGTACTTCTTTGATTTCGTCAATCGTAATTTCCTTCAGAGGGAGTGACGGTAATGGATCTTCATTTAACAATTGCTCAAGATAACGGATATCTCCCTCCGAATCATAAACACCATCATCAATTCCCGGTGGAATCGATTCATCATCAGCAAGAAAGTCATCGATCTCTTCCAAAATGAAATCACCTCCCTCGAACGAAGTGAGAGAGGGGAAGAAGTCGGCAATAATCTAGGCTCAGAAGATGGTTCAACATTTTTAGAAGGATTGGTGGGATTGCCACCCATAAAATCAAGAAGCTCTTGAGCATACTCCTCCATAGCAATATCGAGAACGTCGATTCGATTAATAGAAGCATCATCATAGTTGGAGGAGTATCTCGAAGGATGGTTAATATTAAACGAGACGGTTTCCTTGTTAGATCGTAAAGTGATTTCTCCTTCATAAACATCAATCATCGCACGACCCGTTCTTAGGAAAGGCCTCCCGAGAATAAGAGGTACTCGGGGGTCAGCATCAAAGTTAACAACAACGAATTCGGCGGGAAAATGCAGTGGTCCTACTTTCACATAGACGTCCTCGGCGATTCCTCTTGGAATAGAGGTTGAACGGTCCGCGAGTTCAAGAGTCATCTTAGTGGGAGTGAGTTCAGGGAGAGAAAGTTTGTTATAAATCGAAAGAGGCATTAAGTTAATACTCGCACCAAGATCGGCCAAGGCGGAGCATTTCACTATTCTCAGAAACTCACAAGGGATAAGAAATTTGCCGGGGTCTCCTAACTTTTCGGGAAGTTTCTTGAGGAGCACCGCCGAGCAATTCTCATTCAACGGTTGTTTTGCTATTTCGCCAACTTTTCCTTATTACTCACTAAATTTTTGATCATAGCGACAAACTTCGGGCATGAGGAGTAAAGCGTCGGTGAAACTGATGTTAAAATTCAAGGATTGAACGATTTCAGCAAATTTCTCCATTTGGTTTTCGGTTTTATCACGAAGCTTTTGATTATGAAGTCTTGAAGGATAAGGAAGTGAAGGTTTAAGAGTAGTCTTCGGAACATCGGGTTCGGAATCGAGTCTGAACGACCGGAGATGGTACGGGTGCGGGTTGCACATTTTCTTCAATAACCTCGGTATCTTGTTCCTCCTCCCTTATCGCGGAGTAGAGAGACGAGGTCCATCATAAGCCTAACCACTCCGTGTGGTTATAGCTTTCAACTCACCCTTCGGGTTGGGAATAGTATCACTTGGAAGAGAACCCGAAGATGAGGGTTGGCTGACCTTACACAACACAGCATTCAACATGTTTTCGAGTTTATTCTGTGAAGTCTCCAATTTGTTGTTCTGAAGTCGAATCTCATTCCTAAACTCATTGCTTTGTCTAGTTAACGAAGATTGAAACTCGTTCCTCAAACTTGTAATCTGATTTTGCATAGTGTTGATGGTAGAATTGGTGTTTTGAACGTAAGTTGTGAATTCATTTGAAGGCAAAGGTGAAGCTTGATAGCTTGGGTTGTGATATACTTGATTGTAGTTAACTCCTTGGTTTGGGTATTGATTTAGTGGAGCTTTGAATTGGTTTTGAACATTTGGTCCACGAACTTGATTCTGATTAAAACGATTCTGATTGTTCGATGGAGAAAATCCCGGAGGTCCCATTTGATTACTAACACGAGGGTTTGTTTCAACTTGAGGACGGTATTGGTTACCTCCGGTTACGGCATTAGCTTCGAAAGGATTGCCATCGGTGGCGGTACAATTGTAGTAGGCATGCGGGCCTCCACAAGTAGTACAAGTCGTTTCCATCGCTTTGACTTGAGCGGGTGGAGAAGAATTAACCTTAGCCGTCTTAATCTTAACCAAAGCCTGGATCATATCCGTAAGCTTATCAATCTTAGCATCGGTGCTAGACGTATTTCCGTGAGACGAGGACGATGGTATATCATTCACTCGGGCAGCAACCGATTTGCTACGTGAAGTACGAACTTTAGATTTGTTCTCAATAATGGACAAGGCATCTCTCGTTGATCGGGTCAACAAATTACCATCCGCGGCGGCATTGAGAGAGTCTTGATCAGTTTCATTCAAACCGTTATAAAACGTATCAAGTTGGTGCAACTCAGAAAAACCATGATGGGGACATTGCCTAAGCAAATCTTTGAATCGGTCCCATGCCTCACTAAATGATTCATCAAATCTTTGTGTGAATTTTGTTATTTCATTTTTTAAGCTTGTGGTTTTAGACGGTGGGAAGAATTCGTTCACGAATTTTGAAACTAAATTCTCCCATGTGGTTATCGATCGAGGGGGTAGTTTTTCGAGCCAAATCCGGGCGGCCCCCTCGAGTGAAAATGGGAAGAGTAGTAGCTTGATAGCCTCTTCCGGAACGTTATGGTACTTGATCGTAGACGTGAGCTTGTTAAACCGTCGGATATGGGAGTGAGGATCGTCCCTCTCAAATCCGTAAAATTGGCTCGATGATACCAAGTTGATCAAGCCATGTTTAAGCTCAAAGTTATCGGCAACGATTGCCTGGACGATGATGGCTTCTCCATAACCCTCGGTGGGTGCACGGAGTTGCTCTAGCATGGATCGGTTGTCCTCGCCATTTCGATGATGGGCGGGTGCGATTAGTTCGAATCTCGGGCTCGACTAATGGAGCACGTCTATTTCGCCTTCTCGGAATTGTAGCGGTTTCAAGTATCGATTGTCTCAGAGTTATTAGAACGAGTGCGCATGCACTTTCAAAAACCAAGGCAATTAAAGAGAACGGTATTCGAAAACACAGTGAACTTAACCAATAATCCCAAGTGAATAAATCACCTCTACAAGACAAACGCCAAGCGCCGGAGAAGCTTTGTAGGTCAGCGCGAAGCTTATTAAAAACCCGCCTCTTTTTAGCCGCAATTTAATGTCAGGCCGTCCTTATACCCACCACACAGTTTGTTTATCCGATAGAGATAAATCAATTCACAAGCGACACAAAGGCAAGTTTTTGATCTTTAGTTCGGGAACTTATTAATGATAACACCTCCGTTGAGAATGTTATATAATTGGTGTCTTCTATTTATTAGCAAAAACACAAGAGAAAATCTTTTTGTATTTTTAATCTGATATATATATATACAAAAGAAAAAGGAAAATATTTTTTTACTTTTTTATTTTATAGAAAAATAGTAACTTCACGAATGAAGGATCTCGAGTCACTAATCGTCAAACCTCAAACGATATTGTCGTGACACAACCTCCCCAGCAGCGGCGCCA
This sequence comes from Chrysanthemum makinoi, assembly GCA_910596185.1. NCBI lineage: Eukaryota > Viridiplantae > Streptophyta > Magnoliopsida > Asterales > Asteraceae > Chrysanthemum > Chrysanthemum makinoi. The sequence continues at coordinate 228,894,326 of OU343221.1, forward strand.
AAATTTGATTATGATCAAATTGAATGAACCGTCAAGTTATCTCACACAAGCTAGCCACTTGTGAATGACTAACCGTAAGAAACTTAAAACCGTTCAGAGATTCTCTGATAATGAAGGCTTAAGGGTATGTGTGTGGATAAAACCTCAATATCGATATAAAAAATAATCACGAAGATAGATTCAAATTCCTTTAGGAAAAAGAATAATAAATCAAATCCCGTGTGTGATCGTTGAAACGGATTAGTCAACCCGAATCGTTTCCCAACTAGGCGTGAATTGCCAACGTCGTTTTTGGTTTGGAATTTAATGCTCGATGTTTTGATTTGTTTGATTTTTGATTTATTAAACTACGGAAATAGGGAAAGTAATAAAGGGAATCTATTCTACGGGAAATCCTAAGTGCGAATTACTAAAACGTAATTAATAAAACGTAATTAAAAATGCAACTACGTCTAAATTATACCCTAAAAATGCCTAAAATTACTTTTACTCTAGAAATGTAATTTGAAAACTATTTTAGAATTAAAACTATTTTTTTGGATTTTTCTGGATTTTATTTAAATTAAAAACTAATTTTTAACTATTAAAATCAAATTAAAATACTAAAAATTATGAAAATTAAAGGGAAAAATATGAAACTATTTTTATAAAATCTAAAATACCATAGGATACTTTTCAAAACTATTTTTTTATTTTTCTGATTATTTTCCTATTTTCTACTAATTTAAAACTATTTAAATCTAATTTAAATTGTGAAAAATACCAAATAAAAGGGAAAAAATAAGGAAAAATATTTTTTATGCTTTTTATATTTTTCTTAAACTGGGAAAATTGAAAAATTATTTTTTTGAACTTTTTCTTAATTATTTGCAATAAAAGCTAATTAAAAGTACCTAAAAACTATTTTAAATTAAGAAAAATAGCAAACAGTGACAAAAATTAATGAAAAATTCAGGAAAATTCTAAAATGCTATTCTGGTTCTATGAAAAATATCAAATATGGTGCTTATGTGTGAGATATGAAGGCTGCAGTGTTAATGGAGTCTAAATAAACACTTATGAATAAGCTAAAAATTACTAAACTTAATTCTAGCTAAAAGCATCTAACAGAAACCTTAAAATAACAGTGTTTGAACTATGGGAGCATGCAATTAACTAAGGATCAAGGGAGGATTAAGCTAAAATGAAGATTACTAGAGAAATAAGCTAATAAGCTAAAGTGATCATACAAATAAGCTATAGGGGAGGGGAGTCCTAATAAGCTAACTATACTAAGTTATCTAGGAGTGTTTTAAGCTATTCCTATAGTCTAATAAGCTCTGAAAACTTAATTTGATCACTGAAATTCCAACAATTAAGTTCAATAAGGGGGGTACTTTGAGCTTATTTTTAAGCTAGCAAACAAGTTTTTTATCCAAAAATAAGCTAAATCAGATTGAGACCATGTGCCAGAGAGTGAAAAGAAACAAGCTTCAACACTTTTGAAGCTCAAATGAAGAGTTGACAAGATCTGATATAGAGGGCTGTTGGACTGAACTCAATGTATGCTGAGACAACACAGTGACAGAGGACAGATTTGAAAGCTTATTTAGAGCTTATAAAAACTTTTAGAACTTTGTCAAAACTGAAGATAAGCTAGCTATTACTACTGAACTCTGTAGAAAACTAATTTTTTTGGATTTTTGAATTGATTAAGACCATGAAAATTGCTTGAAAAACTGATCCTAAGGACTGTTTTGACAGAAGTATTTGACAGTTAAAGAAACTTGGCCAAAATGTTTTGACACTTTGTGACCTTCAACCAAAGCTTGACACAAACTTGAAATGACCCAAGTGACTCAAGATGAGACTCAAACAAACACTTATACCAATGCTTCAACCATAAGCTGTTTTGACAGCTTATGGGTGAAAAGACCTTGAAAATGATTTTTTTGACTCTATAAGTTATGATGTAACTGTTAAAATCACTACAAAATTGCTAAAGTGAATCAAATCAAACAATCTCAACTCAAAAGGATACCTAGAAATGGGCAGAACCCTTAGTGCCAAACACTCCTCATTGAGGACTGTTTGGTACAAAATGGTTGGATTTACCCCTTTTGAGCTTAGATATTTGAAAGACAAATATGCAGACACTATATTTAAATGAGAAAAAGCAAATTAGACTGGAAAATAAGCACTACCAAAGAAGCAGTTTGACTTTTTATTTTTGACCCATATTGACTTAAGTAAATTTTTTTTGTAAAAAGAGATGAGATTAAAACAATGAAGCAAAGTTTTAAACTTACAAAAGCTATAGGAAGCTTATATAAGCTTATAACAACAGTAACAACAACTTAATCCACCATTGAATCAGTACTAATTTAAATCAAGAGAAAAAGGCATAAAACTTGAGATTTTATTAAAACTGAAATAGAGATTACAATAAAAACTGAAATTACCAACTACTGAAAACTATTGAAAACAGTGAAAGACTAATGAAAACATAAAGCTAATTTTTAAGAGAAAACAATAAACTACACGAATTCCATTGTGAGCTTAAGGGTCTTTTTATAGCCTTCAAGAGGTCTTGGGATCCCTTTCAGAAGAGCCTAGAAGCAATCTTGAGCCACACAAATCCTCTGAGTCATCATATCCAATCAGAGAGCTACAAATCATCAATTGAGGTGTCATGTCCAATGAGGCTGCTCCATTTGTCCATGTGGCACTCTTATCTGACATGTCAGAAGTCTCTAGAAGGTTGGGTAAATGGTGATGGGTAATTGGTTAAAACGGGTAAATGGGGAAGAAGGGTAAAGGGGCGCGTTTGGAATTGTTTATTATTTTTCAAAGGTGTTGACCGGGTCTTTTGGGGTTTGACTTGGGTAAAGATCCGGGTAAACGGGTAAGTGGTATTAACGGGCGGGTGTGGTTTGTTTATTGGACCGGGTAGATGGGTAGATGAGTTGGGCCGAGAGTTATGTTTGTTGGATTTGGACTATTGGATATCTTGGACTTGAATTGAACCCATTAGCAATATAGGGACCAAAGTTGTAAAAGCTGAATATCCAAGGGCCAAACATGTAAATTCTGAAAGTATCATCAAGGACCATTCTTGACAATCTTCTAATAAACCAAGGGCCAATTTGCAACTATTGAAACTTCAAGGGCCACACTTGTCATTCTTTGAAACTTGAGGGGTCAGTTTTGACATTTCTTCAAACTTGGTTATTTCTTCCAAAAATCATCTTCGGAGAATAAAATCTTCATAAATGCTCAATTTTGATCTTCCGGCTCGGCTTAAGCTCCCTTTAATCTCTCGTGCTCGGATTTATGTCTGATTTGGTTCCTTTTTGTGCGTTTTTACATATCCGTACCTGCACAAGCATAAACTCAAGAAAACCACAAATATTAGCAATAAACGGCTCTTTCTTGGTTATTTTGGGTCAATTTTGATAATGAAAAGGTATGTGTTTTAGCACATACCAGGGACAGTTTAGATAGTAGGTATGGGTTAGGGGTGATTTGGAAAGCAAAAACAGGGGATGTGAGGGTAACAGTAAAAGGCTAATGGTGGGGAAGCATTTATTGCAAGGTAGGCTAATGAGAGGAGGGGGAATGAGCTGGAGAGGTTAGGCAATGAGGTGGAAAGGTGGTGAGGTGGTGGAAAACCACCCTGGTTTTGGTTTTACAGTGGAGGTGAAGGAGAAGAACAGTACCTGTGGTATTTGGCGCGTTTGACCGGATTTGACTTTTTGATATTATAAGTGGGGGTCCAAAATGGGGGGGGGGGTCAAGGCTAAATGGCAGGGGTCTTTTTGGTTTGGCTGGGTTCTAAATACACAAAAGGGCCATTTGGTTTATTTAATATCAAGGACCAAAGTTGTAATTCGGCCAAACTTGAGGGACTGATCTTGACAAGTTTCCAAAGTTATCACAAGGGCCTATCCTGCCAAATATGAATAGTACAAGGACCATTATGCATAAAATTCCATTTTTAATAAATCCAAGGACTATTTTTGTCATTTTCAAAACTTGAGGGACTAAAGTTGTAATTTTGTAATTTTTGATTTTAAGGACCAATTTTGACAACTCATGAATCCCTAAGGACTTAAAATGATATTTTTCTTTATTTTGATTTACCAGGGACTGTTTTTGACAACTTTTGAAACTTGGGGGACTAAAACTGCCAATTTTGCAAACTTAATACGTTTTTCATCTGATTTTGATATTTTTGCATTTAAAACACATAAAACACTTATTTGTGATATTTTCATCATTCTGATGCATTTCTGAGTGTTTTCAGATGTTTTTGGCATTCTAAACAGTATAAAAATGATGAGTATTTAGACACTCATCAGTTGTCGTATGGAGAAGAAGGAAAAAAGAAAAAGATATGTTTTTCTAAAGTTTTTGAGGAGCGTATGGTAAGTTTTTAGGAAAGTAATAAATTGAAAATTAATTTCTATTAAATGTTAAGCGTGATATTCGATGCGAAAAGAAGAAGGCCAAATCAGTGAAGACAAATGAATGTCAAAGTCAAATCTGAACGATAATCAAACGAATCGGAGAATATCATAACAGACGAAAGCCTAGTGTCTACCCAGTCCTCACAGGTCAGTCCTAAGGTCAACAAGACGAAACCCGGGCTCTGATACCATAATTGTAACACCCCAACCCGGCAAGGGTAGAAGTGTCACATTCTGGTGTCATATCAGAACATACAAATGAAATCTTTACAAACGGAAACCTTAAAAGTGAAGTATCAAAACATACACACAATTGACTGACAAGAAAATACAATATCCAGAATGAATTAAAATCCCAAAACAAAAGTTGTTCAAAATAAGTCCCAAAGTAATAAGGTGCTAGGGTTGGTCCACTCAGATACTCTAACTCTCAGCCCATCTTCAAACCTAAAACCTGCCGCATGAAAGAAATGCGGCTGAGCTTAAAAAGCCCAGTGAACAGATATAACAAAACGAAAGCTAAACAAAAGCAACAATACGAAATGAAACAAAGGAACAAAAGCAGGGTTGCAACGGAAAGGAAACAATTAGTCAATGAGGATCCTACAAAACACAATTATACAGATATCAAGCAAGAACAACAATCAAGGAGAACACAGCAAGCAACGCATCCATGACTTATATATAATCACAAATAAGCAAACAGACATACAAGCACCAAAACCAAATCAAGCATACCAAACGTCGCATCCACTCAACATAAGAATAGCACGCGGTCAGATCAGGAAATCAGAATATAAATAAGCCAACAGGAAAACTAAAAGCAAGCGGAAGTAATTAATTAGGAAGTGAACATGGCAATCCCACAAGAAAAATAACCCACAGTTAATAGCATAACAGTATCATAACGAATATAACATGGCAAGTCGACAATTAGCAATAAGACACCAATGGATAATCATAGCCCATAAACATAATTAAACGGAGGTATCCATACTAAACAGATAATCAACTGATTACACCCAAACATGATCACCAAACCATTCAAGGTTCACATAACAGTAAGATAACATATATTCAGATGACAACAGTTGAATCATATAGTCGCATATTAAATCATATCGTGGCAGGGTAAACAAATCATCACATAGAACATGTAGCAGCATAAACAGATTCAATAATCACATAATAACCCGGTACGTGAATGGAATGATAATATGAAGTAACGAAATAGGAGTATGTCAGATCAATGAAATAGAATATAGCATGGTAGTAGAGTGAGTTACATATGGTGTGTTAGGGAATATAGAAGGTACAATCTAGGTATATCAAAAGTGTAAGGTTTGTCAGAAATCTACCACGAGCCCAGAAACATATCATATCATATCATATCATAAGTAACCATTGTATTCGGAGGGGTGACCTCGGAATACCTAACCATTTACCTCGACATGCTTTCAAAACTCTAAACAACCTAACCATTTTTCCCGTGATTATCCTCAAACGTACTCCCACGAGACCATACTTTAAACCATTTCAAATACACATTTTCATGTTTGATCGCGGCTCACAAAACTCACAACTACGACTTAGTGCACATACATTATGACTCACCCTCGACTCAACTATCCCTACACGGTTTTCAAAATACAAAATGACTCGACCGTTTTTTCCGCGATCGCCCTTGAACATACCCCCTCAAAAGACCGTTTCATACCTATACTATGTTCATTATGTACTTCTTTTACTGGTTTTTAATGACACACCCATATATACACTCGAACAAAAACTCACCCAAGACAAACAATTTTACATTTGATATCTATAAGGAACATTTCTTTTATTTCTTACCTGTTTCTATGCATTCTCAGCCATGCATAAATCATGATCAAATAGATATGGTTTCCATGCAACTCTTTCATATTAGAATATTTAGTATAATATTTCCTTCATTCTATTTAGGATCCATAAATCGTTATATGTATGTATGATGCATATTTAACAACAGATGGTTCAAGGTTACCTTGATGCAAAAAAAACAAAGAGCTCGACCATAAAGACGAGTAGGACCACCACTAGAATACATGATTCAACTAGCCATGATCGAACCCACAACTTGTACAGTTAACCGAACCAAACTTGATACGGTCATGCAACCTAGAAAAGCCTTGTAACAAACGCGTAACGGAAACAATTTTATAAGCACTCCGAACCTTCTTTGGTCCTAGTTTTGTCGACTGAATATGGAGGAATGGAGAGGGAATTATTTTTTGCCGTATTCTAATCTTGGGGCTAGGGTTTTATTGGGAAGTCTTGAACCAAAGAACTAGGTAATTATAATAGTTAAATATTACTAAAGTTAGGCAATGTTTTAAGAGCTCTATGAGGTGTTTTTCTTTAGGCCAAAAATTAGGGGCTCACCACAAATCAAGACTTTAATTAATTTAATTTTTTTTACCTTACCAAAAATACTATTGTACATTTAATTATTTTGTTAATTAAATAGGTGTATAAATATTTTAAAGTGTTACCTTTATTTGTAAGTTAAAATGAAAGTTTTAAATCTCAAATGCTCCATATAATTCTATTATCATATGTACTTGACGAGCTCGATTCTTTTACAGATTCTTAGACGAGGGGCATTATGGTCATTTGATGCGTTAATGATTTTAGGGTTTTACAACAAACAACTGGTTTTATTGGATAATTAGACTTAACTATAACTAAGAAACACAAAAACACACAGACTTGAGTTTATGACTGTCTTACACAGTTAAATGCCAAAATGGGTCAAAATGCTTACAAGTTGTTTCCAAGCTCAAACTGAGAACTGAGGTATACAAACACAACCTAAAGCTTCCCAATAAGCACTAAACCCAAGGCAATCCAGAATTCACCTTGCTCCTTGCATTTTTCTTCATTTCTTATGATTTTTGATTTATGACTGATTTTTTTGTATTTTTAGTATTTTTTGCTTTTGACTACTAAACTGATTTTAAAGGGTTTCTAATAGCTTAGATAAGCTATCTAGGAGCTTATATGGCTTATTCAGTCCAAGACAATAACTAAAAACAACATTTCATTCACATGAGATTTTTGACTTGAAAATTGCATAAACTTGCATAAGCTTATGGGTTAAGGTTTATTTAGTGTTAAGGTGTCTAGCTTTTTGCAAAAAGTTACACACTTTACGTGTTTAGATTGGTTTTTAATCTTGGTTTTTGTTCGTGTACTTGGTTTACGCGTAGATAAGATTTCATCTTGGTTAATCAAGTTCCAAACTTTATTGTTATTTTGGTGATTTTGAAGTTGTTTTATCTTTAAAATCAAGTTTACAAAACGTTTTAGTGCATAAAAATCATTTTGGTGAATTCTGTCAAAGTTACGCATAAAGAAACCCTAGTTTTATGCCTATGCTTCTACGCCTAGCTTGTTATGCGTAAGGAATTTTCGTCAAAGATCTTCAAAGCTGTTGGTTAACTAAGTGTTTTCTTGCTTGGATAAGCCTGAAAACACTTCGACTTATGGATATCTTTTACACTTGGACAAGTGTAAAGGATTTTTGGGTAAAACCCTAAGTTTACGCATAAGCATAAAAGCTTACGAGTAACATCTTACGCCTAAGTTAAATCTTACGCCTAGGGTTTCTTACTTCTAAGCATTTAGTTTACGCCTAAGCTTACGTTTAACCTAAAGCTTACGTGTAAGAAGGATTTACACCTAAGCCTCTTGTTTACGCGTAAGTGGACTTTACGCGTAACATAATCAGTTTACGCCTACGCTTGATTACGCCTAAGAACTACTTCAACAAACAACAACAAGTTTCATTCGACACAAAGACCCATCATCTACACAAGTTTAAAGATGTCTCAACCACCTTACTCCAACTACTTTCCTCATGAATATCCTCAACAACTACAACCATATCCTCAACAACAATTTCAACAACCTCAACAAGTTGGAAATTATTTTCCTCAATTTGCACAACCTCTTCCACAACAAATCCCTCAACCAAACCCTCGTCAACAACATCAATATGCTAACTACTTCTAATATCAGTTTCCGGCAAAGTATGCTATGAATGTCACAATGTAAAAGGAACCCACTTGGTTTGCAAAGATGTGTAAAGCTATAAGCAGCTAACAGTCCATTCATGAAGCTGGATCCCTTGATAGACCCCCAATGCTCACTCCCGGAAACTATGATCAATGGGTGATGCGGTTCTTTAGGTTCTGTGATCTTAAGAAACTACATGGTAAGTATTTGAAGAAGGTCATCCTCGAAGATCCTTTTCAGATGCCAACTACAACTGTACCTAGAGATCAAACTGCTAATCCACCAAGGGATGATGTTACCACAATTCTCAGAGTTGATCAACTCACTGCTGAACAACTACTTCACTATGAAGGAAATGAAATGGCAATGCAATATAACATTTTGGGTTTACCCAATCCGATCCTTCGCAGTGTTGATGCTTAGAAAACTGAAAAAGCTATGTGGGATCACATCCATCTTCTAATGGAAGGCACAAAACTCAATCAGGAAGATATGGAGTCAAAACTTTACTTATCATATGAGAACTTCATGATTGAACCAGGGGAATCATTAGAGTCTTACTATCATCGGTTTACAGACATCATCAATGACTTGGACAAACACAACATCATTATGCCAAGGATAGCAATCAACACAAAGTTCCTAAGTTGTCTTGGTCCTGATTGGGAGAAGTATGTTACATTCATACGTCAAGCTAAAAACCTTTACCAAGAAAAGTACGGGCTGTTGTATGACTAATTAAAGCACCATCAAAAGGAAGTATACAAAGATAGAGCTCTCCGTGGAATCACTGCACCTCAAATTTTACCGGATAATCAAACTCTTGCTTTGTTTACTCAAGCTTGTTATCCTCAATTTCCACACCTGCCAACTGTCTTTACAAATCCACCACAACCAGCCTAGATTACACCATATGATCCTTCACAACAATCACAAGAAACTCAACTGGTTCCTTACACCAACAACACTGATTCAACACTCTACAGTGAGACACCAAATGAGGATGCAGAAGCTTTCGATACGTTGAATCAAGGATTTTCATTAATTGCTAGAACCTTCGGGAGATTTTCTAACAAATCCAACAACCGTATTCGTACCTCATCTAACACAAGGAATCAAGCAGTTGTTAACAATGGAAGGGTTGAGGTTTAAAACCGAGGAAATGGTATTCAGATGGGTAGTGGTCAAGGATTTAATGCTAATGGAAGGAATAACATGGGTGCTCCACAACAACGGGGTCAAATGGTTGATCAGGGAAATGCTCAGACTGTGATTAATGGTCTTCGATGCTACAACTGCAACGAAAAGGGTCATTTGGCGAATGCTTGCCCAAAGCGGAGAACAAGAGGCATCACTTATCACAAGGAGGCTTTACTCTTGGCTCTCAAAGATGAAGCTTATGGAACACTTACCAACAAGGAACAAAGCTTCATGGCTAATGCAGATTCTGATGATGACATGGAGGACTTGCAAGCTAACGCAACTGTTATGTTGATGGCCAACATGCAAGAGCTCCACATGAGTGACACAGGCCCAGTGTATGACACTGATGGCTTGTCTCAGGTACCGGATCCTAACATATGTCTTATACATGATCTGATATCTCCGCCTGCATCTGCATCCGACAAGGCACAAAGTGTTCAACATGAACCTTCTACATCTCATCACGAAGAAAATCAAATGGATCCCGTAGTTACATTTGACGATCAAGATGACCTTACGGTTACCTTTGATAATCAAGTTGACTCCGTAATCATATTTGAGGATCTAAACAATGAATATGTTGAGACTCATGTTGAACAAAATGAGCCTTTTTCTAATCCAGATCCCGAGCTCATGACCTTATTTCAGACCACCCAATCCCAATTGGAGAAGTGCAATGAGATTAATGCTAAGCTTCATGCCAAAATTGCACTGTTAACTAAGGATATTGAATGCTATAAGGTACAACTTAAACATTTTGAAACAAAAGAGAAACGTGAACACAGTTTTGAAGTTGCTATTTCAAAGTCATACCAAAATGAAAAATCTTTAGAAATATAGATACGTGATCCAGTCGTTTCCTAGAACGAATTGCTTTCTCAAATAGAACAACAAAAATTTGATCATAAACAACAAGTTAACGCTCTCACTTCGAAAACTCAAAAAGCCAAGTCTGAGTTGTTAACATGTCAAAAACAGTTTTCTGAGTACGAAAAGCATTCAAGGAAGTGAACTGATCAGTATTTTGATGAAATTGTTGATTTAGAAAACAAAATCAAAGAGTTTTGAAATGTTGTCTATAAACTTGGTGAGTCAATCACAACAATTAAAAAGTTCACTTTTAAACCAAATCCAGATGGATATGGACCAATTCTTGCTGATTACAAACCACGTTTTTCACATAGAGCATTCAGTCCAAATCCTCAAGTGTATAGTGCAGAACATAGAATTGATGATTCCATTATGAGTGTTGTTGAATATAATCGTGTAGAGGAATTGGATGCAGAAGATGAGAGTCGATTGAAAATGGAAAATGTTGAATATAACAAACCATATGATTACTCAAAAGGACCTCTCATAACGTTTTTTAAACAACAGGATAATACAAACATACCTTGGGTTATCACACCTATTCCTGAGTCCTCTTCTAATGTTGGTCCCGTCCAAAAAGTTGCACAAATTAATGGTCCTTTACCTTCTTTAAGTGAAATCACACCATTACCCAAAAGATGTCAAATTCTGAAATATTTTGATACATTTATGTCAGACATAAACCTTTTGGAACGTGAAATTGAACTTAATTCGGAAATAAAAGCTGAACATTTTCAATCGCCATACGCGCGAAATCAAAGAGATATTTTACAGAAAAGGCTTTTACCCCATGTTCAAAATTTACGTATGTGTTAAATATATTGGGAACGGGAGCTTCAGAAGGAGATTGGGCTTATGAAAACAGTTTTTGAAAAACCGAAAAATGAATTTCAAACACTAAACAGAAAAAGAAAATTTTGAGAAATCATGTTGATCGACTCTTGGAAGATGTTATCTGTGCTGGTACCATGTCTTTTGTTTTATTACATACTGTTGCTTCTGCTTCTGATAATATTGCTGTTACCTCTGTTGATTTTGTTGATAATGTTGAGAATGTTGATAATGTGTCTCAAATCGAATCTTTGAAAGCCGAAAATGAGCGTTTGTTAAATCAACTTTCGATTGTAAAACATCGTCTTCAATGGTGTCAAAAAGATTGTAATAATCGCGAACTTGCTTTGCAAAACAAACTCAAACAGTCGAGTGCTAAATCTTTTGAACCAAAACTCGAACGAATGGATGAGGAGAACGTGTCTTTAAAGTGTCAAATTTCAAAATTTGAAAAAGAAATTGCCAAAGTCAAAACAGAATATGGTGTCATATTTAATTTACTCAAACAAACTCGTGCTAAAGCGTCAAAAGATCTTGATGATCATCTTGCATACACTAAAGACGTCATGAATGTTAATGGAAACTTACATTCTGATAATCAAGATTTGAAACACACTATCATTGAGTTAAAAGAAAAGTTGGAGAAACTTAGGAAAGATAAGTCTAGTAACACACATGTCCTTGCACATGGAAAGTTCAAAATTGACATTAGGAAGCCCACTGACACAACACAAGATACTAATGTGATTCCTTCCACTGATACAGGAGTAGTTGCCTCTTATCCCAGCGTTAACACTTCACAGAATAGAAAGTTTCAAAAAAAGAATAGGAAGTTGCAACGTAAGAAAATATCAGTAAAGACCTCTGTGGTAGAAGATCACACTAGGACTTCGAATAAGACTCAAGTTGCACCCACTTTAGATATTGCGTTAGATAAATGTAATAGAAAAGGTGATGTAACGAATGCTAAACCTTTAAGTACTTTTATGTTAAGTTTGAAGCTTCTTATATTGTTTGTCGCAAAAGTATGCTTTCTGATTGTCATGATAAATGTGTTGCTAAATCTATCTTGTCTTGTTATAAGAAACCTAAGAATGGCATTATCTCTTTGCCCACTACTACTTCTAAGTCTGTGCTAGGTAAACCGCGTTCTTTAGTTTCTAAGCATATCATTGATGTACCCATAGCACCCTCATCGCCTCCTAGGAAGAATTTATCACCTAGTGCATTCACTAAGACCAAAGCACAATCTAGTTGGACTTAGCAGGTATGGTTACAAAATACACATGGATTTAAAATGGATTCCCAAAATTATAAACATGTGTGTTTCAACTATAACCGTAACGGAACCCTCTAACTCTTCGGGTTTCACCTCTACTTTTATTCCACCTGTGTCGTCTGAGTGTACTGCAGGTGATACAGATCATCCTTTGGATTGTTGATATCGGATGTTACATGACAGGCAATCTTAAACTTTTATCAAACTTTATATCAAAGTTCATCGGCAATGTCAGGTTCGGGAATGATCACTTCGCAGCTATCATGGGCTACGGAGACTACATCAATGGGAACATCGAAATTAGCAGGGTTTATCATGTTGAAGGTCTTGGACACAACCTTTTCTCAGTCGTCCAGTTTTGTGATCGTGATTTGGAAGTTGCTTTTAGAAAGAAAACTTGCTTCATTCGTGATCTACAAGGAAATGATCTTATGTCTGGAAACCGAACATCAAGCCTTTACACAATCTCAATGCAAGACATGATCGTTTCATCTCCAATCTATCTACTGTCTAAGGCAACATCTACAATATCATGGTTGTGGCACCGAAGACTTTCACATTTAAACATTCAAACCATAACCAATCTTGCACGACACAAACTAGTTGAAGGTCTTCCAAGGTTTAGGTATTCAAAAGATCACTTATGCTTAGCTTGTGAACAAGGGAAAAGCACACGTGCTCATTTTCCTTCAAAGGTGGAAAACAGCTCTCAGCATGTTTTTCATCTTCTTTACATGGATTTGTGTGGTCCGATGCGTGTGCAGACGATCAATGGCAAACGCTACATTCTTATAATCGTTGATGACTACTCCAGATGGACTTGGGTTTATTTTCTTAGAAGTAAGGATCAAGCTCCGTCCATGATCATCACCTTTCTCACGAAAATTCAAGGTCAGCTCCGGAACACGGTTAGACAAGTTAGAACAGACAGACGAGCTGAATTTGTGAACTAAAATCTTCGAGAATACTATGAGTAAGTGGGAATTAAGCATCAGACATCAATTGCATGGACACTAGAACAAAATGGAGTTGTCAAAAGATGAAACTGTACGTTAGTGGAAGCTGCAAGAACGATGTTGATAAATGAAAAACTTCCATATTACTTATGGGCAGAAGCCGTGTCAACTGCATGCTACACTCAGAACCATTCTATGATTACCAAACGCCACAAAAAACACCTTATGAGCTAATCCATAGTCAAAAACCGAACCTAAAAAACTTTCACATATTTGGTGCTCTCTGTTATCCAAATAATGATCGTGATGACTTTGGAAAGCTCAAGGCCAAAGCTAATATTGGAGTCTTCGCTGGATATTGTGAAAACTTAAAGGGATACTGAATATGGAATCTTCGTGCAAAGGAAATTATGGAAACCATTCATGCTAATTTTGATGAGCTCACAGAGATGGCTTCTGAGCAAAACAGCTTGGAACCCAAACATAACCGTCTCAACTTCCCCCAATCATCAGCTGATCAATCCTTTCAGATTACTCGTCGTCAGATGGAAACGTTGTTTGCTCCATTGTTTCATGATGATTTTGATCAACGTGCTCCAGATGTATCAAATGCTTCCGCTACTCAACCTGATACTATTCTTACACTTGATACACCTGAAACAACAACTACTGTTGCTGATGCACCTCCAATTGAATCTCAAACAACAGCCAAACAAACCGCTTCTAATGATACTGAGCCAGCTGATGATCTTCTTAATCCTACTGTACCTGCACCAACGGATTATGATGGAAACTCGTTCTTCAATCCTTTCTAAGAAGAAACGACAAATCAAAATGTTCTTTGAATCTTCTACTAGTCATCTGAATCCACTTAATCTACACAATGTATACCAACATCAACCCTCCACACATCGATGGACTAAAGACCATCCTCTTGTTAACATCATTGGCAACCCGAACCAACGAGTCGTAACTAGACAATGCCTTCAGACTGACGGTGAACATTGCATTTATGCACTCACCATTTGTCAAACTGAACCCAAAAACATCAAAGATGCAATGACCTATGACAACTGGATTGAATCCATGCAAGAAGAACTGAACCAGTTTAAACGTTTAGAAGTATGGGAATTGGTTGAAAGACCGACAGGGGTCTACGTCATTGGTCTCAAATGGACATGAAGAGGGTATTGACATGAAGAGTGTATTGACTTCAAAGAATCATTCACACCGGTAGCTAGACTTGAGGCTGTACGGATTTTTCTAGCTTTTGCGGCTCACATGAACATCACTATATATCAGATGGATGTCAAAACTGCTTTTCTGAATTGTAAACTGAAGGAAACAGTATATGTTTATAAGCTAGAAGGATTTGTTGATCCAGAGTTCTCTAATCACATCTACAAACTGAACAAGGCTCTCTACGGTCTCAAACAAGCCCCTCAGGCATGGTATGATAAGTTGTCATCCTTTCTCCTTGCTAATAATTTTATCAAAGGATCAGTTGATCCAAAACTGTTTATTCAATATCATGGGGCACAGATTTTAATTGTTTAGATCTATGTGGATGACATCATCTTTGGTTCTACCCACAAAAAGTACTCAAATGCTTTTTCAAAACTGATGAAAACAAATTTTGAAATGTCAATGATGGGTGAACTTACGTTCTACTTAGGACTACAAGTTCATCAATCACCCCATGGTATTTTCTTAAGTCAGTCCAAATAAGCTCTTGAAATATTGAATAAACATGGAATGCAAAGTTGTGACACCTATGCATCTAACAGCCAGTAGACCCGACATTGTATTTTCTGTTTATCTTTGCTCCCATTTTCAGTCAAGGCCAACTGAAAGACACCTCTCTGAGGCTAAAAGAATCCTCTGATATGTAAAGGGAACCATTAACTTGGGGATCTGGTGTTCGAAGGATTCTGGTTTTGAACTAATAGCTTTTTCAGACGCTGACCACGCAGGATGCTTAGATTCACGAAAAAGTACTTCAGGGGCTCTACAATTCCTTGGTGATAAATTGGTGTCATGGCAATCGAAGAAACAAGATTGTACATTGCTGTCATCCACTGAAGATGAATATGTAGCCATGTCTGCATGTTGTGCTCAAGTCATTTAGATGAGAACACAACTCAAAGATTATGGTTATGTATTTGACAGAATTCCGATGTACTGCGACAACAGAAGTGCTATTGCGATCTCGTGCAACACCGTTCAACACTCGAAGTCAAAGCACATCGATCTTTGATATCATTTCATCAAAGAGCACGTGGAAAAGGGTACTGTTGAATTATACTTTGTTGGTAGAGAACACCAATTGGTGGATCTTCTCACTAAAGCCTTGCCTCCCGCAAGATTCTTGATTTGATTCACCGTATTGGTATGAGGTATTTGACTCCAGAAGAACTGGATGAACTTTTAAAACATTCTTGAAAAGTCAAACACCAAAACCTCTTTTGTAAATATTTTTCAAAAACGAAATACAAAAATATAAAATCTGATAAAATCCAAAAATATTCTTCTATCTAAAAATCAAACATTGAAAGTACAAAACTTCCATCAAACATTTCACCATTTTTTCCCAAACAAGTGTTGAGGGGGAGAAAGTAAATATTTTTCAGTTTCATAAAACCTTGTACTTGCTTGCTACCAAAATACGTTGTTTCATATTATATGGTGGATATGTATCTTGTAATATACCCTCCTCGGACTCAAATGTTTACAAATTTCACTATTTCAAAAGTCGAGGGGGAGTATCGTTAAGTTTCTTGCCTAAAATGTGTTTTTGTCTAACCAAAATGGAAGTTAATGGGACTTGGTTGAAAATGTTTGAGGTTAAGGGACTAATTATGTCAACCTTTCAAAGTGATTTTAAACAAAAGTTCAACCACCTTATTCAATGCATTTTACCTTACATTTATTTCTTTCATCTACCAAGCATCCAACGATCCATATTCATTTCACAAATCCGTTCATCAAATTCGAAATCTGTAAGTGTTAAAAGGTTTTGATCATGTTTTTAAACATAGGTTATGAAAAATTTTTCAATCCAACGGTTAATTCTTCCATTTTTTGAGTTTGAATGTTTACGCGTATGCGTAGGTTTAGGGATTTCGCCCAAGTGTGTTATTGATGAAATGGTTGGTGTAATAACCTTTCTAAACTTGTTACAATGCTATTTAAATCATCTATTTTAACCCATAAACTCCAATTTAACGATTTGAAAAATTAGGGTTTATGTTCATAATTGGGGCTTTTCGTGTTTGTGTGTCTTGCTATGATTAGATGCTTAAAGTAGTGTTAGAACATGTTTAATTACATGAAATGAGCCTTTAATTCCACCCAGAAACATCAAAATGTGAAAATTTAAGCTTTAGGGTTTATAGGTTCGTTACCCTTGAATCTTTTGATTCTCTGGGTGTTTTGTGTTAAAAGTTGTTCCAAACCACTTCTTAGACATCTAGGATTGTGCAGAAAACAATCTTGATTGACTTCCATGGTTTAATCTGTTAAGCGTAGGATTCTAGGGTTTAGGGTTTTAGAAATTTACGCCTAACTGTTCTTAGCTTTCTGATTTGACTTTGTGCCTTTTTGGTGTTTCTGATAGTGTTAGGATTACTTTGTAATCATGTTTTCTTGTTTGTGAAATCTCAGGTTGCTTACACGTAAAATTCAAACAAAAGGTGTTCATGATGTTACGCATATGGAAAACCTTTATGCGGAAAGGTTACGCATAAGAGTAATCTTACGCGTAGCTCTTACGAATAAGGGGTCTATAGTGGGACTACGCGTATCTTGGAAGGATATGCGTAAACTAGGATGTTTACGCCTAAGGGTTACTCTTACGAGTAAAACTTACGCGTAACATTTTTGCTAAAGCTTACGTGTAAGCACATAAGCCTTTGGACTCGTTTTACGCGTAAGAATTTCTTATGCCTAAGACTTGCCCTTACGCTTAAGCTTACGCATACGCTTAAGCCCCTTCTTTACGCATAAACTCACATGTTTATGCTTAAGCCAACTATTCACCTTGTTTTGAACTGTTACGCGTAGAATAACTCGTAAATTGTTATACTTAAGTCACAAAACCAAAATGTTACTCATAAGCTCTCAAAAGTTAAAATGTTGTGTGATTAAGTGAAATTTGGACATTAAAACTTCAACATTAATATATTCTTGTAACTTATCACATCAACTTCAAACGATTGGACTAAAGTAACTTTGGACCCGTAACATTCGTAAACATGATAACTTCAAACAAGTAATTGGACAATAAATCAAACAAAGACTAACACAATGTGTTTCAATATGTTGGTTCTTTTGTCTAAATATCTTTCAGATCACTAAATGGCTGTTAATCAAGAGAACCTCAATGCCCCAAATGAGCTCACTATGACTGATATCTTCCCTGCTGGTTACGACAAAATCATTGGGAAGAACAATCTTCGTGTCGACTTCAACAACTTCACGTGTTCTGAATCCTCATGCAGAGTTGCAGTTGACATCCTCAAGAATCACCCATTCAATCTCATGCTCACCAACACAACCACTGTACCCGATATCTACATTCATCAGTTTTGGCAGACTATGGACAAAATTAATGACAAGATGCTGTTAAAGTGACCCTTGGCACTAAGGAAGTCACGGTCACTGTGGTGGATCTTCATGCCATTCTTCTTCTTCCAGTCATTCCTTTGACTGAATATGTCCTGATTCCAAATGAAGAGGAAGTATTGGATTTATTGATTAACATTGGATACGGTGAAGCTTCTGGCATCATCTCCAAGCATTCCAGTGTCGATCTCAAAAATATCCCACAACCTTGGAGGACCATCTATATCATGATCGCCAAATCAGTCTCAAGCAGAGATATTGGTCATAAACACCCGAAGCTCATGCATCTTCAAACCTTTTGGGGGATGGTTCATATGAAACACATTGATTATGCTAGTTTGATCTCGGAAGACATGATGCAACACTACAAGAAGCCTGGTACAAATATTCCCTTCTTTAGATCCACCAAGTTGCTAATCCACAATCTTCTCGGAAAGCACCAGGATATCCCTCTAAGACTGAATGACCCTGACATGCACTCTATACTGAATGAGCCTACGTTAAACTCTATTAGGTTCAAAGACACATCAACAAGAAAACAAGGTGCGGAACTCCCTGCCTGTTTGATTGCCGATGCAATCAAGGATCTTCCGACCTACAGACGTTATAAGGAAGCTGTGCGTGCGGGAAAAGTTGGCTTCATGGATGAAAAGACGACTCCAGCAGCTACAACAAGGGATAAGAGAGCTGGAAGCACTAAAAAGTATAAGAAAAGGAATCCAAGCCGAAAGAGGAAAGTCCCAGCCAAAATTGTTCATCCTAAAGCAGAACCGGAACCAGTTTAACAAGATGAGGATTCTGAAACTGAGTCGGATAACCTTACTTTCTACTCTGAAGTACATACAGATGATACATCTATTAAGAAGATAAAGGAAAAACCTTCTAGTCCTTCATCTGACAAAAGGAAGAAACCTCTCATTGAAGAAGAAGAAGAGTCGATGATTGGGAGTCTGATCCTAATGCTGCAGAGAAACAACTCCAGAAAACTCTGAAGCAACAAAGGATGGAGAAAGCTGCTGAAGTGTTTGCACTTCAACAAATTAAAGGCACTGGAGGTTCCAGCGGTGGTGTTCTCTCTACATCCGTTCCTAATCCGGTTAATCAACCTGGTAAAGGAACCAATGCCACCACCAAGGAACCTACAGAGGAAAAGCAGCAGGAGGATGAGGAAATGGTCGAATTTGGAGATGACAATCAAGATATTGATGAGCGAATCACAGAGCAAGATGTGTTGGAAGCGGAAAAGGAAAGGGATGCAGACGAAGATGCTTAGAAGGCTGAAGAGGAACGCATAAGAATGGAATCAAATAACTATGTTTTCTAGACAATCCTGAACACAACTCTGAGCAATCTTTGGAACCACCCCGTGACACTTCCAAAACCGAATCATCTTCTCACTCATCACCACCACCATCCAAAGAAACAACAAAATCATCTACCAAATCAATCAAGAAAAGGCCGATACTTGGGCATCTCGCACCAAAGCCAAGATCCAGAAAGCAGTGCTTCAATCTAGAAAATGGAAACAAAGTCTTCAGGAACAAAGATTGAACATGCTGGCTGACAAAGTTATTGAACTTTCTAGCAGATGGACCAGTTAGAGGGAGAAAGAGAACATATCAAGGCATTTTTCAATAGAGATGTTTAAGGAGAAATGAACGAACAAATTCAGAACTACACTCATCATTTTCTTCTCCAAACGGTTCTTGGTATTACTAAAGAGATGTTCAAGAATCAGTTCTACCCAACGCTCTAGACACTGGTCAAGCAGGTGATTACTACAACACCAGTGGTCATGCAAACCCGACCAGTCCAACCTTCAGTCGTCAATGATGATGATTTGATCTCATAGTTGGTACTTCAATAGTCCCCACGGGTTTAATCTTTCACACCTGATGAATCAAAGCTATATGACGCACTTCTTGCACATCAACTGAAACAATCATGTAAGGAAGCTGCTGGTCTAGACAAGCGACCAAGAGATGACGATGACAAGGATAATGAAACGAATGCTAAACGTCAGAAGAAGACCGGCGGGTCATCATCGTGCATGCCACCACCACCTCCTAAGACCACCACCACACCCACAAGACAAGCTTCTCAAAGACCTCCCTCATCTGAGAAACCTCGGGATGAAGATTCCCCACCACCACTATAGAAAATCGGTGATCACTTCATCTATACCAGTGGTGAGGATCAAGACATTCCTGAGCCCCAACAACAACCATCACCTCGACCATCACCTCAACCAGAATCATCCTCAAGAACTAAGAAGAAGAAACAAGGTTCTATCGTCTCATGGTTGGACGAAGACGACACCGAGGAGTATGAATGGTTTAGCAAGTTGGTCGATGCTACACCTAGATTGCCTAAAGGTCAAGAACCGGTTGACGGTCTAACAATGGAGCAGGTAAATATTATCCAGGATGAATTCAAAGTGCAAAAGATGACAAAACGGAGCTACGCGCAGGATGAAGAACGATGCATTCAACTTGTTGAAAGACAGAGCTTGCAGCGCAGTTGAGGTCGAATACCACTTGGACAACATTGCCCGTGCAATGTCCAACAACATCGACTAGCTAAATCCCGAATCAAACATCGACTTGACAAGGAAGGATAACACTCCCTACTACACTGATTGGATAAAACCTCTACCAACAATTGGCCGACCCGAACAACCTAATATCCTTACCGTTTCTTCTTCAACAACAACCTAGAGTTTCTTCAACACGGTAGTAGCGTCAGCAAGAAGTATGCTACCTCACTTACCTTCAACATTCTAGCTGCAGTTTTCTCCGACAATATTGCCATTGAAGAAGATGCCACCAAATTGTACGTTGATAAGGCGGTGG
>OU343221.1:228915543-228942109 GCA_910596185.1 Chrysanthemum makinoi
AAGGTACATAGAGGATAGTATAGCCGAGGCACTAAGGAAAGAGCGAGCAACGGTAACTGCTGTTGCCAAGGCCGCGGCTGCTGCTGAAGCTGCTAGACTTGCTGCTGCTACAGGAGCTGCAGGAGGATCTGGAGTTCGAAATTGTACATACAAGGACTTTAAGAACTGTGATCCTACAAAGTTCAAAGGCACTGAAGGAGCCACTGCTATGGTTCGATGGTTTGAGAAGATGGAGTCTGTGTTTCTTCTATGCAATTGCCCAGATGACTACAAGGTGAAGTTTGCCACCGGTACACTCTTAGATGGCGCAATGTCATGGTGGAATTCGTATGCATAACCTATTGGTATCTAAAATGCTTACAAGCTCACGTGGGATCAATTCAAGAGGTTGTTGACAAAGAAGTATTGTCGCGACGGAGGTGAAGAAATTAGAAACGGAATTCTATGAGTTAGTGACTATTGGTTATGACATCGAGACCTACATCAGGAGGTTTCAAGAATTGGCTGCACTATGTCCATCAATGGTTTCGGACAATGAGAAACTATTGGAAAATTTCATTGGAGGACTTCCACAATGTATTCAAGGAGATGTAACTTCTTTCGATCCACAAACAATTGAAGAAACTATCAGGATAACTCAAAAACTCATGGCTCAAGTTGTGAAGGGGGAAAACATTATCAACAATAACCGCAAAAACAACAACAACCAAATTAACAACAACAAAAGGAAATGGGAAAATGACCAAGGAGGTTATAATAACGACAACCAAAACCGTAACACTAACCATCATCAACAACAGAATAGAGGGCAAGAAACTGCAATGGTTTATGTTGCTGCACCAATAGAAGGCAGAGGGTATGCTGGAACCTACCCACTATGTAATCGATGTAAGTATCATCACTCAGGTCTTTGCCCTGTTAAGTGTTTCAAGTGTCAAAAACTGGGACATCTTGCCAGGAATTGTAGAGGCAAGGCCATAGATACATGTTACGGATGCGGGGAGCAAGGACACTATCGGAATCAATGTCCTCAAAGCCAAAGTCAACAATTTGAAGGTACTCATGGGAATGCATACATGTTAGAAGGAGGAGAAGCTCGTCATGGTCTCAATAACGCGGAAGACTGAAGAAGTTCGGAAACTAACAATCTTAATTTTTCCTTATGTATTATGTCGTACTAAGTTTATGTCTTCCATCGTATTCGGATCTTATGACTTAAGATGTACTACTTTTGATGAACCACTCGTTGTAAAATATTTTCATTAAGCGTACTTTCTTTTCCTTCTGATTCGTTATCACTTACAAGGTTTAGATCTCTGTAAACATCGAGAGTTATAACAACTAAACCGAACGTCACATTATCGTTCCTTAATTATACATAGCCTAGCTAACTATGTCTAATTATGGAGGGATATCGTTCCTAATTATACATAGCCTAGCTAACTATGTCTAATTCTGGAGGGATCATGTTATGTTGGGAGCAGTTATTTATAAGTCTTAGTGCAAGCAGGGTTTTCACATATTCATAAAAGTCAAAGTGTTATTCACGGAAGATTCATCCAATATTTTCTTTATTATGATGTTTTGTACGCTTTAAGTCATCGATAACCATAACGACATCTCTTCATGTCTTCTTTCCTCGTTATTCATCACAAACTCAAAAATTTGATAGACTAACACGAACTGAATTCAGGGACTGAATTCCTTTTTGGTTGGGCGAATATGACAACTCGTATTTTCAGGTCATATTTCAAAACATTATTCATGCTTCATCATTTATCATTTATCGTAAACTATGTTTACGAGCATCAAATTCACGTAACTGTAATGGTTTAGCTGTGAATTCATGAACATTTCATCGAGGACATTTCATATAGGCTAGATTTAGTCTACATTTCATTGACATCATTATCATCATATTAGTTCATGCATGGTTTTGCATTTTACCTTAAACGTTTATTTTCCTATTAAATAAACGTTATCGCGTAATTAATTATTTTGAACAATTGATCCATAAATTCCAAAAATCATCCCGATATATTTTTATACTCATATTAAGTTATAAAAATAATATTATGAGTTTACCCAGTGTTTTTAATTTATTTCGTATATAAATTGTTATGTTTATATAATTACGGCGGTTTTTGTAAATTCAACCCGATAGTTATTATTTCACTCAAATTTTGTAAGAAATATATTTTTATAATTTTTATGACCTTAATATATTTTATCTTGACCCGTTAAAAGTTATTTTTATTTAACGCTACCCTAAATACTCAAATGTGTATTTAACTTACCACATATCCTCAATTTACTTACATCTAATTACTTGTACATGTTTAAAAGAAAAAAAAATTATATGAAGTGAATGGCTAACTCCCCTTGTCGACAAGGGGAGGGTGAGTCACAATGAAACTTGCCTAAATATCTCATTGTACAAGGATTATACAATAAAACAAACTCATTCATTTTTAATATCTCAAAGTGAAAAAGCAAATTCCTTTCTTCCTTTCTCTCTTCCAAAACCGGCAACACCTAAAGACCAAGGAGGATCACCATATTTTTTTCAAGACAAAGTTTTAATTACCCTAGTATCACTCTTGTATAGGTTTTGCAATAAAAACCTCAAGTGATTAGGAAACCCTTTGTCCTTAAACCTCATCAATTACTAGTAAGCATTTCATACTCATCATCATATTTCATATTCATTGATATATTTATTTCATCATATTTGAGTAAAAACATGCAAGTCATATGATGTTTGTACCACTTTTACATGATTTTAAGAGTTATATATAAATAAGTCATCCTATAATTACTCCTTGTTATAAATCACTCTTGGTGATGCCTAGGAACCCATGACACCCTAAGAAGGTGTATGGTAGGATTAGAATAGCTTCGGAGTTGTTTTGAATTGGTTGGAATAGGTTTGGCGCGTGAAAAACTCATTTCGACAAGTCTAATTAAGGGTCTGTCCTTATTTTGAAATTCTGGAAAATCCGATAGTAAGCAAAGTATTTTGGGCTAGATATTTGGAAAATATACTTTAAAACGAAAACGTGGCCGCTTGAACGGATTAAAACGGAGCTATAACGAAGAAGTTATGAATTTTTGAAGTTTGACGACGAAAACTAATAATTCTGGAAATTTCAGCATGAAAATGTCACTCTTTACGAGTCAAAAATGAGTCTTAAGCTTTATAAATTGTGTCGAATTATCAAAAATATATTAGTATACTTTGACACGAATCTAAGGATGTAGAAAACGTAGAAAACGGACTTGTAACGATTAAATTACACGCGATAAACCAAGTTGCCGTAACTTTATTCTATTAGCAAAATTAATATATTCTCTATTAAAAACATACTACGGCAACTAAAGGACTATGTTGGCGGACGTTTTTAACAATGATGTAGAACTTTTTATAACGTGATGTCTTCTAGTAAAAGTAAGTTCGCCTAGCATATATTCCAAAATGTCCAACCGTTTGTTGAGCGGAGTTTTAACGAATAACATATAATCACTCAAACTTTGCCGAAAACCACTCTTAAACACACAAGTACCATACTTAACCTATATTTTTCTCTAAGATCGAGACCTCTAGGATGAAAACTTAAATGCTAAAACTTTGAGATAATGATACAAGCATTCCAAAACCGTTGAGTTCGTTTCCTAACACTCGACGTGCAGCATTTTACGACTAGCTTTTCAAGGCCACTTATCCATTTTCATGAAATGTCAAATGACATTATTTTACGACGAAAAGTTACAATTTTATAATAAATCATTAAATGATTATCGTAGGATATCATTTCAACATAATTACTTGAAAAGTAATTTATAATTGGTCAAGACGTTAAAAGATTATATTTTCGACGAGAAGTATTGTTTTCAAAAATTCATAAGTGGTATAAATATCATCCGAATTGCATGCATAACATTACATCATAACTTATTATGTATCATATCATTCATAATAGGTCAAGTTTAGTGATTCACGCTACATTTCGGTGTACTCACTTTTGCCATCGCATCATTGTCCAAGTGAGTTTCCATAGCCCCATTTTCAATTGTTTTAATGCTTTTATTAAACTCTTTGGGGGAGATACATGCTCAACTATTTTTATGACTATCATGATTATTTGAAACTACATGCTTAACTGAACTGAATATTTAGTCATACTCTATATCATAAATCATGGAACTAAATTTCTTGGGATTATCATTGAGCTAATTGTCGTGGTATAATCATTGAGCTAATTGTCGTGGTATAATCATTGAGCTAATTGTCGTGGTATAATCATTGAGCTAATTGTCGTGGTATAATCATTGGGCTAATTGTCGTGGTATAATCATTGGGCTAATTGTCGTGGTATAATCAGTGAACCAAAGGTCTTGGTATAAACATGAACTAATGGCCTTGGAACGATCTAAACTATTCGAATTATGTGTTATGTCAAGTAACTATTGATACATTAAGTTATGTACTGTTATGTGAATTCATTTGACATCATGCATTTGAACATAAACTATACATATTTTGGCAATGGATTGTGAACACACAGGTTGCAAGTTTTGTATGGGCGGAACTTGGAACTGAGTGGATTTACAATGCCTTTGCTGCATAAACGATTTTGAAGGACTTTACATTCCAAATTAAACTCTATGAACTCACTCAACCTTTGTGTTGACACTTTTTAGCATGTTTTATCTCAGGTATCTAAGGCATTCACTTCATGGCATGCATGTGGACATATCATAGAGTCGCGATGACGACGCGTCTTACTTGGGTTTTATGAACTTTAAAAACATCGTTTGACTTATAGCAAATTTATTTTCCGCACATAGTAACTTTCATTTGGGACCTATCTTTGTAACTCTGAATGTTTTTATTAATTCAAGCGATGTATTTTCCAAACGACACTTTAGGTCGTTCAATATAACTGTGATTGTGATGCTATGACAGTCAATCCCCAGGAATTCCATTCCGCTGCAAAACAGGTAATTTGGGGGTGTGACAAGACCAGCAGAAGCAACACCAGCAGAAGTACTACCGGAAGCAACACCAGCGGAAGCAACACAACTAGCAGCAGCAACGGAGGTCTGAGCAACAAAAACTTGAGAACTGAACCTCTCAAAAGCTGAAACATATGGTAACCTCTTTAGACGTCTCAAAGTTCAAGGCGTTGCTATAGGACATATAAGATGTGTGCGAAACTAGAATATCATCATTAAGCTCAGCTTCTTGGAAAGTAGAATTAAACTCCTCTGTTTGTTCAGGCTCTGCATCCTTTGTATTGGCATCTGTTAGGGAGACACTTGCCAACTCGTGGAGAGCATCCATGTCAATATCATCCTTTGGTGCTTCATTTTCATCCTCGAGTCAGAGAAAGCACAGGCATATCTCTTACGCTTCTTAAGTTGTACCTCCAAATTATTGACTCTAGCAATCAAATTAAGAACTGCAGTACCAAGTTTTTTTCTGGTGTCCTGAGTTTTGACTCCAAAGTATCAACCTTCTGCATGCACCTTTTAAGTAAAGAGGACATAGACGTGAGAGTATCAAAATCCTCAGCTCCACCAGTATCTTTACTCGTTGAGTGTGGAGCATAATCGGATCTTGAAGGAGAAGCATTATAATTACGATCTGAAAATGTATCATCTTCAAAAGGTCGCCTATTTGGACTAAGAGTGGGTTGCCTTGTAGAGGTGCCTGGGTAAGCATGGGTGGTGGTATGACTGGGAGGAGATGTTGTATTAGCAGCAGCACCATCGTCTGAAGTAGGATCAGCAGTCTCAAACGTAGAAGGTGGTATATTATTAGTATTTACATTTGCTTCACCAGTACCATCTATGACAGGTGTGGGATTTGGTACATTACTTCCAGCAATAAGCTACACCGGCACCATCATTTCCTGGTGTGGATGGTATGTTATCACCAGCAGCAACAACTAGACCATTACCATCATTGCCATTAGTCAACATAGCTGGCAACAGGGGTTTATGGATCCCATCAAAATTAGTCTTCATGGTGGCAAATAATTTGGAAGTAAGCCTAACTATGGCCATGGGTTTTGTATCAATGGTCTGAATATCTAATATCATTTGGAGAAACCTAGGGTACATGAGAAATTTATTTTTAGTATTAGACGCTATGTTCCCAACCATCTCCCTAAAAATATACCGAGAAAAGTTGTAGGTCCTCCCATCAGATAGGCAAATAATACCAGAAGCAAGAGAGCTTGAAAATTGATCCCAACCTCCTGACTTGGGACTGAGGCACTGAAGTAGGGTGTGAATAAGAAATTTCCATTGTGGAGAAAATCTTTTCTTGTAAAAGATAAATGTGCATCAGTTGGATAACCAAGTGTTGCCATACCCTCAACAATCTGGGTTTGTGTAAAATCAAACAATCCCTCTCCATCATTCAAATGAAGATGAGTCCGAACAGATGATTCAGAAATCACACATTCACTACCATCAATGGTTGCTACAATTTCTTGGGGCCTACCCTCAACATTTCTTATAGAGGCCGTATTCTAGAATTTCCTGACTAACGACTCATAGACAATTGCAGGGCAATGAGTCAAAGCATACCTGAGTGAAGAACGATTTAAAAAGTCAAGGATTTGATGATAATCCTCACTTCCTTTTGATTTATCCAGATAGGCCACCTTGTTATGGTCTCCCTTGAATTTTAAAGTCGCCATTGAATATAATTACCAGCAGATTGATGACAGAAGAAAAAGAGGGTTTTTCGCAATCACCAGGATATAGTGTCCTTGAAACTATGGCCTGCATCAAGGAATATAATTAACAATAGTTCAACGATTGCAAAAAAGATAGTTTATCTATTTGCAACAGGTTGCCAAACCAGTGAAAAGAAGAAGTGGAAATTCACTACCCTATCTTATAATCGTAGGTGATGGATGCCATTAGCATTAACTATATAAAATTTCAAAAACGTTATTGACTATAACAAAGTTATTAGCATTAGCTATATAATCGTAGGTGACGGCTGCCATTAGCATTAGTTATTGACTTTCAAAAACGTTATTGCCACTGCCCTATATAGTTCCTTCTGGTATAGTAGTTATTGACTTTCAAAAACGTTATTGCCTAAAACTTGAATGAGAATGTGGAAATTCAATGATCATTGACAAAGGATTTCTATAAATGTACCTACTTGTAGGAACAATAATAACAATTTAAAGTAACCTCTATCAGTGAAAAAGCAACTATTTTATTATAACAATCTCAAAAAAACAGAACTATTTCAAAAAATAAAACAAAGTTAAAATGATCACATAAGGAATTAGTTAAAAAAGTTAGTTTTTAGTTAGAAAAGTTGCGAATGTATGCCTCAACTGATACTAACAAAAATTACTTAGCTCATAAATCAAAAACAAATCCCACTGATAAGACATCTGAATCAGTTGAACATAGTGATTCTACTAAACCATTAAATCAATCAGACTGATACACCAACTCAGCCTGTAAAAAACAATGACCTCACAAAACAGACAAAGTGAAACAAAACGAGCCTTCACCATCATGCACAAAACACATCACATCACAGGATAAATTGATATAACAACAGACTCAATGGGACTATGCCATCTTGGCTAAATTGATGTTCATACATTCCAACAACTCACAAAACCTCATGGACCTAACAACATTGAAAACTTAAATAATCACTAATCTCAACATTATTCACATGCGAAGATACTATAACTAAACTTAAATCTGATAATAACCTCAAAATTCCATTGCTTAATGATATTCTTCACTCGTGAAAATAAATTTAAAAAAATTAAATTCACATGTGAAGATTCTCCAAACTAAACTTAAATCCGATAATAACCTCAAAATTACATTGCTTACTGATATTCTTCACTTGTGAAGATAAATTTTAAAAACTTAAATCACTAATCTCAACATTATTCATATGCAAAAGATACTCTAAACTAAACTTAAATCCGATAATAACCTCAAAATTCCATTGCTTACTGATATTCTTCACTCGTGAAAATAAATTTTAAAAAATTAAATTCACATGCGAAGATACTCTAAACTAAACTTAAATCCGATAATAACCTCAAAATTCCATTGCTTACTGATATTCTTCACTCGTGAAAATAAATATTAAAAACTTAAATAATCGCTAATCTCAACATTATTAATATGCAAATATACTCTAAACTAAACTTAAATCCGATAATAACCTCAAAATTCCATTGCTTACTGATATTCTTTATTCGTGAAAATAAATTTTAAAAACTTAAATAATCGCTAATCTCAACATTATTCACATACAAAAGATACTCTAAACTAAACTTAAATCCGATAATAACCTCAAAATTCCATTGCTTACTGATATTCTTCACTCGTGAAAATAAATTTTAAAAACTTAAATAATCGCTAATCTCAACATTATTCACATGCAAAAGATACTCTAAACTAAACTTAAATCCGATAATAACCTCAAAATTCCATTGCTTACTGATATTCTTCACTCGTGAAGATAAATTTTAAAAACTTAAATAATCACTAATCTCAACATTAATCAAATGCACCTAAATTACACCTAAAAAACTATGATTTATGAAATTTAATTCATCTCTAAACATCAAAAACCTAATCCGTAAAACTATTATTCAAATGCACCTAAATTACAGAAAGAAGTAGCAAATAAATCAATTAAACATATTCATGACATAGTCAACGCCTGAGTCAACGCCGGAGAAAAAGTTGTTAAACAGTTAAAAACTAAATCAGATTTAAACAGAAAAATATAAATTAGAGATCCAATACAGCAATAAACGCCGGATATATAAAGAACGAGATGACGGAGATGACAGCGGTGACGGAGATGCGGTGACGAAGATGATGAAGATGCGGTGACGAAGACGATGGAGATGAAGAAGATGGCAGATATAGAGTTAATAGCAAGATCGTTAAGTTTGAGTGTGTTTTTTTTTGTGTGTGTTTAAGTGTGATAGAAGGAGAGAGAGAAAAAACTGGAACAAACTTTAGGGGTATGAAAGCAAATGAAGATGATTCACTTAGACCCCTAAAAATTTCGTCTAATATTTACAATAATGCCATTCCCCCAAAATCAGTTTACTTGATCCTACGGTCCAGATCTCTTCTCACGTTCTCACAAAAAATAGACTTCTCATTTGAACGCTTGTCTATATATATATATATATATATATATATATATATATATATATATATATATATATATATATATAACTTTCCCGGTAGGTATTTTGCCTTATACCTAGATAATCTCAAATATAGTGCGCCTTGTTATTTCCGATAACATAGACGGGTTCGTCAATTCCGATAGGCCTATCCACAATATTTGCACTCACTCCTAGTGATTAGTGGTCCATGATGTTGGGGACTTTTGGCAAAAACAACTTAGGCATGCAATAATACAGTCAAGGCATTCATTTTGTAAGTAATTATCCATAATAAAGCATTTTAGCATGTAGTAAAAGCAGTAGCATGTATCTCCCCCAAAAGAGTTTATAAAACAGCTAAACAAAAGTTGGGGCTATGAAACTCACGGTTGTGACCAGCAGCGGAGTGTAACGATATAATGTTTATCAACAGTAGAGTATGACAAGATCATGATCTTTAACGATCACCTACGGAAGCATAGTATTCGCGTTTTAGTATAGTGTACGATATAAGTGTACAAGTATATGTAGTTCGTTGACTTTCAATATGATGTTGTACATGAATCCTTAAGTTAAAGTATCCCGTAAGTGTTGTTTGGCTTATAGCCCTTTTATAAATAACCTTGTACCATCGTTCGGCCTATCAAAATCAAGAGGTCGTGTAGTGAACGTATGAGGAGCCAGGACACTTTAAATCGTAAATCCACAACTCGTCGATACGACACCCCGAAGAGGCATCTTTATGATAATGAAATTCCTCACTATTGTAGTACTTATCATTTATAAGTGAAGTATTTGACGAGACAAATGTTATATAAAACATGTGTCGTGTTTCGTCAAAGACTATTGATTGACTTTTGTGACGATATGATGATATAATTTGTTTGTCGAGAAGTAGTTTAACATGGCATATGGTCATTTAGTTAGTTTGTCAAAGTCTAGCAAAGTCCAATCTAATGAACCAAGTTTTAAAACAAGTTTCGGGTCATTAAGCCCAAACTAGCCGTGCGGCTAAATTATGTTTAAACAATTTGAGATGATATTCAAGGTCATTCCTATGGTTATGTCTAAGTTTAAAGACCTTAAGACAACAGCCTCGGCTTAACCTTGGCTTCGTTTCGGCCTCAAAGGATCAAAATACACTAAGGTTTCTTAGCCATGGTTGTTTTCTAGTCAACAACAGGTCCGTTTAGTTTTTGCCGTGTTCAGGCTTTTTCGTTCACTTTATGCTTATGTGCCCCCGAGTTTTTGTAGAAAACGTCATTCTGAGCAACTTTTGTGTTTTACACTTTTGCTGATTCGACCGAAAAAGGGTCAAAACCTTGTTTTAAAATCGTATCAGCAACTTTTTGTTCCAACAACATATTCACCTCTAGTCATCTTCATTTGGCCATAACTTTTTAACCACGAGTCCTTTTTTAGTGATTCAAAAGCCCAAGTTTTAGTTTTTACTTCCTCTAACAGCTTCTCAAGCTTAATCAAGTCAAAAGTCCAAATTTTACTTTATGAAAATTTACGGGTTGCTACAATGAGCATGTGGAGAAACAGCACGATCTCTTCCTCCCACGAGCATCCATCAGCAGCAGCATCTCCAGTACAATCACGAACACCAATTGATCATTGTAATATTTTCACAAAGAATTGATTACTACAATTGTTCTACTGATGAATGTCTTGATTCCATTCACCTTGGTCTGGCGAATCAGCCGTCCGAATCCCGTAAGGGACAGTTGGCATTACCTTGAAAAAGTTTAAGTAATGACCCACATATTCAGGACTCGATTCTTGAAAGGAATCTCCTTAGCGGGATTTCCAGCACTTACAAGTTTGAACTTCGAGAGTGACAACAGCATAATGTGAAGACACATCTCTAATTCTAGCAAAGGTCGTTCTCGAAACGGATGCCCTCAAGAAGGCTAACACGATATACCAAAGTACATCTACGGTTCGGGTAAGTCGTTGAGGTACAGAAGCATCACCTCCGCATAGTAGACCGTTTGAAACACACTAAGCGTAACCCACAAGGAGTTACCGAGTGACATGATGTCGGGTGTTTGATGTAGACCTGGCGGGAGTTACCATTCAATCACTCGAGGATCACGTTGTGAACCCCTCATAAATGTTCTTGACAGATTGCTAAGATCTGTGTAGGACTCGATAATGTATCACTTGCGTCCTTATTGTTGAATGACAAGTAATGAAATGTTGAGTGTTCCTAAGAGATCTTTTGATGAATCTCGTGGCTCTAGACTCAATAGTGCGCTTTGGTTTTCTTGAGCGGAGACTAGGGAGAGGGTCTCCTTCTTCAATACCAGCAATCTCTAAGAGAAAGCCGATAGTTTACGTAGGGTTTCCTGTGAGAATGAAACAAGCTTCTGTTGAGAGAACCTTGAGTGGCTAAGAAGGTTTTGTGCAAGCGTCACTAGGTCCATGACGACTTTAATCTTCAATACCGGTGTCATCAAGTGACAACCAGTAGCATATGAATTGAACCCGGTATCTGCCCTAAGTTGAATAATCTGGAGGGCTATTTCTTTTCACCCCTTTCATTACGTTTCTTTTTTAATTCTTCAACTCCTTCTTTCTCCGATTCTCATTTTCTCGTTTTTATAATCATACCTAAGGACTTCTAAATTCTAACTATTGGTGGTGTCCTTGGGTAGATCCCTCCGACTCTGGTGGATCATAAGACGGTTATTCCTAACCGTAGTCACCTTATAACTCCATGACTAACCTATGTTGCCGTAAACCATTTTTATGAAAAATCTCTCAAAGTGGTTATGAGTAAAACATTTTGTACCACTGAAATAGTTTTATATTTAGCAGAAATACTCCCCCTCCACACGTGCTTAAGTAATTTTACAGAAGTCTGCACGGTGAGAGAAGAGCGCGCACTTTTGAATTGATCAACTCAAGATAGACACTTTCCTGTGAGACACGGTTACATCACTGACTATGTTAGCTTGAAGTTGTAAACACTTCTTGGTGAGGAGGTTTGACCCGTCAAGGTTCATGTCTACCAAGAGTTTCTCGAATGGTACATTCTACTAGGACAAGTCCTTTGTGAGACACGTTTACATCACTAGCTAACTAGTTT
This sequence comes from Chrysanthemum makinoi, assembly GCA_910596185.1. Taxonomy (NCBI): domain Eukaryota; kingdom Viridiplantae; phylum Streptophyta; class Magnoliopsida; order Asterales; family Asteraceae; genus Chrysanthemum; species Chrysanthemum makinoi. The sequence continues at coordinate 228,927,835 of OU343221.1, forward strand.
AAAATTATTACCCATCCCGGACAAGTCTTTTCGAGTTACTAACATTTAAGAGCTCGTCAATTCATTGGTTAAGTCTTTATCACGAAGATTCAATAGCAATTCACAACATATTTCTTATCACATAATTTTTCTCCCCCTCAAAAATGGCATATAAATGTTATTTTCGATGAAATTTTGATATCGTATATGTCCATTTTGAGTTTTGTGGGAAGAATTCCATGAAGAACGTTTTATGAACAAAGTTTTAATCAAATACTCCCCCTCAACAAGCGATATTAACTTTTGAGGTTTTGAAAATCATAAGGGGGGGTACTTGTTCTTTTGAGCAAAACTTTGAAAGTGAAAGTTTTGATTAGTTTTACTCAAAAGTAAGAAGCTTTCGCTCCTTTTATAAGGATTGTGGCACTGATGCGTACCACAAGGTCCTTTCATTACAAGTACGGGTTGTACACTGTTATGTGTGCACAAGCCATTGTCAGATAAAGGTCAACACATCCAAATATTAAGGAAAGAAACAGATTAAGGAGTACCAGGCAGTCCAGTAATAACACCAGGAGTCCTGCTGGACGTTGATAGCCTGTTAGAGAAATGCTTTGACGTCCACCCACGAAGCTCTCCAAAGTCCTCATCTGATCCCGACAAAATAACCTTTCATCAATCCTGGTGATGATCTTCTTCACATCCCTCTTGTCCCTAGAATTCAACCTCTTCTTTGACCCTATGCCTTCATGAATCGCTTTTAACCGATATGCCAAACCATCACAAACCTTCTTCAGTGTATGATCACAAAACTTGTGAAGCTCCTTGCACGCCATGAAGCAATTTCGGTGAAGTTCACTGTGGTAAACTACCCCAAATAGTTTCTTAATGATGGTGTACTAAGCAAGATGGTTGATATCGGGAAGGTCTAGTTGTGGTTTGGTGAGATTAACCCGTTTTTGGTACGATTCCACGGCAAGTTGAATATCTTCGACACGTTCCTGGATCACGATGCTTCTGATGAATATTAGCAATGACTTGATGTACTGGAGCTGGATGTTGGTGGAGAATTGTCGCATTCGTCCTTGTACCTTGGCAAGGTACATATCTTCAATGTCATTGAGCGACAATCTCGGGAAATCCGCTTCAAAAAAGTCATATTCCTGTTCGTCTTGGCGTTTGACTACTATTTTCTTCAGGAATGTGTAGTCCCACTTCGAATACATGGTAACATGCATTATTGCAACGTTCTTCACGAACACCTCCTTTTTCGATTTTAGTACATGGCGGCCGTAGTAGATTCTTCTTCGTTCGGCAATGATGAATCCCATACTGATCATCGAGGTCATATTTTGCCACATTATCAACAAAATGTGTGTGGCTTCTTCCTCGATGGCTATGTTGTTTGAGTAGATTGTTGCCGGGAAAGGGAAGGTGTAGGTAGTAGCGTATTTTGTGCTAATATCTCCGTTCGGAAAAATTCAGTCATTGTTGAAGAAATAACGGTAGGGAATCTTTGGTTGATCAGGTCGGCCAATGGTAGGTAGTGGTTTAGTCCAGTCAGTGTAGTATGGAGCCTTGTCTGGTCTGGTGAGGTCGATATTAGATTCAGGGTTGAGCCAATCAATGTTGTTGGACATGGCTCATGCTATGTTGTCGAGATGATATTCGACTTCTATAGCACTGGCAGAACTGTCCTTAAGCAGTTGAAAAGCGTCGTTCTTGATTCGTTTCAACTCTGCTTTCATCATTTTCTTCACCTTGAACTTTTCCTGGATAATCTTGACCTGCTCCATAGTTCTACCATCTACCGGTTCTTGGACTTCCGGTAACTGAGGGGTTGCGTCAACAAGCTTTGAAAACCAGTCATATTCTTTAGTTTCGTCTTCATCTAGCCAGGATACAACTGATGTTTACTTTTTCTTCTTTGGCTTTGAGGATGATGTTGGTTGCTTCGTTGATGTAGAAGAAGGTGGTTGTTGTTGGGGCTCAAGAATCTCTTCATCGTCACCACCAGTGTATTCAAAGTGATCACCAGTTTTTTGGGTTTGTGGTGAAGACTTAGAGTCCCGAGGTTTGTCTTTAGCAGGAGAACGTTGTGGATATCATCTGGAGGTGGAGGTCCTTTGGGGTGGTGGAGGCATTGATGATGAATCGTCAATTTTCTTCTTACGTTTCGGCTCAGAATCCTTATCCGCATCATCATCGTCTCTTGAACGCTTAGCCCTTTCAGCTGCCGCTTTGCATGAAGTTTTGAGTTGATATTCTAGCAATGCCTCAAATAGTTTAGCTTTGTCAGAAGTAAACGTTGCATCGTTTAGACATTTGTAGAACAAGCTTTGAAATCAATTCAGGAGACAACCGCAGGCTCAATTGGATTGATTTGCATTGCTACAAGAGAGTATTTGCATTGTTTGCTTGACCAATTGCATGAGATTTGGATAAATTTTCCTTGTGAACATCTCTCTTGTCACTCCAAGGATGGTGTCGAGAAGAAACTTGTGAGTATATTCCCTGATCGCCTTGTCCATCTCCCCTTGGATATCTCTATTTAGAAACTGTTGAATCTGTTCCCTTTCTCCCAAAAACTCGTTTATCACAGTCTGAAGTAGATTGATTCTGTCCGCAAGCTGATTCAGTTTCTTGTTAACAACGTTGCGCTTCCTTGCTTGACGGACAGCTTTGACAATCTTTGTCTTTGCACGTGATGCCCAAGTATCAGTTGGTTTCTTAACAGACTTGGATGCGGATATGGTGGTGGTGTCTTTGGATGGTGGTGGTGATGAATGAAAGGATGAGTCAGACGACGATGAGTCATGAGAAGGCTCTGGCTCATTTGGTGGCTCGGAAGTTTGTTTTTGGTTATGATCAGGACTATCTAGAAGATAATCATCAGCTTCTTCTTCAGCTTTAACTCTGGCCTCTTCTTTAGCTCGGGCTTCCTCTTCTTTTCTTTCCCTATCAGCTTCCTCAATATCTTCATCTGTAATCCTTTCATCCTTCTCCTTTTCTGGTTCCTCAAAGTCAAAGATAAGTTCATCCTCTTGTTGCTGTTGTTCATATTCGTGGGTGGTGGTACCAGTTCCCTTATCGGGTTGATTAACCGCATCGGAACTAGTGTTGTTGTGAGCCACCACTTGAACCTTGGGCCACGAGTGCATTGAAGATTAAACTCCTTAGCAACATGATGAAGCTGAGATTCTTCGGTTTCTTCTTGGGTAATATTTTTCTTCATCTTGTGGCTCTTCTTCAGAACTTTCTTCCTCTTCCCTCTCTTCCCAGGTTTTGCCCTTGTCAGTTTGGAACTCGGAGGTGTTTCTACTATTGTCGTATCGATGCAATAGCAGTTTCGAGTAGTGAACCTCTTCATCCGATGTCATTATCCTCAGTCCTCGTCCTCTAATTTTGGTGTCGATTGAGGTTAGGAATAGCAACCTTTGATGAAACTTTCCTTTTGAGAGTATGAGTCCTCTTTGGATACTTTCGGGTACTCCCAGTGCTTGCTGCACTTCCCGCACTGCCTCTTCTGGTCTTCTTAACTGGAATTGTGGAAGACTTTTCATCAATGAATCCAACTTTTCGGCCTTAGCTGCTTCTTGATATCGTTTGTATGATTGAAGATTCTTGATATCGTCAGTGAGAAGGCAGTCTGGCAATACAGCACCTTGTTTCTTTGTTGTTGAGTCTTTGAATCTAACAACATTAAGTGTGGGCTCAAACAATGCGGAGTGATGGTTGGGGTCATCAAGTCTCAAAGGAATGTCCAGATTATTCCCGAGTGTCCTTTGGATCAATAGCTTTGTGTATCATGTATGGGGATCTTGGTGCGGGCTTTTAAGGTAAGACATCATGTCTTCCCGATCGAGTAGCTGAAGTCGATATGCATCATGTTGACCATGCCCCGAATATACTGTAGTACCATGAGCTTAGGATGCTCATAACCACTATCCGCGATCCAGCAGATTTGGCAATCATTATGTATAATTTTCTCCACTGAGGAATATTCTTTAGATCAACGGAAGAATGTTTAGTGATGATCCAGCAGACTTCATCATAGCCAATATTGACCATGAATTGGAGAGTAGCCTCTTCCGGAAGGGTAGCAACATAATTAGCGTGTTTGGATGGTAGGAAGAAGGAGAATTGCCCTTAAATCCATAATTGATGATGGTGACTTTTTGTTGTTGAGTGTCACCGTGCTTGACATCTTGACCATCGATCTTCTTCATGGTGTGCCAAAACCGATGAATATAGATCTCGAATTTGTTGCGAGTTTGTGAGCATGTTCTTGTATGGATGAGTCTTTAGGATATCCACAGCAATATGACATGAAGACTCAGAGCAATTACTCAAAATTAATGATACTGGGTATAATTCTTCAAGATAGTCATCTATTCGTTTCTTTGAATTTTTTTTGTACTCACATAACTGTTTTTGACAAGTTAACAACTCAGACTTGGCTTTTTGAGTTTCCACAGTGAGAGCGTTAAGTTGTTGTTTATGTTCATATTTCAGTTGTTCTATTTGAGACAACAAAGCATTCTTAGATGCAACTAGATCACATATCTGTTTTTCCAAAGATTTTTCATTTTGATATGATTTAGCAAATGAGACTTCAAAACCTTTTTCACGTTTCTCTTTTGTTTGAAAAATGCTGAGTTGGAACTTTAAGCATTCATTATCCTTAGTTAACAGTTCATTTTTATCCTTTAATTGTTGATTGATGTTAAGGCATTTTTTCATTTGAGATTTTTGGTCTGTAATTAAGGTCATGAGCTCAATATCCGGATTAGACCGAGGTTAAACTTGTTCAAGCGTGAGTCTCAACATGATCATTATTTAGATCCTCAAATATAACCCGAAGTCACTTGATTATCAATATTAACCATAAGGTCATCTTGATCGTCAAATATAACTACGGGGATCTATTTGATTATCATCGGAATGAGATGTAGACGGCTCATGTTGAACACTGATCCTGCCGGATCGGATGTTGGCGGAGATATCAGTCGATGATGAATAGATTTTGATCCGTACTGAGACAAGCGTCGGTGTCATACACTGGGCATGTGTCACTCATGTAGAGTTCTTGCATGTTAGCCATTAACATCACATTGCATTAGCACTGCAAGTCCTCCATGTCATCATCTGAATCTGCATTTTACATGAAGCTCTGTTACTTGTTGGTAAGAGTTCCACCCGCTTCATCCTTGAGAGCCAAGAGTAAAGCCTCTTTGTGATAAGCGCTGCCTCTTATCCTCGGCTTTGGGCATGAATTAGCCAGATGACCCTTCTCATTACAGTTATAACAACGAAGACCATTAACCCAGTCTGAGCATTTCCCTGTTCAACCACATGAGCTCGTTGTTGTGGGGCACTCATGGTATTCCTTCCATTAACATTAAAACCTTGACCACTACCCATCGGCGAACATTACCACGATTCTAAACTTCAACACGTCCATTGTTAACAACAGCTTGATTCCTAGTGTTTGATGAGGTACGAATGCGATTGTTGGATTTGTTAGAGTATCGGCCGAAGGCTCTAGAAATCATGACAAACCCTTGTTGCAATGCATCGAAAGCTTCTACATCCTCATTAGATTCACTGTAAAGTGCGATCAGTGTTGTTGTTGTATGGAACCAATTGAGTTTCTTAAGATTGTTGCTGTGACGGATCATATGGTGTGATTGTAGCAATTGCTTATGGAGGATTTGTGAATACAGTTTGCAAGGTTGGAAATTGAGGATAACATGTTTGAGCCCATAATGCAAGAGTTTGATTATCCGGAAGTGAAGGGGAAACAGGAGCTCCTCGGATGACTCTTTCTATGTCGACTTCCTTTTGGTGGGGCTTCAAATAATCATACAATAATCCGTATGTAGAATGATGAAGATTCTTCGCTTGACGGATGAAAATAACATACTTTTCCCAATCAGGACCAAGACTACTAAGGAACTTAGTGTTGACCGCAATTCTTGGCATAATGATGTTATGTTTTTCCAAGTCATTGATGATGTCTGAGAATCGATGATGATATGACTCTAATGTCTCCCCTGGTTCAATCATGAAGTGTTCATATGCTAAGTAGATTTTTGATTCCATATCTTCTTGATTGAGTTATGTGCCTTCCATGAGAAGATGAATATGCTCCCACATTGCTTTAGCTTGATCTTCGAGCATCAACACTATGAAGTATCGGATTGGGTAAACCCAAAAGGATATATTGCATTGCAAGTTCATCGGCTTCCATGTGTAGAAGTTGGTCAGTAGTAAGTTGATCAAGACTGGCAATGTTGGTAACATCATCTCTTGGTGGATTAGCATTCGGATCTCCGGGTACAGTGATAGTAGGCATCTGAAATGGACCTTCAAGGATGACCTTCTTCAAAAACTTACCATGTGATTTCTTTAGATCACAGAACCTAAAGAACCTTATCACCCATTGATCGTAGTTTTCGGGAGTGAGCATTGGAGGTCTATCAAGTGATCCAGCCTCATGAATGGATTGTTGGCTACTTAAAGCTTCACACATCTTTGCAAACCAAGACGGTTCCTTCATAGCATACTTGGATGGATGTTGATTTTGAAAGTTTGTGTAAGGTTGTACTTGTAGACTAGGTGGTGGTTGAATCATTTGTGGTGGAATTTCTCCTAGAGGAAATTGTTGTTGAAATTGATGTTGTTGTTGATAGAGTTGTTGTTGTTGTTGGAGTTGTTGTTGTTGTTGTTGTTGTTGTTGTTGAGGATACATATGAGGAAAGTAGCTAGAGTATGGTGGTTGAGACATCTTGAAACTTGTGTTGATGATGGATCTTTGTAGTCGAATGAAACTTTGTTGATGAAGTATCCTTATGCGTAGAAAACCAGCTTATGCAAAGAAAATTCCTTATGCGTAAAAACACCAACTTACGCGTACAAGAATAACTACGCATGAGAAGGCTTACTGCGTAGATTTGAGAAACACTTAGCTTAGGCGTAAACCAAAGGCTTAGTAGTAGAATGCTTATGCGTAATATTAGCTTATGCGTAAGAAAATGCTTAAGTAAAGAATTCTACGCAAGTGATTAGCTTAAGCGTAAAACTAGGTTTTGCCCAAAAATCATTTACACTTATTCGGTGTAAAGATATCCAAAGTCGAAGTATTTTCGAGCTTATCCAAGCAAGAAAACACCGGTAAACCAATAGCACTGAAGATCAAACCTTGAGGAGCTTACGCGTAATTTTAGGGTTTTGCTATGCGTAGGAACTACCAAAGGTAACCAAAACTGATTTTTAAGGATAGTAACGTTTAGAAACTTGATTTTTATGATGAAACAGCTTCAAAATCACCAAAATAACACAAAAGTGTGAAACTTGATGATTCAAAACACTTACGCACCTTACGCGTAGAACTGATCACACGAATGAAACCAAGCTCAAAACTAATGAAATATACGTAAAGTTTCAAACTTTTTGCCAAAAACTTAAACTTTATCACCAAATAACCTTTAAAGTACAAGAATCTTGAGTTTTAAAGTGTAAAATTTTGAGTTTTGAGGCGTATGAAATGTTTAATACCGAAACTCACGCGTATGCCAAAAACTTCAAAAACAAAATTTGTTTCACCCAACTAGATGGCGAATGATACCACTGTTAGGTTCCCATGTTTGCAACACAAGCATCAATATAAGAAATAAGAGATAGAAAGTGATCGGTTGAACAAAACAATACACACACGAATGACTATGAAATGTTTAGGCGTAGGAATGATATTGAAATGAACAACCAACTCTCAAATGAGAGTTACAAGACTATTTATAGGGGAAGGGAGCTAGGGCAACACATCTAGTCCCTTCCTTTCCTTATTTGGCTTTTTCATAGGCTCATGGGCTTTCTATATGAGCCTTGCCTTAATTACTAACATAAAAGTCTTAATTAAGCTAACTATTACATATTGATTACTAACACTAGAGAAATGGTTTAGGAGTGATTCCAACAGGGTTGCAAACCGGGTTATGGGTTATGGGTTATGAACCATGGGTTATACAAGATGCAATGTATCTAGACATTTGATCATGGGTCATGGGTCATGGACCATGGATAATACCTAACATGACTTCATGCATGATGTCATGCAATGGGTCATGGGTTATGGATCAAGCTCTATGGGTATGGGTCATGGACTTTGGGTTTTACCCAACTACATTCAATGTATCTAGTCAATGGGTCAAGTACTTAGATTTTTACCCATTACATTACCCATTACAATATAAGTATGCACATTTCTATATTATGTAAACACTAGTTGTTATACATATGTATTTCTATAAAATATAAACACTATTACTTGTTTAGTGTTTTATATGAAAATGTAAGTGTGTTAGTAAACTATTGGCTCAAACTAATTACATATTTTATTTGTTTAAATTAATACGTTTGTTATTGACGAAACAATAGAATACCGTAAACTATAAATAAACGTGTTTACGGCTTATTTGTATTAACAATCTCCCCCTTTTTGTTGATGACAAAACATGAGATTATTTTAAGGAAAAACTAAAATTCGTAAAAGTTTGAATTGGAGTTTTACTCTCTTCTCCCTTTTTTTGTCGAAACAAAAGTCGAAAAACTAACACATTGTTTTGAGAAAAACGTGTGAAAAGTAATGATATGAAAAGAAAAAAAATAAAGAGTAAGAGAAGAGAAGGATTCTCGTCTTAGCTCCCCCTTGACGAGTGCTTCCTTTTGTGAGGGCGTCAAGTAATGGAAGACTAGCGGTATGTTGCAATAATGTTTGCAAATGGTCACCGTCTATGACGAAAAATGCTCCCCGACAGAGTGCTCCTTTGAGAGGAGGACGTCAAGTAGTAATGTAATCCTAAGTGAAAGTGCGTTTTTGCAATGTTTTTCTTTGACAAGAAGCTCTCCCTTGTTGAGGGTGTCAAAGTCTTCATGTGTATTTTGAAAATCTACAAAACAAAGGTTAGAAAACAAGTATATGATGCATAATTTCTTGCAAATGAGACTCAATAGTAAAAAGAAATGTTTCAGTTGCACGGATCCCACAGTTCCTTCCTATGAGGGATCCGTCTAGGCAAAATGAAGGATCCGTAACCTGCATTCTCATGACAGCAAATGTAAATTGTGATGTTAACATCAACAAGAGTTATGTATTAAGGCACCAAACATATTCTCAAGACCACATGGCATACAACATGTAATTTCATTCAATAAAACATGAGAAATGATATACATATCTCTAAAACTAAGAGAATGTCAAAAGCATTTAGTACACTTTCTAGTAATTTCTAAGTTGTGCCCAAAACTAATAAAGAGCATCAATGTGCTTGTGATCTAAGGACGAGTAGACTTGTTGATTTGGTCGAATCGTTCAAGGAGATGATTAAACATGAAATGCAACTCATTCCGTACTTCTTGAACAAGTCCTTGGGTAAGTTGACAATTAGAGCAATTATTGTCATGAGTAGGAAACAGAGGAGGTGGAATGTTTTGAGGAGGTTCCACAAAGGATGGTGATGAGTGTCTAAATACTCATCATTTTTGTACAATTTAAACTGCAAAAACATCTAAAAACACTCAGAAATGCATCAAAATGATAAAAATATCACAAATAAGTGTTTTATGTGTTTTAAATGCAAAAATATCAAAATCTGGTGAAAAAAGTATCAAGTTTGCATAATTGGCGTTTTAGTCCCCAAGTTTAAAAGTTGTCAAAACAGTCCACTGTAAATCAAAATAAAGAAAAATATCATTTTAAGTCCTTAGGGATTCATGAGTTGTCAAAATTGGTCCTTAAAATCAAAAATTGCAAAATTACAACTTTAGTCCCTCAAGTTTTGAAAATGTCAAAAATAGTCCTTGGATATATTTAAAAATAGAAAATAATCATCTATGGTCCTTGTACTATTCACATTTGGCAGAAAAGGTCCTTGTGACAACTTTGGAATATTGGCAGAAATGGTCCTTCAAGATTGGAGAATTGCAAAACAAGCTCTTGTATACTAAACAAACCAAATGAACCCCTCCATGGACTTGTGACCCCTGCCATTAACCTCATGACCCCTGCCAAACCATTTTGACCCCCTGTCCAATATAAGCCTTGGTCAAACACCCCGGTCAAACCTTCCCTTCCCGCCCACCTTATCTCCTTCCTCCCACTTGACTGCAACACATCTCCCATCACCCCACCTTATCCCCTTCAACCCTCCCCCTCATCATCACATCTACCCCTTATCCCTACCCTCCACCACCCCCCAGTTGCAAAAATCAGAGCCCCATTTGCATATATCCCTTTCCCGTGATCAAACGGCCAAAAGTGTCTCTACTCATCCAATGGCCCAAATTGAAGATGGGATTTACTCAGAGGACACGTGGAAGCTTTTTCAGTATAAATGAGAGAAGAGAAGCAAGAGGAAGAGGCAGTACTTAGTTTTTAAAATTTCATGTATGTCGTTTTTCATTTCATTGTCTTAATTAGTTCTCTTAATTGTAATCCTAAGCTTTTATGTACTAAACCAAGATCATTAAGTCTATTGTAACTCATTTTCAGTGTTAATTCAAAGTTGATCCAAGTTTCATGATTTTAAGTTTCATGTTATGCAAGTCAGTTCACATGTTTTTGAATTTAAGCTTAAATTAGCTCATTTATAATTAAAATAAGCTTATCTAAGCTACTGATAGCTTTTGGTAAGCTTATTGGTCAAGTTCAAGCAAGTTTGATGTTTGGTCAATAAAAGTCAACTGTGAAGAAATTTTGATTAAGCAATGCTGGAAATGGATATTGGTTGATGCAGAGGTGGATTTGGGTTGAAACTTAGTTAGATATGGGATTAAAACAGTAATAGAATAGTGGTAATTTGATTCTTGGCAAGTCATAGTGACTGTGGATACAAGTGAGTTTGCACACTTCTATATCTGTCTTGATTTGTTGTAGTTTTAGTTTAGATTTGCTTATTTAACTGTCATTAGGTCATAGTTATTCAAGTTTCAGCAGTAGCATAAGCCAATTAGTTATTTAAGTAAGTCATTAGCCAAAACAGTTGTGAAAATCAGTGTTTGGATCAGTGGGTTTATTTGATCTTAAGCCCTGGTTTATACTTAAAATATGCATAGTTAGTCTTAATATAGGTCATTTGACTCATATCTGTCTCAATATTGCATCTGCTTAGCTCAGAAGTCAAAATCACTTTTAACCTATCTTAAGTTCACATCTGTTGGGATTTTGCAAAATCAAAAACTTGTTTTGTGTTCAAATATCACTAGAGTAGCTTGCATCAGTTTCATTATACCATAAAACATCATATTAAGTTAGTCATTTGGAATCAAAGTTCATTAAAGTCAAAATTATCAAAACTGTCAAAAGTCAAAACTTGAAAAACTCAGTTTTCACCCAACTTGGGTGATTTTTAGTTGACTCATTTTTGGTTCAAATCAAGTGAAATTGTGGGTTTATCTAGTTCAGCTGGTCAAGTTACTTATTATGATTTTTATTGAATTTTAGTAATTTTGTATAAGCCCCAAAACAGCTTGTCAAAAAGGCCTCATATGCCCTGTGACAGGGCATAGTCACAGTGCAGTTTTCATAAGTTTGTGCAGAGCTTGGCACAAGCTCATAAGAGCTTGTCCAGGGCTCACATTTGGTTTATAGGTAGCTAGCCAGGTCTAGTTTAGGTTCCAATATCTGGTTTCAACTTCCAGCTTATTGGGTAGCTTGTTCTCAAGCTTCAAAGTAGCACCCAAAACCTGTTTGGCACTTAAGTTTTCAAAACATCAAATCTGTGTATTTTGTATTTCAGAGGTTAAGGATAGTTGTAATTAGTTGCATTTGAGTAGTTTCAACATATTATAGCTTCTGTATCATTTTGGTGCTCAGTTGGTACCTTGTGCTTATTTCAAGTGCTTATTTATAAGCACTTTGCATTGCAGTTTCATTTTCTCACACTGTTTTTATATTTTCATAGAATCAGAATATTAATTTAGACTTTTCCTGAAATTTTCATATTTTTCTAACACTGTTTGCTATTTTTCTTCATTTAAAACAGTTTTTAGGCATTTTTAATTAGCTTTTAATACAATTAATTCAGAAAAACTTCAAAAAATAAGTTTTCATTTTTCCTAGGTTAAGATAAATATAAAAAGTCAAAAAATTATTTTTCCAGATTTTTCATAGTTTAATTTGTAATTTTTAGCAATTTAATTAGTTTTAAATAGTTTTTAATTCATAGAAAATATAAAAATAATCAAAAAAATATAAAATTAGTTTTGAAAATTCTCTTTAGTTATTTTAGATTTTTCTAAGTCATAATTTCATTTTTCAAGCTTTATTTCATATTTTCTTGTATTTTAGGGTATTATTAAATAGGTAAAAATAGTTTTTAATTAATAATAATTAGATAAATAGTTTTAAAAATAATTTTCTTTTTCTAAAAATTTTCTCTTATCATTAGGTTTGTAAAAATGTCATTTTTATATTTTTAGGATTAATACTGTTTCATTTTCACATTTTCTTTTGTGCGTCACGTAGTTTTTAATTTAAATTTATAAAAGAAAAATCAAAAAACATTAGATTTTAAAAATAGTGATAGCGTTTATTTAATATAATTTACCTTTTTAATTTTCTTTAATTTGCATTTAAGCCCCTGTAGTTTATATACTTTTTCTTTAGTTATAATCAATCATATCTCTTTTCCGTTCAAATCCTCTCGATCACTATTCGTTTGATTATTCTCGCGTAGCTCGTTGGGACATAACGACACGGGAAACACTATACTCTCGGACTTCATTGCATTGGTGTGCGAGTGTCTTAAGTTTATTACGGTTAGCCATTCACAAGTGGCTAGCTTGTGTGATAAACTTGGTTAGCGGAATGGATGGTGGATTTGGAGATGGTGGTTTTGTGTCCTTGTTCTAAAGGTGACTATTTGATGGTGAAGATGGTTCCTATTTATGAAGGTTGGTGAATGAGGAGTCTAGGTGGTGATTCTTTTAAAAGAGTAGAGATTTGGATGAGAAAAGAGGCGGTAAAGGAGTGTATTCTTGGTTGTAGAAATGAAGGCTTAGGTGTTTTACTTGAGCTAGGTGTGTTTGGTTTAGTGTTTGATGAAGGCCTTTCCAACTCAAAAGGTCGAATACTAATCCTAGCGGTTCTTTTAGCTTTGGTTGGTTGAGTTTGTTGAGGAGGGATTCTAGTGTTTGGGCCCTTGACGGGTGATGACTCGGTTGATGATATCTTATGAACCATATGAGCATTTATCTTGGAGGAACCTTTGGTTGAAGAAGTTTTGCTAGATGCTTTAGTCATGGTGAAAAGAGAGGATGTAATGGATGTCTTAGCTACTGATTTTTGAATAGTGGTTTGAATGGTGGTTTAGATACATAAGCACACTTGGTTTATAAAGGATGAAACTAGGTTGGTGAATTAAATTCTTGACCACTAAGAATTTTGGCATGCACTAAGGTCAACTATAGTGTTATTCTATCCTAGGGAGTCATTTAAGGCAAGGTAAAGTGTCTAGACTACCAAAGAGAGTTTGAATTAGAAAGGTAAGGTGATCATAATCTGTTATGAAGACCCGAATCCCACGGATCCATAACATTGGGGATCCGTCTAGCTATAAACTAGGGATCCGTCTCTCAGATAGCAAAGTGGTGGAGTGATTATGTTCTATTAAGGTCTAGTACCTATAAATCCTGAGTGTTTGGATTCCCTAAGATGTTTTAAATGGTATGGGACTTCAATATCCAACCATAAGGAGTGAGGATACCTAATGATGGATTTAGATAAGAAAGTGGACTTTTTATGAGTGCAATTAAGTGTTTAAGCATGACACTAAAAATTTGAAGATGACAAATGAAGCCAAATGATCCTAGAGATCAGATGTAAGTGTGTTAGTAAACTATTGGCTCAAACCATTTACGTATTTTATTTGTTTCGTTAAAATGATTTTACGTTTGTTATCGACAAAACAATAGAAGATCGTAAAATATAAATAAACGTTTTTACGGCTTATTTGTATTAACAAATGGGATGCAACTGCAATACGGCTCTAAATAAGCAAATGACACACAAAAAAATAACACATTTACTCAAACACTATCTAATATTTAAATATCCAAACTTTAGAGTTAGCTTGTCCTCGGTTACCTAGAGGAGCTTAGGTCACATACAAGTTACAAATGACTTAGGGCTGTTTATTTTAACTTAATGGACCAAATGGGGAAGGAAATCATATATAAGTGTGTTTCTTTTTTGGGGCCATATTTACTTGTATCATCGAATGCCCAAGATTTAAAA
>OU343221.1:228942209-228995769 GCA_910596185.1 Chrysanthemum makinoi
TGAATAGCAGCTGGTGTCATTTCTGGTGCAGCTTTCTTCGGTGCCATAACTCTTCAAAATAAGAGGAAAGGTGAGACGTAGCAAAGTCCTATGTTAATAATAAGCGCTCTAAAGAGATGTGATGTGAGGTGATAAGTTTGAGGTTATTTTTCAAAATGATCGACGGTTTCCTAAGAATTGGGTTATGAGATGTTGTAAGCGCTTCAAATGTATGAAGGTTTAGTGACTTAATGTGTGAATAACGTGTAACTCGACATGTGAGTGATGAAACAAAGGAGTGAGAGTGACTTCGCCCTACTTAAAGGTTTATCTCAGCATTCGACGTTATCGGTGATGAATCAGCTGATATTAAAAATTACGATAGGGAATGACAAAGCATTCTCCACATTTGAGTATGAAGAAAGGATAATGGAATGGGTATTTGAAGGCATCCATGTGACAATCGTTTTGAAATGAAAGTAAATAACTCGAAAAATGTACATATAAACCGCATATAAAGTGAACATGCACTTATGGTGAAATGATGAGATGCTATGATGATGTAGTTATAGTCTAGGGTCAATGATGCAACCTAGTTCTCTATAACTGAAGCTCTGATGCCAATCTGTCACACCCCCAAATTACCTGTTTTGCAGCGGAATGGAATTCCTGGGGATTGACTGTCATAGCATCACAATCACAGTTATATTGAACGACCTAAAGTGTCGTTTGGAAAATACATCGCTTGAATTAATAAAAACATTCAGAGTTACAAAGATAGGTCCCAAATGAAAGTTACTATGTTCGGAAAATAAATTTGCTATAAGTCAAACGATGTTTTTAAAGTTCATAAAACCCAAGTAAGACGCGTCATCACCGCGACTCTATGATATGTCCACATGCATGCCATGAAGTGAATGCCTTAGATACCTGAGATAAAACATGCTAAAAAGTGTCAACACAAAGGTTGAGTGAGTTCATAGAGTTTAAGTTGGAATGTAAAGTCCTTCAAAATCGTTTATGCAGCAAAGGCATTGTAAATCCACTCAGTTCCAAGTTCCGCCCATACAAAACTTGCAACCTGTGTGTTCACAATCCATTGCCAAAATATGTATAGTTTATGTTCAAATGCATGATGTCAAATGAATTCATATAACAGTACATAAGTTAATGTATCAATAGTTACTTGACATAACACATAATTCGTATAGTTTAGATCGTTCCAAGGCCATTAGTTCATGTTTATACCAAGACCTTTGGTTCACTGATTATACCACGACAATTAGCCCAATGATTATACCACGACAATTAGCCCAATGATTATACCACGACAATTAGCTCAATGATTATACCACGACAATTAGCTCAATGATTATACCACGACAATTAGCTCAATGATTATACCACGACAATTAGCTCAATGATAATCCCAAGACATTTAGTTCCATGATTTATGATATAGAGTATGACTAAACATTCAGTTCAGTTAAGCATGTAGTTTCAAATAATCATGATAGTCATAAAAATAGTTGAGCATGTATCTCCCCCAAAGAGTTTAATAAAAGCATTAAAACAATTGAAAATGGGGCTATGGAAACTCACTTGGACAATGATGCGATGGCAAAAGTGAGTACACCAAAATGTAGCGTGAATCACTAAACTTGACCTATTATGAATGATATGATACATAATAAGTTATGATGTAATGTTATGCATGCAATTCGGATGATATTTATACCACTTATGAATTTTTGAAAACAATACTTCTCGTCGAAAATATAATCTTTTAACGTCTTGACCAATTATAAATTACTTTTCAAGTAATTATGTTGAAATGATATTCTACGATAATCATTTAATGATTTATTATAAAATTGTAACTTTTCGTCGTAAAATAATGTCATTTGACATTTCATGAAAATGGATAAGTGGCCTTGAAAAGCTAGTCGTAAAATGCTGCACGTCGAGTGTTAGGAAACGAACTCAACGGTTTTGGAATGCTTGTATCATTATCTCAAAGTTTTAGCATTTAAGTTTTCATCCTAGAGGTCTCGATCTTAGAGAAAAATATAGGTTAAGTATGGTACTTGTGTGTTTAAGAGTGGTTTTCGGCAAAGTTTGAGTGATTATATGTTATTCGTTACAACTCCGCTCAACAAACGGTTGGACATTTTGGAAAATATGCTAGGCGAACTTACTTTTACTAGAAGACATCACGTTATAAAAAGTTCTACATCATTGTTAAAAACGTCCGCCAACATAGTCCTTTAGTTGCCGTAGTATGTTTTTAATAGAGAATATATTAATTTTGCTAATAGAATAAAGTTACGGCAACTTGGTTTATAGCGTGTAATTTAATCGTTACAAGTCCGTTTTCTACATCCTTAGATTCGTGTCAAAGTATACTAATATATTTTTGATAATTCGACACAATTTATAAAGCTTAAGACTCATTTTTGACTCGTAAAGAGTGACATTTTCATGCTGAAATTTCCAGAATTTATAGTTTTCGTCGTCAAACTTCAAAAATTCATAACTTCTTCGTTATAGCTCCGTTTTAATCCGTTCAAGCGGCCACGTTTTCGTTTTAAAGTATATTTTCCAAATATCTAGCCCAAAATATTTTGCTTACTATCGGATTTTCCAGAATTTCAAAATAAGGACAGACCCTTAATTAGACTTGTCGAAATGAGTTTTTCACGCGCCAAACCTATTCCAACCAATTCAAAACAACTACGAAGCTATTCTAATCCTACCATACACCTTCTTAGGGTGTCATGGGTTCCTAGGCATCACCAAGAGTGATTTATAACAAGGAGTAATTATAGGATGACTTATTTATATATAACTCTTAAAATCATGTAAAAGTGGTACAAACATCATATGACTTGCATGTTTTTACTCAAATATGATGAAATAAATATATCAATGAATATGAAATATGATGATGAGTATGAAATGCTTACTAGTAATTGATGAGGTTTAAGGACAAAGGGTTTCCTAATCACTTGAGGTTTTTATTGCAAAACCTATACAAGAGTGATACTAGGGTAATTAAAACTTTGTCTTGAAAAAAATATGGTGATCCTCCTTGGTCTTTAGGTGTTGCCGGTTTTGGAAGAGAGAAAGGAAGAAAGGAATTTGCTTTTTCACTTTGAGATATTAAAAATGAATGAGTTTGTTTTATTGTATAATACTTGTACAATGAGATATTTAGGCAAGTTTCATTGTGACTCACCCTCCCCTTGTCGACAAGGGGAGTTAGCCATTCACTTCATATAATTTTTTTTTTCTTTTAAACATGTACAAGTAATTAGATGTAAGTAAATTGAGGATATGTGGTAAGTTAAATACACATTTGAGTATTTAGGGTAGCGTTAAATAAAAATAACTTTTAACGGGTCAAGATAAAATATATTAAGGTCATAAAAATTATAAAAATATATTTCTTACAAAATTTGAGTGAAATAATAACTATCGGGTTGAATTTACAAAAACCGTCGTAATTATATAAACATAACAATTTATATACGAAATAAATTAAAAACACTGGGTAAACTCATAATATTATTTTTATAACTTAATATGAGTATAAAAATATATCGGGATGATTTTTGGAATTTATGGATCAATTGTTCAAAATAATTAATTACGCGATAACGTTTATTTAATAGGAAAATAAACGTTTAAGGTAAAATGCAAAACCATGCATGAACTAATATGATGATAATGATGTCAATGAAATGTAGACTAAATCTAGCCTATATGAAATGTCCTCGATGAAATGTTCATGAATTCACAGCTAAACCATTACAGTTACGTGAATTTGATGCTCGTAAACATAGTTTACGATAAATGATAAATGATGAAGCATGAATAATGTTTTGAAATATGACCTGAAAATACGAGTTGTCACAGGTCTTTGTTCGGTTGGTACAGGTATACCTTCTCTGAAAAAATATACGGATGGGATATCCTTTTCTCTATTAAAAGTTCTAAAAATTCTCATGATTTAATAAAAACAGGTGAAGATGCTGGGAATAATGATGAACATTTCGGGGTAGAAAATGCAAATGATCAGTTTGTTGAAGATGCTGTAAATATGAATGTTGGTGCGACTGATATAGGTAAAGATGCTACTAGTTCAAATAGATACATAATTAAGTAGAAACCTCATATATTTTTATCAGGTTCATTGAACTATGTAAGTTTAACAAACGAGTGGATCACTTGTCTCACTTTGACTGATATGATTCTCATATTATTGATTCTCTGAAAATTTGTTATTTTACATGTGAAAAAAATAAGGAAGGGACATGCTTTTTTGAAAAAACACTATACTTGCACATGTGAAAAAAATCTATACTTGCACATGTGAAAAATTTAAAAATGGTTATATATCTTTTTTATTGATATGAATGATAAAATTTAGTAATATATACAGTTTTTAATATTTATAAAACTATAGTATATTTCTCTATTAAAAGTTCTAAAAATTCTCATGATTTAATAAAAACAGGTGAAGATGCTAGGAATAATGATGAACATTTCGGGGTAGAAAATGCAAATGATCAGTTTGTTGAAGATGCTGTAAATATGAATTTTGGTGCGACTGATATAGGTAAAGATGCTACTAGTTCAAATAGATACATAATTAAGTAGAAACCTCATATATTTTTATCAGGTTCATTGAACTATGTAAGTTTAACAAACGAGTTGATCACTTGTCTCACTTTGACTGATATGATTCTCATATTATTGATTCTCTGAAAATTTGTTATTTTACATGTGAAAAAAATAAGGAAGGGACATGCTTTTTTGAAAAAACACTATACTTGCACATGTGAAAAAAATCTATACTTGCACATGTGAAAATTTTAAAAATGGTTATATATCTTTTTTATTGATATGAATGATAAAATTTAGTAATATATACAGTTTTTAATATTTATAAAACTATAGTATATTTCTCTATTAAAAGTTCTAAAAATTCTCATGATTTAATAAAAACAGGTGAAGATGCTGGGAATAATGATGAACATTTCGGCATTATAACATACGATGAAACCCTAGTTTGTTTCTTCTTCATTTTCATTTTCATTTTCAACTGTAAAGCCGCCTCTATAGTTATATATTTTTATTTATTTATTTAGACTATACTTTGTTTGTTTATTATATTACATCTATCATTAATATTTTAATTCTTTGTTTTGTTATCATCAATGTGATCGTTTAGATAAAAGTTGGTTGTTAATGGCTTCAAAAGGTTTGTTTTTTTGTGTTTTTTCTTGTTCGTTGTTCTATGATAGTTTAGTATTTTTTTTTTTATTTTTTTTTCTTTATGATTATCAATACATTTTTTTATTATTTGACTTGGGTTTTATTTAGTCTGTTGATTAAAATGATGTATTTTTTTCAGTACATAATTTGTTGTTTAATATGTACCTCTTTAGTTAATTTTAAAAACTTAATGATACTTCATTTTTTAGTGTAATTTTTTTTTCACATGTGAAAAATTCATTTCAAATCTTTGAATGATAAAATAATATTTATATTTTAATCAAAAAACAATATAATTAACACTATATATTATTTGTTTATTGTAGATGTTACTTCTAAAACTAATCAATCCAGTGATTATGGTATGTTATTTTTACTTTAATTTATATATATTTTTTTATATTATTCTTCTGAAATTGAATTTGTTTTTATAGTTAAACGTGATAGTCAAATGGCAAGGAGGTGTAAGACAAAAATGGCAAGGATATGTAAGGGTAAAATTCAAATTTGAAAAGCTAGTATTGTGTTTTTTTGAAACGTTTTATTTATTTTTCTAAATACATTTTAATATTTTGTATTTAAATTTGGTTTATTGGACTTAGCTTTTATCAAATCTATTTATTATAAATTTTCTTTTCTTTCATTTTTTTTAGAACATAATTTGTAGTTTAATATATAGTTCTTTAGTTAGTTTGAAAAATTAAAGATACTTAAGTTTTGATTTTAAATACTTTTTTTTCACATGTGAAAAAGTCATTCAAATCTTTGTATATTAAATAATATTCATATTTAAATAAAAAAAAAATTATAATTGACATTATATATTATTGTTATTGTAGATGCTACTTCTAAAGCCATTGAATGCAGTGATAATGGTATTTTATCTTTATTTTAATTTATATATTTTTATTATATTATTATACTAAAGTTATATTTGTTTTTATAGTTAAACCTGAAAGACAAATGGCATGGACCTCATCTTTTTTTTTATTTAAATAAATGGGAAACAATTCAGTGTGATGTTTCAAAGTATGCTGAAGCTTCTAAACAGCACTTCCGTAAAGGTAAGAAAATATTTCAAATCAATAGATTATTATATTATCTGATGTAAAGCCACTATTATCATTCTATTTAATTTCCCAAAAATGTTTGAATTTTTCAGTCAGTGAA
This sequence comes from Chrysanthemum makinoi, assembly GCA_910596185.1. Classification (NCBI taxonomy): domain Eukaryota; kingdom Viridiplantae; phylum Streptophyta; class Magnoliopsida; order Asterales; family Asteraceae; genus Chrysanthemum; species Chrysanthemum makinoi. The sequence goes on from OU343221.1 coordinate 228,948,639, forward strand.
TACACTCTTCCAGGTTTTCGATATTGTAATAATGTAGAAGAAACAGGTAAATTAATATACATTTTTCTATTTCTTAGCATTTATAATGATAAAAGGTCAATTAACTTATACTTTAATTAAAATGTTGAAATAACTGATGATGATAAGGACGTCCAATGAAACCTAAAAGTTTGTAACAATTTCTGTGAAGATTGTTCAGATCATTCCCATCATGAAGAAGGAAGGCAATTTCAGGTCCCCATATTGCATGTTTGTAAGCATGATATGGATAACCAAAGTTTTATGTGTTGAAATTATGTAATGTTGTGGATAATTAAGATTATATGACTTTTTAGAACATCATGTGGTATTCTATGTAGTATATTCTGGTGTATGTTTTAGGTGAACATTTTTGTTTTAATTATGTTATGTTGATGGTATTCATATATTAGGTTTTATTAATACAAACGGGCATATGATATCTTCAAACAATCAGAAAACCAATGTAAAAAGTTTTGTAGCAGTCAAGTTCACATTTTACAATCTATTAAACACTTTCATGATATACTACCAACAGACATTTTACTATCTATTAAAAGAAACACGAAAACAACTATTTCAAACTCCACCAAATAAGGGCGAATCCTTAAAAGGGCCAGGACTCTGAAGACGGCGTTAAATATTCATCAAATAAACTGAAAGTAATTCAAGACTTACAACCACAATGCTTGAAACTGAATTGCTATTTTTTGAAATTGAAGAGTAAACACCATATTATATGTTTTTCTATAAGTCTAATTTTCAAGGTATTTTCTCTTCTTAAATTTCTAACATCGGACTTGAAAATTCAAATGGAAACAAAATATGATATTCAGTTCGGTTCACGGGTCCTAAAATATGACTTTATTTCAACCGTGTATAACATTCAAATATATTTTGGGCTTTAGTTTTGTTGGACAAATAATTTTATATCTTATTACCAGTCCTAAATGAGCCCATGGCCCAAAATGACGAAGTTTGTTGATGTTGAATTAGTATTTAGATAAATATCTTCTATACACTCTCTCTCTCTCTCTTATTTTATTCCATATTTTATATTTCACAATAACCACCTTTCAAACTCTCTCTCTCTTATTTTATTCAGATGAATTAGGATTTAGATAAATATCTTCTACACACTCTCTCTCTCTTATTTTACACACTCTCTTCTACACACTCTTCCAAACTCGCAGACGATAAATCTATCATAGGTATGTTATATTGTTATGATAATAAATATATCAATTTCTTATTAAAATCAGTCTATATATAAGATTAACAATTAATATATTTTGTTTTCCTAAATCGATTGTGTGTTCAAGAGAAATTCAAATGACGCTTTAAAATCTCTCGGAAGAAGATGAAACCTAAAAGTGCTAAAGGTAATTTTATAATATTTATTACCTTAATATTTTTTACCATTTTATGTATAAACATTTAACTGATTATTTCATGTATTTTATTTTTAGATCCGTCTCTAATTAGTATTTTATTTTGAGATCTGACTGTATTTTGTGTTCGAATATCTTTTATAAGTTGTGTGATTGTAAAATATAAATATTATTTAGATCTGACTGAATTATGTTTGTATATGTTAGATATTAATTGTGTGATTGTAATTTGTGTTGTTAATATTTAGATATTAGTACTTTTAGAATGATTTTATTGAATATGACGGAATTATGTTAGATTTACATTTTGTGTTGATCTGGTGCTGGTTTAGGTTTCTATGAATATATAAATCGACGATAGTTATGATATGGATGCAAATTGGCGTTAATTGGCTTTTATTGCTTTTTTGATTACATTATGATATTTTAAAATTGTTTAATATAGTAACTGTGTTTGCTTTTTTGGTAACAATATTTAACTATATCTAGCAATTACTTAGTTTCATAAAGAGCGGTTTAAAAAATTCTTCTATGTGTGTAGTTTTGGAGACTTGGACTCTGACTTCTGTGTTTCTGCTGATTGTTTAAAAATTTTCACATGTGAAAAAAAATCATTTGTACATTTTTATTAATCATTTATTATACTAGAGACTAAACCGTTGAATTTTTTTTATCTATCAGCTAAGGATTTTATTTTCCGAAGTAGTGTGTGTAGTTTTGGAGACTTGGAATCTGACTTCTGTGTTTATGCTGATAGTTTATATAGAGTCTATTATTGAATAATCGTTAATATTTTTAGAAAAATTTCATTTAAAAATTTTCACATGTGAAAAAACATTTTTGTACATTTTATGAATCATTTATTATACTAGAGACTGATTATCTATCGCCTAAGGATTTGATTTTCCGTTAATGAGATTATTTTTATTACTATTTGTTGTATATTAGTTGATTAAATAATCGTTTATATGTTTAGAAAAATTCCATTTAAAAATTTTGACATTTGAAAAAAAATCATTTGTACATTTTTATGAATTATTTATTATACTAGAGACTAAACTGTTGAATTTTGTTTATCTATCAGCTAAGGGTTTGATTTTCCAAAGTAGTATTAGAAGAAAGGGAAAGACTAAAACATCTAATTCTAAAGCAAGCATAAAATTATTTTCAGAAGATTCTGGAAAAAAGAAGGAAAACAACTCTCGATTTAGTGGGATTCGAAGAAAACCACTCCAACCATTTGATTTAAAAGATCTGTTTAGTAATGAGAAATTAAAAGATGCTAGGATTGTTTCATACAGAGGGAATTTCTTGTAATTCAGAGGAGGAAGATGAAGATGATAAAAAAAATGATAAATCTAAAAAGAGAAAGAGGAGGAACAATGTTTCAAAAAAGTACAAAGTTCTTGATGAAGATTTTCTTGAGCAGATTGAGCTGCAAGTTGAAGTTAACAAGGTTAAGAAGAAGATTAAAGTTTGTGGTGAAGAAAATTGTTTGGATGAAGATGAATGGTTGTCTATTAGAACTAGGGGTTCTCCAAAAGTTATGTACAATTTGATGAAGAAACTTACATTATCTCAAAGAAAAGAATTGATAGATATGGGGTTTGGATCACTTTATGAAATGGCGATGGAAGAAATCCCGGTTAAAATAGGTCATTTTGTTGTTGACAACTTTATTCCTAGCGAGATGAAGCTTAAGCTTAAGAATAATGATATTATAATAACACCTGACTTAATTCACGCTGTTTTGGGTGTTCCTGTTGGAGGTATAGATATTCATGACTTGCCTAAGGAAAGGGGAGGAGATTTAAGTGAAAGATGGTTTAGGCAATATGCTGTTAGGAATCCAACACCTAAGAAGGTTGCTGAAGTGGTTGAGACGTCTAAAGTTGAAGGAATTTTATTCCGTTGAACATGCCGGTTTTATTCTCAAATTTTTTTGGATTAGGAGGAATGGGTGGGCAATGCAGACCTCAACAAATTTTGAATTATATACATGAAGATACAAGAATCGAATGTATTGATTGGTGCAAATATGTTTTTGACTGCTTGAATGTCAGCAAAGAAACTTGGGTGAGGGATGATCCTAGTATCTACTATTGTGGACCTCTCGACAAAGACTTTCGTAGTGTTCATATCAATACATTATAATTTTTTTATAATTTAATTTATACTTTATATCAGCTTTTCACATGTGAAAAATATAAATAGAATCTATTTTATACTTTATATCAATTTTTCACATGTGATTTATTTTATTATTGTTTTTTTTTTAAACTAATTATTTTTGTTCTATTTTTGCAGCTTATTTATGTGCATTCAACAAAATGTGATTCAATACATGTACCTCATGAAATTCCAGCAATCAAATTTTGGAGTACTGATTTGATTAAAAAGAGGCAAATTTTTGAAATTCAGAATGGCGGATTTGGGATTGTTGATATAAATCAAGATGATTTCAATGACATCGATTCTACAAAAGAAAGGTATTATTTTTATAATTGAAAAAATAAAATTGTAATAGCATACATTGATGTTAAGATCACATATAAACATGAGTTGATCGTATTGAAAATATTTTGTTTTTTTGGTATTTTATAATCAATGTAGTAGTAGCTAATATTCACATGCGAAGTTACATATTCTTTCTTCACATGTGAAGGATGTTTGACATCCTTTCTTCACATGTGAAGATACATATTCTTTTATTCAAATGTGAAGGGTATTTGAGAAACATTAAATTTTAATTAATATTTTTCTAGATTAAATGCCAAAATATTTTCTAATATCAGAAGAAAGAAAACTAACAATAGGAACCATTTTGCATTAACATGCAGTAAACCATATAAGTACTATACAGTGACAACTATAAACCCGACAAATAGAACAAAAGCTACTACATCAGCATCAATGTACAATTACAATTTAGTTTAATTTTATTTGTACTATCTTAATTAGTAGAATTTATTTTGTTATTCGTTATATATATTTTTTTAATTTTTTAAACAGTTGGACTCAGAATTGGATAAACTTGATCATAAAGTTGATTTGCTCAAACAGCTTGTTTCGATTTGGAATACCGTTTACCTCATGGTTTTATTAAAATCCAGATAATGAAAGGTTGAAAAAGATAAAAGCTAAGTTCAACCTTTGTATTAGAAATATTGATCTATATGGAGAAGATATGTCAAGAAGTGTAGTTAAATATGCTAATCAACTGCGGTAAAGAAAAAGATATTGATGGGTTTGAAGTTGATGATGATAACTGGATAGATGACTTAAGAAATTATGGAACAAATGGTGATGATTGCTGGACAAATGAAATAGAGTATTATGAAACCGGAGAATGCGTCATCAAAATGAAGAACCAGTTGAAGACATAGTCAATGATGTGGAAAGAGATGATAACATGAGAGTGCAATAACCAAAATAAAGAACCAGTTGAAGACATGGTCAATGATTTGGAAAGAGATGATGACATTTGTTTTCAAACATTTCAAGTTCCTTTAATAGAAACTGGTGATAAGCAACTGACTGATTGTTTGCAAACATTAAATAATGAAGTAGATAAACTGTTAAATCAAGATGAGTTGAAGCAACCTCCATGAAGAAAGTCATATTGATTCTGAGATATTTGGGGTTTCGGATATTTTAAAAGAAGTGGAAAAGAAGATTATTTTTTCTCCAGATAAAAGTCCAAAGAAGGTTACATTTGCTAAAGATATTGACATTAGGATTTTTGGGACTCCAAAAACATTTAATCTAAATGAGAATAATTTTGAAGAAGAAAAGAAAGTAAAACTTTTGCCATGGTCGTCATCTTTTAGAAATCAGTTTTTTGTTTCATCCCCTTATCCACAACATAGTTTGGTCGACAAACCATCTTTTTCTTTGGGTCCTGAATTTGAGTTCGATAATCCGGTTCGTGCAAGATCACCGTACAAAATCAGGAAGATTTGTCCAATTATTCCAATAAAAGCTTCAGAAGAAAGAGTGGCTGATACGCTTTTTATGGCGCTTGATGAGACTAATCCAAAGGTAATTTTTAAATTTATATCTTTTACTTGTGAAATTTGTTAAAATTTTAAAAATGATATATATATATATATATATATATATATATATATATATATATATATATATATATATTTTGCGATGATTTGGTATATGATTCTAGTTCATCTAAGACTTTGTTACTTCAATTTTCACTAGAGTCATTATCTCCCGGTGAAAGTAGAAGAAAGTGTTATTGAAGGATGGTCGGATATGTTGAACTTCATGGAGCGTTACAAATCCCCCGATAGTCCATCTAGATACTTTTTCAAACCGATTGTTGTAAGTGCTTTTTAATTTTGATTACTTGTTCTTCAATACTTTTCACTTGTGAAGAAAATAATATAGGAATGACTAACTTGCCTAAATCATAGATTATAAGAATCAATAGATTATGAGAATCAATATTTTCACTTGTGCAGAAAATAATATAGGAATGAGTTAGTTGTGAAAATAATAGATTATGAGAATATTTGTACCTCAGTTTTGATTATTTGTTATTTAGTGTTGATTTAGAGGCGATTTTTTAAGTTTAGAAACAATATTTTCACTTGTGAAGAAAATCATCTAAGAATGAGTTAGTTGTGTAAATCATAGTTTATGAGAATATTTGTATATCAGTTTTGATTATTTGTTATCAGTGTTGATTTATAGCTGATTATTTAAGTTTAGAATAAATATTTTCACTTGTGAAGAAAATTATCTAGTTATGAGTTAGTTGCATAAATAAATATTTTTCATTGTTGATTTAAGTGTTGATTTTTCTTTCACTTGTGAAAGAAATAAAATATGAATGATTTTTGTTTTTTTTTAAATGACTAATTATGAGAATATTGTTGTTCAGTCTTATCTATAAAGTGCAATTATTGAGTATTATCTTTAATTTGTTATTCAGACGAAGGGAATAGTTGATATTTCTACATCATATTTTGAGAAGTATAAGTTTTTTGAAGATACTGTTCTTAGGACTGATTGCCAAGTAAAAAGGACTTTAGCAAATGAAAACTTCAATCTGGTAATGGCTATTTAATTTTCTATTAGTTTTTATTAAATATGCATTTTCTAATATTATATGTATTTTAATTGATATATATATATATATTTTTTGAATCAGATATTCTTTCCTATATGCTGTGTAGACCACTTCTTTTTGATTTGCTTTGATATAAAGAAACGAAAAGTTGTAATTATCGACAATTCAATGGTGGATGAAGAAAATGAGAGCAGATATTGTTCAGGCCTGAAATTTTGGTGAGAAAAAATTTAAATATGTATAATTTTTTTTTCTTATATTTTTTAAAAATTTATGTTTATTTTATTTATTTTTTATTTTGCAGATAAAAATGTTTGAAAATTTCACGGCATATACAATACACCAAATATTGGATTTTCATTTCAAAAAGTTACTGTTGAAAGACTTAAAATGAAGTGGAGAACTGTGGATAATTTTTTTGATGATGGAGTTTTTTTGATGTCGCATATGAATATGTATTTCGGAGAATCTGAGAGTAAATGGGAATACGGTCTTTTTAAAGAAAGTAAGGAACAGACCAAGCAACTTCACATGCTCAAGTTAGTCGGTTCATACGTAATAAAAATGATTGAATGATATTTTTATTTTTATAAGATTAAAAAGTGTTCATACAGCTTTTTTAATGATATTTTCACTTTTTTAATTATTGTTTTAATTTTTCACATGTGAAATTCTTATTGATTTTAACTATTGCTATTTCCTTTTTTACTGATCAAAGTTTGCTGCAAGGATAATTTTGGCAGATAATAATAAATGCAGGAATAATTTCCTTAAAGAAGTTGCAAAGTATTCTACAATTGAAAAATCAGTAAGGAAACAACTTATTGAAGCAGCCGTTGAAAATAGAGGAAAAAGATTAGGTTGCTGAGTTGCTCTGAAAATTAGATTTCTGGGTTCAAAAAGTTTTGAAAGTTACATTATCTGAACTTAAACAGATTGTTCAAGGTTTCATCATGCTTTAGATGTTATTATTATTGTTGTTGACATTTGTTTGACAATATGTTTATCGTTTTAACTTTTTAAAAATTTAATGTTGCATGTTACATTATCTGAACGGCGGTTTAACGGAGAATTAACAGCGTTTAACGTCGGTGATATAATGGCGGTTTAACGGCGACTTTACAGCGGTTAACGACGGTAGAAGAAGGATTTTAATGGCGGTAGTTGTGACGGTTAACGACGGTAGAAGAAGAATTTTAATGGCGGTAATTGTGAACGGAAAATATCTAGGTCGAGAGAGAAAATATCTAATTTTTCACCTTCGCTTTTAGTTAAAGTGTGTGTTTTTTTTATATATTAGATATTTGTTTGTAATTTACATATTTGCCCTTGGTTAGTGTAAATGTTTGGCTAATCTTAGCCATTAGATCTAAAAAAAGGAGGGACTAGATGGAGGGCTAAGATCTCTTCTCGCGTTCTCACCAAAATTTGACTTCTCACAAGAAACACCCCCTATATATATATATATATATATATATATATATATATATATATATATATATATATATATATATATATATATATATATATATATACTAGTTTTCGAAGCCCTCCCAATGGGCGGGCATGACTTATAATTATTTGTTTGTTGTTTCTTGTTAATTTAAATACATTTTTTACAATTGTCAAACAATATTATAAGAATTGTTTTTTTTAAGAATTATAAATAATTGTATGGTTTGCATGGATGGTTAATAACACAACATATATAATTTTACAACATTATAAATTTTATGTATGTTTGTAAAGTTGTAGATAATGAAAATGTATTAAAGTGATATAACAGTTAACTTAAATTCTAAGCAAAGCTTCTTTGTAGACAACGATTCATATATTTGTTTGGAACATAATAAAAACTTTGATAGTACACACAAAACAATACTGATTAATGCATCAAATATAATAACGTGGATAATGGATATATCCTATACATATAAATTGTGAGAGTTGTAGCAGGTTCTCCATATAAGTGTCTGGATATGTCAAATTATTAATATTTTTATAAGTGTCTGAAAGGTGAAGCTCTAAGTTTGAGGACGTGAATGTGTATCATGCATGACATTAAACTGATTCCCGTACTGTGACTGCATCATATCTCTTCCTGCCAAAATAGAAAGGAAAAAACATATAGCGTTCAATTACATTGATGTCAACTACTACCAATTTCCATAGCATAAAACGGGATGCATACCAAATAACAACTGCTGAATTGCAACGATTTAGCTCAATTTGTTTAATTTCCATTTTTCTTAAACACTCGGACCTCTTTAGATTATTAAATATTTCCCACATTCCTATTCAACTCCTCCTCTAAATTATTCTAACTACTCTACGTCACCAATATTTAGTTTCAGTATGCACATTCACATTTCTTAACGCTCCATTTCACCTTATATCCAATGTTTCTATTAAACCGATTCTGGTTATATATATAGTTAGGCTTAGTTCCTTTATTAAAGCCAAATAGTCAATCAAAAATGAAGGCCCTAATGATTAAGAGTACAAAATAATATAACATGACTAAGATACCCAAAACACAAATTAGCTTTTATGAGATAGTACCTCCACTTTCTCAAAATCCCCTTTGGCGAATCCTGTCTTGAGATTTGTAACAAAAACCAAACTAACAATAGCTGCTTGGTTACCAGAATAACCTGTCAATATAGCTTATGAGACCACCATGACCAACAACCCATGCAATTGAAAATTAAAAAGAAAAGAAGCTAACCTTTAATAAATTCATGTGCTTCTTCTTCGTTGGAGGGTTTTTCTCTTATCATACCTGCATACACCACCACCTACACATCGTGATCTATTTAGCAACAAAACCAACTATCTTCATAAAACATATTGCAAATATAGCACTCCCTCACTAAAATGAGTGCCACGATATTTACTTAGTGACATAGATATCTCATTATTCGAGATAGGAACTCAAATTTTACATAATATTTCATTTAGTGCGCAAGTAACACAAGTAGCTAGATATGGGGGTCACTTCACATTCAATCTGGTATGTCAAGAATTACATTTGAATGATAAGAAAAAGTGATGGAATTGATTAGTACTTGATCACAAGTAATTAGTAGCGTTGGCTTAGCATCCTTGTCTTCACCATTATGGAGCTTTGGGTTACCTTCTGCCTAATAACAGCGAACGGGTCCTTATTGCTGATCTTTATTTTATATAAAAGATACATTAAAGGGTTTCTACATTGCTGACAGATTAATAGCTCACTGAACATGGAAATGAAATTACAGAGCAACAAAGAGCAACAAAGAGCAAGAGTTGAATCAAAGGGTTTATGATAGTGATACTTTGGTTTACTAAAGTTGTGAGAGACATTAGAAATACCTACTTTGTCAGATGCAATTAAGATGCGTGGCTTTGCATCTTTCTCGTGATCACCACTGAGTTGAAGCTTGGACACAATGGCATCAGCCTGTGACGAAAGATAACATATAATATGCATAACATTGGATATGATAGAAAAATGAATTATGTGGAAGTTTAAGTACCTTACATTCCAATAAATGGAGATTTTTCTCAAAGACGGGGAGGCTGCGGTTATAGCCTCGATTCCATTGTCAGATAATTTTTTTGGCACACGTTGAGATTTAAATGCTTCAAATATTGAAGTGAATCTGAAAACTGAAGGTGGAAATGAATCTTTATTTACAAATAATAAATTTAAGAAGTGCAGTATTACTATAACGAAAAAATACAAACATATACCTTGTTCTTAAGAATGCCTAAATGTTTATCTTCAGCACCTTGTGCAAACTCAAGGATAATCTGTTTCACATGATGATATCTTGTCTGCAGCAGATTAGAAGTTACATAATGAGAGAGGACCGATACACAGTTTTAAATGTCTGCTATTTAAGTAGAACTCGAATTCATAGGAAAACCTGAAACTTATTTCATAATATGAACATCTTTGAGTTTGCATGGTGTTCAGAATTTGGTGGCTTAGCATTAGTAAACATGCTTCCACAGACCCATTAATATTCGTCGAAACTCTTAATTAAACTCAAGAAAGTCTTACCATGAGAGAATTTTTAGCAACAAATTAAAGGCCAATAGGTAAGAGAAAAAGGAAAACATAAAGGGCAACGAACAAATATAGCAGCTGCTGGCTTCCAGAACACATAAATAACAGTTAATTAAAAAAAAAAACTTTGGGCACAGAGCGTTTACATCTATTTTTTTCGCGCAAACTGCCACAACCTGCCTTTACTCCGTCACTCATGCCTAAGACAGTAACGACTATCAGTTTATTAGTATAAGGTAACTGTTAACTTTAACATTCAAAGACTGAAAGAAAATAGTGTTGTTCATAGTGATTCGGAAACTGGCATACAGGGAACAAAAGTATCGTCATCCAGTGACCTAAAAAAATATCCTTCCTTGCGCAGATACCTCCAACCAAACCATAGGAAACATCCACAATATCTGAAACATTCATACTATACCCTTATGAAGTATATAAGTAAAAAGATGTTTTAATACAAATGTCCATATAGAATTAAAAGCCATTAGTTGTCTATACCTATTTGAAACCCTTTGCAGCATTGATAAACTCATCAGCAACATCTTCTGTCGGTCCACTGCCATATGGATACTGGATACAACATAATCACTTAAGCCTACAAATGATATACAATAAAAAAGGTAATTCCGACCCTCATCCTGTTTGACTCATTACTCCATCTGAGGTCAGGTTTACCAATATATAAAATATCATAAAGAGTAAGTGAAAAAGGTTTTGAGAGGTTTAGGCAAAAATTTAGAATCTGTCAGCTAGTGCATTCACTCCCTAACACCCCCTTATTTTTGATTTTTAACTCATTCATTTTTTGACCTTATGCCCTATAAATTGGTATTTCCCTTATTTAGTTGCTTATCAAGTTGATAGTATTTTTTATGATTTTTTAGCTTATAGGTAGCTTTTTAGGCCCTCAAAACAGCCCCCTTTGCTCTTTTCTGCACTGCAGTGAGTGCAGCAGCCCACTGAGTCATTTACTTAAGCTCTTAGCAAGCTTGTAAAAGCTCTCCCATGGCCTGCCATAGGGGCAAATGGTAGTCAGGTAGGTGGACTTCATGTTCTGATAAGATCAGGGGCTTATTTCTTCTGTAGCTTACTCAAAATAAGCTAGAAAGTGCCCACCTTGGACTGTTTTCATAACAGCACACCACCAGTGCAGCAGATCAGTTCCTTTTTTTTGCTTATTAGGTTTCCACGCATTTCTTTCGCAATCTGAAAATCTCATATGACAAAGATATCAGGAAATAACTACTAAATCATAAAAAAGAGATGATTAATGAATATTGCAAATAACTTTACTCACTGGCTCTTTGTAATAGCAGGTTCACTAAGGCACCAGTTGGGCTAGCCATTGCGATGGCGCATTGTTCTTCCTTACCTCTTGTAGGAGATTGGTGGGAGGTGAGGGTAAGAGGGTAAAACCTAGTGGCGTCAGTCGCCATAGTGGCAGTTGGTTGGCTGAAACGGTTATTTAAATATATAGATTACTTACTTTCCTTATATATGAATATATAGTTTGAAATTTTTTGGTGCAGGAAAGGTTATATTTAAAGGTTACATGTCTACTGAATTACATGTCTACTGCTCATATTCAGTTCATGGGGCCTCTCGTGCTCACCAATCTGTATCCGCATGAAAAAACGCATATTCAGTTCAACAACTAACCAAACAGGGTAACCAGAGACGGAGCCAGGAATTTGTATTAGGGGGGGCCCAAAATTTTTTTCAGTCCGGGTTGACATAATGACCATCTCAACAGGTCGGGTCGGTTTGATGCCATTAAAATGCAACATCAAATAATATAAAATCTCTAGCTTTAAGATGTTAATGTGATATTCTGTAAACTGATTTTTAATGTTTAAAAGTTACTAATTATCAAATATTGTTTAGTTAATTACCAATAGCTTTAAATCTTTAAGATTTGTAACTTCTGTTATGAGTCCTGCAAAATAAAAGAGACCAACAATGCAAGTAAACAATACCCAAAAGACCATTTACACCAACAATTGAGTGAAATTATTTTGACCCGTGACCTCACTTTTTTCAAGTAATAAAATAATAATTCTAGCTTCTAGCCTTTACTTCATCTTCCCCAAAATTTCTATCTCACTTCTTTCTCCCTTTTCATCCCATCTTCACATCTTCAGCGTCTAACTTTTCTTGCAAACACAAATTTTATTTTCACCTATCTACTTAATTCCAATCCCAAGGTGATTCCTATGTTCTCCAAAGGTAAGTTCCAAAAAAATTCACATATGTTTTCTCGTACCGGGGGTGGCCGAGCACTTGTCTTTTCTATTGAACCTTGTCTTTTCTCGCTAGTTGGGCCGGTTGGGGGGGGGGCGAGCACCCTCCAGCCCCCCCACTGGCTCCGTCTCTGAGGGTAACGCACTATGCTATACACAATACCTGTATCTAGATATAACAGTACACTGATAATCATAGCATAGGAAACTCAGGCCCTCAGTCTCAGTCTCAGTCTCAGGGTAACCCACTGGCTCCGTCTCATGAGACCAGAAAAATGTTAAGAAAATCGTATAATAAAGTTGACAAAAATGGTTTGTAACTTGAAATATAAACAAAAACTGGTAGTAAGAAACACAAGGTTTAACAAATACATGGTGCTCACCCTCATATGCGTTCCAGTTGTAGGTGGCGTAGGTTCGCCTGCTGGAGGAGGCACAGGAATGGAGTGTGAACGATGTATAGGATTAACAATTTCTGCATCTGTTGGTCTGACCGTTTGGCTTGCAGCCATTGTTCCAGTTGTAGTTGTTGATGTTGGCCGCGTAGAGTTTTTCACGGGTGAGCCAAAATCTGGTTGCAACTGCGGATGACATGCACCTGAGACGATAGTTAAATGGAAAATTAATTATACACATAATCATAGACGCACACAACAATCTGAACATGTGCATAAACTGCAAACAGTAAGCGTGAAGAAAAGGGTGAGTCTTTCGTAGTATAAATAATCGTAAGCATAACCAAGCTGGAGGTTTAATAAGCATACATTGCTCACCCTCGCTATGTAACATAGTTGTCCGTGGCATTAGACGTGTTGTTCCAGGTCCCGCGCTATTAGAGCCTGAGTTTCCTACATGAGTGAAAGTATTAATCATTTCTGTGAACCATGAAACACAATATGCAGATGTCTCTAAACTCACATCTACTAACATTGGAACCTACCTTTGGTCAATCGCTGTTGCTGGCGTTTGTGGGGAGCTCGTTCTGAATGACAGTTTCCTGCCAATACAGAAGCATAGGCAGCATTTAATTAAGAGAATAAGTAAGCAAAATAGTATTTGGGCATCTTCAGGTCCACTAAATCCATTAAGGCTAACATACGTGATAACATAAGAGTACATTCCATTGGTCTGTTGCCTTTATCTCAACTCGGCTGACACGGGGTGTGGCAGGTGTCTGATGGGGTGTGACAATTCGTGTCTCCGCATTCAGGATCCCGAGTTCCAGACAGGGCACGTAGACAATAGAGTTTAATAGTGTTTTTGTTGTTTGAGGTGGTGATGATCAAATACTCACCTGATAAAATCTGACCCGGTACCTTTGTTTGACATCTTTGGGTTGCTTGACTCTTTCATCTTTTGTAGCTGGTTCCTTGGATAAGGGTGATGGAAACAAAATAGAATGGTTTTTATAGTTATGCCATGTGCTGAACATGGGGTTTCATTTTATCAATCCTTTCATTATTAGATTTGATATAGAGGGTCATGTACCTTCGTTTCATTTTGTCTATAAGCTTCAATTAGTCTACCAATGGGCACATGCCATTCAATAATCTTCGTCACGCTGTCCTTTGATGGTTGCTTCTTAATCACTTAATATACTTTTCTTATAACTCGAATGTTGATAGTACTTGGGTGCCATGCTCGAACATGGACAAACTTCAAACATGACCCTTTTAAGTATTTGTGTTAGCATGTAGGACCTAAAACGGACACTCTGTAAACTGCAAACGACCCGCACAACCAGATAATGTGCTTGAGCCAAATGGGTTGGGAGGTCTCATCCAGATCAAAGTCGAAGTGGTTTAATGTATATGCATGATAAGCTACATCACCCGCTTCTTTTTAGTGTTTATGCCATGTTTTTGTGTGCCGAATATCTGAGATCTGGGCGCACTCCGCAGCTGAAATTGCAGCATGGAATCTGAAAAGAAGAAGAAGGAAAAAAAAACGAACATCCTCATACTGAATTAAGACAAACGAATTATTAAATTGGACCATATTGACCTTTACGGTCAAATGTATAAATTTTTACTTTGGTATGCAAGTATACCCTTCCTTTGGCAGATGCTGATTTGCACTTCGCTGCTCAAATATCTCGCCACTAATCCTGAAATCCCAAAGTACAACATGAACGCTGATCATACAAATTAAGAACTGGAGTGAGGAAGTAAAACATACCTCCAAATTTCCAAATAGCTTTAAAACTTTGGGAACTGACCAGGACGTTGTTTTCTCCTTGGTTAAAACTAATCTAAAAAGCAACAGTCACAGTATAAATGGATCTTGTATGACCAACTTTATACCACTGTTTTGCTTAGTGTGCAGATTTCTTTTGTATCTCATGTAAGCCAGAGCTTTTATCTCTGGGTACCCAAAGAAGCAAGAAACATTTGCTCGTGTAGCAGGATATTGTGAGCAAACTGACATTCACTCGCCTCACGTCACTATTAATAATTGGACAAACGAATAATGTACACATTTGATTATCATGTTCCACCCCCTACTGTATTACCATAACCATATAATAGCAATCACAGAAGAACAAAATCATATTTTATAATGCATAGTTAACTTACGACTCATGATACTCGAAACCAAAAAGGGAGAAAGTAGTACCTTGGCACCATTTTCCCGCTCTCCAACAGGTGCAAGAGCTAATACATCACCTTCACTTAGGCCTCCAATTCCAGAAACACCAGGAGGTCCTTCTATAGCCAATAGATCTCCAAAGATATCAGCTTCAGGAGCATGAGCATTAGCCGGAGGTTGAGATTGTGGTTCAACTTCACCCATACTCCCGTTGGGTTGACTCACTTCTTGGTCCGCAGAGTTATTTTCCTGGACACAAACTCAAAATACATATCAACATGTGATCACATAAAAGAAATCATAAAAGGCGACAGTTTCCCTTACCACGATGTTAGTGCTAGGGATCTTGACCATGCCAAGTTTACTCACTTGAGGAGCTTTATTTACATGTCGCTGGTCTGTTACAACCAGAGCATTAGAGGCCTGCTGTTTAGCCCACAACTTGATAGCACTTAGCTCTGCAGTATCGGCTAATTTCGGTTTTTTAATCAATGAAGACTTCAAAAAAGGTTATCAAAGTCAGCATAGTAAGAGTGAGTGTGTTAAATGTGTTAAATTTACTCCATCCAAAACCCTAAATATACCTCACGCTCTGGGAACGTAGGCATTTCTGCTAATATATCCATCAGCGCTGCACCTTTTCTACTCAATGCAAAATACTCAACGACTCTTTGTTGTATCTCAACATCAATGCAGGTTTCATATCTGAAAACATCGTTTGCGTATAATATTATTCATTATGCATAATAGCATTAAGCAATATGTGTATGTCCAAAAAATACATCAAACACAAACTAACTTGCTAAATATTGCCCAGATCTGATTCTGCAATTCTGGCCTATTTCGTTTCATAGCGTCATTAGGAAGATATATCATTGTTGCCAACAGATTTGGGTCATTTGGACTGCTTACTATTTTTGTTCTTGGTGGATTCATCTTGGCACGAGGTAAAGTATATAGTATATAGAACATCAACTCATTAACCATCAAATTGTCCTGATGTAATTATTTGACCAAAGTCACAAAATCAAACACCACTGGTCCATGAGAAACCGCTGCACGTCAGAAAAAGAGGTATGAAGGATTTTTGCAAACACGTTGATACTACACCATGATTACGTAAATGACAATACTAACCCTGAGACAAATGAAGAGAATGACACTTTCAATGCGACGACACCCATTAAAAAAACAAATAGTCACGTGAATCTTGTACCTGTTTGCATAGTAAACACCGAACAGCCGACATGTTACTGAATCTGTTGCATCCCATGACTTGAACCTGCCTTGTGTTTTTAAGCGTTGACCCATAATTAGTTACAGTAAAAATGCACTAAATCAGATAGATTGCCGTACTGATGTTCAATAATCAACTTATGTGAGTCACTGTTATGCTTATTATTGTAACATAAAGAGCAGCGTTAACCTGATCCGCATATGTTTTACGTTTTCATTAATTTCAGTATTTATTATGTGACTAAAATATGACGACTACGCGAACTCAGCAAACGTTAAGTCAAGTTGATTGTTTTTTTAAAATGTTGCTTACGTGCGCGCCTTGATTCAGTTCCATCCAATGTACCACCCACGCCTATACCTTTAACATGCACTAACCGAGAACTTTGGCCATTACAGAATCTAAATTATAATAATCGAATCCATTATTCATACATTTGGGAGATAAAAAAAAATAAAGTTTGCAACAAAAAAAGGAAACCAACCTTGTCCAACTTTTCAAAAGAATCCACTCTTCTCGGCACCCATCCGTTAATAGCTTCACCAACAACCGCTGCTAGCCATGGAGGCCAACCAGCAGCCACCTGCTCCCCTTCAGTTGCTCCAGGAACACTGCCTATGGAAGGATGGCGTGATGTGACAACCGAATCCCCTTTATCTCTTCTCTCCAAATTCTCTCCACGTAGCCTGACCAAGCCATTAACTTTCTTGTCATATTATAACTCCACTGCCATTATTATCAGATTGTGGTTTCAACCTGTATGCTTTCACACCGTTCGTTTGATTTGCAACTGTAATAACAATACATAGAGAAAGCTGATACATAAATGAAACTGAATATAAAATGGATGCATGCGATCTTGTCCACAAAACTGCATAAAAACTATCTTGCTTACTTGCATGGGCTGATACAACACAGATCATTCGCACTCCTGTATGCCATTCGCATGTTTTTTCATTTGAAGCTGTAATAGCAAGGTGAATTTAAGCTGCTTTGTAACTTCACCTTCAACCTAATACAAAGCATTGTATAGTAACATTTGATACAAACACAAAAATAATAATGCTGATTCGAGTCAAAAAGTTTTGTTTATTAATAAACGAATTATATAACCAAACCTCATTGAGCTTGTACGTCAATACTTTCAACATTAACATGGCCTTTACAGTTCCTTGAATAGGCTGTTGATGATAGCTTGTAGAAGAGAAGGAAGGACTACGCTGTCATTAGTAGATGATGCAACTAAGAGAAAGCAGTAATAAAATTAATAGTAGGATATGCATAGTATGATGTTTACTGCTTCAGGACGTGCACATACCTGTATTGTAATCAAGGCGAGTAGCACCATATTTTCTACCTGCAATCTGTAAGTTGTTGTAGCTCGCTGCTGATGTGCTATCACAATCTTCAGGAATGTCGCCAATGATTAGGGTTTTTTTTTTTTTTTTTGGTAAATATATGATTTTTTTTGTTAATAATGAATGAATTAAAAAAAAATATATATTTAAGGAAAAGATATGTATAAAAAGTTTTAAAAAAGATAATTACTTAATATAACTTTTGTAGATAAATTGTATTTAGTATAGGATTCAAATATAATTATAGCCATTTATAGATTATAATATGCAACATAATTATCAAAATAACTTGTTGCCTAAGTGGTAAACACACAAGTTATTTATCAAAACAACCAAGGTTCAATCCTTGCAAGACACTTTTTTTATAAATAAATTTCAAAAATGTTTAATAAAAATCCGAAAATTAACAAAAAAATTAATAAAAATCCGAAATTGAACAATTAATGCTTAGGAGGATTTAAAAATTGCTTAGTTGGACAACAAATGCTTATGTGGCATGAAATTTGATTATTTGGCATTGAGGTGACATTAATGTCAAATGCCTCCTGTTATATATATATATATATATATATATATATATATATATATATATATATATATATATATATATATATATATATATATATATATATATATATATATATATATCATCCGGTGATATATATACAACAGTCAGTCGTGAGTGCCATGAGCTTAGAGCAATAATAACTTTCAAGAAGATAACACATTGCAATTATACTACAAACTATATTGTCCACTACTGTTTTCAAACCTATGCGGAATCTATCATTTGTATTGACCGGTTAGGCAATCAAACGCACTATGGGCATATAACAACGTAGCCCACTACTTTGATAAACTTGATATCTTGTGATCAACTAATTTGCTTACAAACCTATGAACTCACTCAACCTTTGTGTTGACACTTTTTAGCATGTTATCTCAGGTTCAAAAGGAATTAGCTGGCATGGCATGTGAAGGCGCACGGAAAATATTTTGAAGACAATGCATATATTATTATTCGAAAAACATTACAACTTTTATGTTGTACTTTTTATGATTGTACAAACTTGTGGGACCAGTTTGCAAACTCTGATATTTTAATCGAATGATAATTTATTTCAAAACGTCTCTTTAAAGTCGTTTTATGTAACTTGTGCTGTGAGCTATGAAGTAATACCCTAGTCACAAAATCTTCCGCTGCGATAATTTTGGGGGTGTTACAGATTGGCATCAGAGCTTCAGTTATAGAGAACCAGGTTGCATTTAAACCTAGGCTATAACTACATCTTACGTTAAACTTGTATCACTCATTGCTGTCTTCAACATTCTGTGCGCCATGCCTACTCCTTAACACAATACTATGTTATTTATATAAAGACTGATTATACAAATGATTGACTAAACATAACTACATATGCCTATTCCAAGGCATTATGGCACAACCAGATATCCCCGATCATGAAGAATTTTTGATCTACAAAACTTTCTAAGACATTGTAGTTGGTACAATGGTCTCATTATTATTAAGACATTGTAAGTATGCAATGGTCTTCCTTATATCTCAAACATCGTGAGATACACAATTGACTTAGATATATCTCCGACATCGTGAGATACACAATTGGCTTAAATATATCTCAGAACTTAAGAGATACACCACAGTTTTATCTATTTCTCAGACATTGAGAGATACATAATGGACTTATTTATTGTTTTCGAAATTGTGAGTTGCACAATGGTCGCACTAGTATTTCTCAAACATTGTGAGAAAACTATTTCATAACTATGAACTCAACGACTATTTTGAACGTTATGTCAATTTTCTCTGATTATTTTACTCCTCGTCTTCGAAGATGAGTGTGAACATTCATTCCATACTCTTGGAATACATTTGATGTCTCATAATATATCACCTTGTAACTCATCGATTAAGTATGAGTGTTGTGTCGGAAATTCTTAAGTAGGATGATTTGGAATGTCTTTATTTAAATGGACTGGGACGCCTTTTCATTTAAATAAAGAGATTGTAAATCACCGAACCATAAGTTTATGATTTCTTACTTACATAAATTGGGACGCTTCTTTATGTAAGTAATGAATTATAAATGAGTGGGCTTATTTGTATCCGATATGACATGAGTATGAACTCGACTGAATCACTAGTATTCTTTGAAAAGATATAGAAAACATGATAGTGTCTTATCACTCAACAAAAATCTTAAGACCTGATTCGAACAACCTAGTTTCAGTCTTAAGTTACCACTTTTGCTGTTCCAAATCCTTACAAACATGAACCATTTGTTGAGCTAACAAAATTGGTTAAAGTCAATTGAAACCCGACCTGATAGAATCAGATGTTTCAAGAACATAATTGAAACCTGACCTGATAGAATCAGATGTTTCAAGAACAGAATTCGGTTGCCACAGTTTGATTATGCACGAGGCATATAAGTCAAAGTATTCCATATTATTGAGCTAACGACCTTGTTACACTCTTGAACTAATGGAGTTAGTTCAGTCTCGAACTAACAAATTGGGTACGATGTCCCATTATCCACCACATAAGCTTTCCCATGAGCTCCTCCGATTGGTTGGCCATTATTTTGAGAACATAATTTCTCAAAAGGTTCTCACTTGCCACATCCCATCACTGTTTGTTACTATTGTTGTTACTATTGTTATTTTGCTATTGTTAGATCCTTGAGCAGTCTAAGCTCACATAACTTGATCTACTAACGAGACATTTGAATTGTTTCATCCGGTGTGAGTAATCACACGAAGCTACGTTCTCTTGAATACTGAGTGGAAGTTCTCAAATGAACTTTTCCCATAACTTCTCATTGGTTGAGACCATCACTGGACACACTACTGCCAACTCTTGAAAGCAAAGAATATAAGTTGTGATATCAACACTACCGACAGCAAGGAAACTTCACTTTCATTTCTTGCACCTCATTCGAGACAATACTTCTTGATTACAATTTCTCCAACTCAGCCCAAGTAATCTTGTGAGTATTCTCAATACTAATAGATTGAGCAACAATATTTTACCCTGACAAAGCATTGTCCAGAAGCATGCTTGCGGCATATTTGACTTTGCAATCATTAGCACAATTGCTGATTAGAATTTCTAAGCTTGCCGCTCATAAAATCCTTGTAAGGAATCTAGTACAACATTTACTTCCTGTCCCCGCAATATTAGGCCACACATTATCACCAGAAAGGTTACACAGATGTAAGCGTTAACTTTCAAAACTTCATGCTAGGATTAAGGTTTTGTTGAAAGCTTCGTTTTGGGAAATTAGAAAAGCCAAACTTAAGATACGTTGGACTTTATACGATATTAGCAAGAATTAGCCTGATAGCTTACAGACTCGAGCTACCATCCAAAATTAGCAGTGTACACACCGGCCTTCGTGTGTGCAATCTAAAGAAGGGTCTTTTTGATGAAACACCTACTATTCCCCTAAAAGAGACCTACATTGATGAACGTCTGAACTCTATCGGAGAATCTACTAACATCACAAACCATGAGGTCAAACGACTTAAGTAAAGTTACATTTCTATTGACAAAACTCAATGGAACTCTAGAAGAGGTCCTGAATTCATGTGGGAACTTGAAGATATACTCCCACAAATCATCAGCAGATAACACTCACTGAACTTCGTGACGAAGTTCCATTACAGAAGTACCCTCACCTCTTATACGGAACATCATTAACTCATAACACAAACTAAATCATGAGGACATGATTCCCGTAACTGGTGGAGGCTGTAGCAACCAATAAATTTTCATAAAGTAAAATTTGGACTTTAGACTTGATTAAGCTTGAGAAGTTGTTAGAGAAAGTAAAAACTAAAACTTGGGCTTTTGAATCACTTAAAAAGGACTTGTGGTTACAAAGTTATGGCCAAATGAAGATGACTAGAGGTGAATATGTTGTTGGAACAAAAAGTTGCTGATACGATTTTAAAACGAGGTTTTGACCCTTTTCTGGTCTGAATCAGTAAAAGTGTAAAACACGAAAGTTGCTCAGAATGACGTTTTCTACAAAAAATCAGGGGCACATAAGCAGAAAGTGAACGAAAAAGCCTGACCACGGAAAAAACTAAACTGACCTATTGTTGACTAGAAAACAACCATGGCTAAGAAACCTTAGTGTATTTTGATCCTTTGAGGCCGAAACGAAGCCAAGGTTAAGCCGAGGCTGTTGTCTTAAGGTCTTTAAACTTAGACATAACCATAGGAATGACCTTGAATATCATCTCAAGTTGTTTAAACATAATTTAGCCGCACGACTAGTTTGGGCTTAATGACCCGAAACTTGTTTTAAAACTTGGTTCATTAGATTGGACTTTGCTAGACTTTGACATACTAAGCAAATGATCATATGCCATGTTAAACTACTTCACAACACACAACTTATATCATCATATCGTCACAAAAGTCAATCAATAGTCTTTGACGAAACACGACACATGTTTTATATAACATTTGTCTTGTCAAATACTTCACTTATAAATGATAAGTACTACAATAGTGAGGAATTTCATTATCATAGAGAGGCCTCTTCGGGGTGTCGTATCGACGAGTTGTGGATTTACGATTTAAAGTGTCCTGGCTCCTCATACGTCACTACCACGACCTCTTTGATTTTGATAGGTAACGATGGTACAAGGGTATTAATAAAAGGGCTATAAGCCAAACAACACTTAAGGGATACTTTAACTTAAGGATTCATGTACAACATCATATTGAAAGCCAACAAACTACATATACTTGTACACTTATATCGTACACTATACTAAAACGCGAATACTATGCTTTCGTAGGTGATCGTTAAAGATCGTGATCTTGTCATACTCTACTGTTGATAAACATTATATCGTTACACTCCGCTGCTGGTCACAACCGTAAGTTTCATAGCCCTAACTTTTGTTTAACTGTTTTATAAACTCTTTTGGAGGAGATACATGCTACTGCTTTTACTACATGCTAAAATGCTTTATTATGGATAATTACTTGCAAAATGAATGCCTTGACTATATTATTGCATGCCTAAGTTGTTTTTGCCAAAAGTCCCCAACATCATGGACCACTAATCAAGTGAGCTAAATATTGTGGATAGGCCTATCGAATTGACGAACCCGTCTATGTTATGGGAAATAACAAGGCGCACTATATTTGAGATTATCTAGGTATAAGGCAAAATACCTACCCGGGGCAAGTTATATATATATATATATATATATATATATATATATATATATATATATATATATATATATATATATATATATATATATATATATATATATATATATATATCGCCCAGTGATATATATACAACAAATACGTGAGTGCCATGAGCTTAGAGCAATAATAACTTTCAAGAAGATAATTGTACACATTGCAATTATACTACAAACTATATTGTCCACTCATGCTTTCAAACCTATGCGGTTTCTATCGTTTGTATTGACCAGTTAGGCAATCAAACGCAATATGGGCATATAACAACGTAGCCCACTACTTTGATAAAATTGATATCTTGTGATCAACTGTTTTGCTTACAAACCTATGAACTCACTCAACCTTTGTGTTGACACTTTTTAGCATGTTATCTAATTCGTCGTAAAAGGCTTAGGGGTATTTGTGTATGGATAAAACCTCAATATCGATATAAAAAATAATCACGAAGATAGATTCAAAATTCCTTTAGGAAAAAGAATATTAAATCAAATCCCGTGTGTGATCGTTGATACGGATTAGTCAACCCAAATCGTTTCTCAACGAGGCGTGAATTGCCAATGTCGTTTTTGGTTTGGAATATTAATGCTCGATGATTTGATTTGTTGAATTGGATTTATTAAAAACTACGAGAATTGGGAAAGTAATTAAGGGAATTTAAACTACGGGGAATCCTAAGTACGAGAATTAACTAAAACGTAATAAACGAAACGTAAATAAAATGCAACTACGTCTAATCCTAAAAATGACCTAAAATTATTTTTACTCTAAAAATGCAATTTGAAAACTATTTATGAATTAAAACTATTTTTTAAGATTTTTCTGGAATTTATTCAAATTAAAAACTAATTTTTAACTTTTAAAACTAATTTAAATTACTAAAAATTATGAAAATTAAAGGGAAAATTATGAAACTATTTTTCAAAAATCTAAAATAACCTAAGAGAATTTTCAAAACTAATTTTGTATTTTTCTGATTATTTTTCTATTTTCTACGAATTTTAAACTATTTAAAACTAATAAATGGCTAAAAATTACAAAGTAAGCTAGGAAAAATCTAGAAAATTTATTTTTTTGCTTTTTGTATTTATCTTAATCTATGAAAATTGAAAAATTATTTTTTGAAGATTTTCTGATTTAATTGCAATAAAAGCTATTTTAAAAGTCCTAAAAACTGTTTTAAAATAGGAAAAATACTAAACGGTGATGAAAAATTATGAAAAATTCAGTAAAAGTCTAAAATATTATTCTAATTTTATGAAAAATATAAAAACTATGGCTTATGTGAAGGATAAAGAAGCCGTAGTGCAAACAGCTTGTAAATAAGCTCTTGAGATAAGCTAGAAGTTTCAACAAAGTACCAAATGATCTCAGCAACTTAATTACACTATAGTAGCTCAAAACCAACTAAATCCAACTACTCTCAACCTCTAATGTGCTGAATGAATTGTTTTGACCAAATGAGTAAAAAACTAAAACAAACCTCACTACCCTTACTTTCAGCTATGATTCCGCTTATCTAATGAACTTATCCTAATTCCGAAATGAGAAGCTCTAGAATATCAACCAGGAACAGCTTTTACCAATTTTAGACAAAAGCAAGCTCAAATGAGGCTAATGCAAGGAGGAAGTTATTAGCACTCAGCTAATGCCGAAAGTGTCGACAGTCAAATAAGCTCGTTGAAGAGCTTATCAAGTGCTTAAAACAGTTTCCAAAAATTCAACAAAATTCACTTTTAAAAAATAGACCAGCTGAAGTTATTTTTCCCAAAATCTCAATGAATATGAACTAGAATTGAATCCTTGAAAAATCTACAAAGTTTGGTAAAAACTGCTTTTGCTCTTTTGACCTTTTTATTGACAGATTATGAATGTTGACTTTGATGAGATTTAAACTGATTTCATGAACTGATTATGTTGTCTTATGGTAAAATAGAACTAAATCAAGCTAAGTTATCTAATTCTATACCTAAATACAAAGATCTAACCCCTAATTCCAACATTGATGATCAATGAAACAAGTTTTGAGCTAATTTTGACTTTCAGAGATTTATAATGACCAAATTAACTAACTAACTAAATGACCTTAACTCAATCAATCCTTACTTCTGATCTCATTTCTAACACAGATTTGAGACCTTATCCAAACACTACTTATAAAGCTACTTTGCAATTTCCAACCTACAAACTGCTTAAACAATTTAATCCAACACTTAATCTAATTTTAACTATCCTAATTGAATCTAGATGCAGTGATTAAATCAAACAACAAACACAGAATCTATAAGTATAATACTATTGCAGATATGAGCAAATATTAATGAAATAGAACAAAGTGGAACTAGTACTTTACAAAGCACCGTGCCCACTATGGCTTGCACAACTTATCAAATACCACTCCAAATAATCTTAAACCAAAACCATATCTGATCCAGATCAATAACTCAACCCAAACCTGCTTCCATTTTAACTGATATTAACTGATATTGAGAATTTATGTGTGATTTGAATTCTAAACAAGATAAACCTTCAAAAAGCTATATAGAGCTTATAAAGGCTTATGTAACAGTAGCTAAGATAATAACTAACAAAGTAGAATTAACATATTTTTTTTTTATTTTTTTTTTCTGATTTTTTTTTTTTTTTTTTGATAAAGTATAAGAACAAGCTGAGATTGAAACTTAAACAACAAAATAAGCTAAACTGGATTAAAACAACTAATAAGATGAGATTAAAAGCATTAAAAGCTGAAACAATGATTTTAAGAGCGAAAACAGAATTTCATTAATATTTAAAAACTGAGTACAAAGACGAATTACAAAAGCTGGAAATACATTAAAACATTAAAACTGAATGAAAAATACATTAAGCTACTCAATGAAACGGTGAATACAACAATGAGTGAAGGGCTCTATTTATAGCCTCAGCTGAGCTCATGGAAGGATCTGGAAGGTGTAGTTGTGCTTTCTCTTGGCTCTTCATAACCCTTGGATTAAATCCCATCAGTCATCCTTTCATCACGACCATTAGATTGTAATCTCCACGTTTTATCCACCAATAGGAAGCAAGGGATGATGTGATTGTCACACGGATTGCCAGCGTGGCATCCGTGTGTCAGTCACGTGTCAGGTGATGTGATTTAATTAGCCTTGGATCGTGTGAATTTGAGTGATTTGAGCGTGTGGGATTTAGGGTTCTTTGTGCCTGGGAAATATTGGGGGGAATTTGGGCGGGTTTGTTGTTTTTTATTTTATTATGGTTTGTTTTGACCGGGTATAGGATATAAATGGGTACCGGGTTTAAGCTGGGTAAACGGGTGGACCGGGTATAGGGGTTTTGGACATGGGCTATCAATGGGCCAAAGGTTTATTTGAATTTGGATTATATTTGAATCCGTGTATACAATAAGGGACTAAAGGTGTATTTTCTAATTTTCCAAGGACCAAAGTTGTAATTCTAAAAATCTCTTTCAAGGGCTAAACTTGTAAGTCTCAAATAATCCAGGGACCACTTTTGCCATCTTTGAAAATTCCAAGGACCAAACATGTCGGGCTGAATCTTGGGGACTAAACTGCCATTTTGAGAATTGATTGTCCAAACTTGCAAATTCCTTTCCCAAATTTTTGCATTCTTCTTTCTCTCGTGCTCAGTTTTCTTTGGTTTTGCCTTTCTTTTGTCTGTTTTGTCGTATCCGTACCTGCACAAGCACAAACTCAAGAAAACAACGAATATTAGCAATAAACGGCTCTTTCTTGGTTTTTTTTGGGTTTTATTTGATAAAGAAATGATATGTGTTTTTGCACATATCAAAATACCCCAGACGAGACCATTGTCGTGTCCTCACGCAATGCAATCAACTCACGCTTCTAAAACCAAGGATTTCAACCTCTTTCTACTAAACCTATGAAGAAGTAGCAAAGATTCCTCAAAAGAGATTAAGAACCCTTAATTCTAAAAACGCCCCGTTTTCCTTTATATTCATATGTAGATATTACGATTAAGCACATTCCGATTATGAGTGACGGTTTGTTAAACTTTCATGTCGATCAATAACTCCAACATTTTTCAAACGACACGTTAGGATCACGGAGTAGGAAACACAACACAGCGTGAAGTGACCAGACGGATAGAATACATCGTCCCTGATTTTTCACAAGTTCCCAAACTAAGCGTAAAATCGAAATCATTGTTAAATATGATTCTAGATGCTAACACTACCCATGGAAGTTACTTGTGTAATTACCTTTTGCTCCCATTTTCCTATTTTCCTCTAGATTTTTTTATTTTTGTGAGAAATGAATTTCTTCAAATTTCTCGTTTCGATAAGAATTAATCCGATAAAGATACAAAGCTAAGTCGATAATTAGTTATCCATCTTCTCTCGAGAACCATTGTCCCAAAAATGAGGTCCACATCAAGGAACTTTTATTCACTTATACTTTTGACTAATTTTTTTCATTTTTCATTTTCATCATCATTTTTTTTTCCAGACACTTATACCTTTTATTTATATGAGTTATGAACTACGGAGCTTCACGGGGTAATTCCAAGACTATAGGCTTCATGAAATGAGGATCCCGGTTGGCTAGACTAAGAACCTCACCCAATCCTGGCTAAATATCCAAGGGTCCGATCTCGAACCGCAGCTCATAACTTTACTTATTACTTTTCACTTATTACTTGCTTATTTATTTATTACGGATCCTTGATGTGTACCCAATTTTTAAAACAAATATTCTTTTAAGAAGATAAAGAACTAACTATCGCCAAAAACTCAACATCTCTAATTATTTGACAGATATGGGGTGAAACAATTTTGTGGGAAAAAAAAGCCATAAGTACCTTCGATGGGCTCTAAAGAGAACCAACTACTCCACGCTTAGCATCTAAACTCATAAGTAACTCTATCATTTCTCGATCTCCGCAAATTTAAAATCCCAAATAATGAGATCCGCGGATGCTTAGCCGATAATTTTTTAGATTACCTATGGTTAAGGAACAAGCTAGGGCTCACCCGGTCAAGTCAATTCTATTCCTACTCTCACCAAATGAAAGTCAACAAGGTGTCAAAACATAAATTAACTTAGCAAATGCTTCACAAATAATCTCAAGTCTCGCATTTTTAAAGTCACTTATTAGAAACTAGCAAATTCTTGTTTAAGCTTCGCATATTTAAAATCACTTAGGGAGACTTGCAAATTCTTGGCCTTGTGAGCTAGAATCGCATTTTATAGCCTCTTGTCTAAGCAATTAGCAAAAGCTATTTCAAGAAAAACGCATATTTAAAGTAACTTCTAAGAGACTAGCAAGAACTTTTCGATCATAAAACTAGCAAAAGCTTACAAAATATTTTAAATTTTTCACATTTTTGCACAATTTTTTCATTTTCTAAGGAAAAACGGGGTTGCGAGAGTACACGACAAAAAATAAGCAAGTTCGGTCAAATCAAATCGAAGATTACCCACCCCAGACTAAAATGAAACATTGTCCTCAATGTTTAAAGGCAAGGGTATCACGAAAATCTAAAAGCCGTTTATTAAGTATGCTAGAAGATAAACGTTAATCGATAAGATTAGGATATCGGATTTCCATAAGCAACGATCATGAAACTCGAGTGGAGAAAAGACAAACTTCGAGCACGAGAGACTTCATATCGGGAAAATCCTACACACAACATCACAAACAACCAAACACGAGAAATCGAAGAGGCTAACCCCTTCACGTCACTTATTAGAAAATAGAAAGAAGATAGAGATAAGCATGGGGTGCCTCCCACGGCGCCATCGTTTTTGGTCATCGAGTCGCTAGCCTGACTCGCCCCCAATTCATTTGTCCTGGGGGAAACAAGCGGAAGGGATACCCGGATCAAAGATGGTATCCTCACTCCGGAGGGAAAGAGAATGGGGGGGTTGGGAGGGAAAGAAAATGTCGGGCTCCAGCACATAAATGTTAAATCCTCCCAAATGTTCAAAAGGTGTATCAAGAAAGAATGATCCATCATCCGGCGGTTTTACGGGCGGACGTCGGGATGACGGATCTAAGAGAAACGACTCCATAGAAGAAGGGAGTCCATGGTACAGAAAAATGTAGTTTGAAGGTTTAACAATGAAGGCATCCAAGATAGGATCCTTTTTCCGGTTAACTTTTGTTTTATGAATATCCTCTCCGATGAGTATCCAGTGGTTAAAAATCTTGTCCCGGAAGGAACGAAATCAAAGTATTATCTACGTGAAAATCCTCACGAGAAGAGGAATCACTCTCGGATAAAAAATAGTGTTGGACCTCTGTATCAACAAGCTCATCAGTCGAAATCTTAACTTCCTTATCTTTCTTCAGGAAAAGTGGATCATCGTATTCTTTTTCTTCATTTTCGGAAAGAATTGAGTCGGTGGGAGCAAGTTCATCGGCGAACTCCTCGAGAAGTAAATCAATGGAAGAATCCTTGAGCTTGGGCTCCGGAGGATTAGTAGACGGCTTGACTTCTTTATGTTCATTTTCTTTCGGAGAGAGTGAATATAGCATTTCTTCGATTAAACGAATATCTCCCTCGATGTCGATGTCAGCATTATCAATTTCCGGTGAAACTGAATCACTTTTCAAATAAGCCTCGATTTCTTTCATGATAGAATCATCCTCCTCAGATTGAGTGAGGGAAGAGGAAGAATCGTAAATGATTTGTTTAGAAGAAAGTTCCATATTTTCAGAAGAAAGAGTGGGATTGCCACTCAAAGGAAGGTTGATTTTCTTAGAAATCAGAGGTGGGACAAGTGGTGTGCTCTTAGAGCTAGCATTTTCCACCACTATCGTTATAGACTCCTTTTCTTGTTTCTTTTTCCGTTCAGCTCGTATTGTCGACATACTCTTAATCGTAAACCTTGAAAGATCAATTCGAGACATTTTAGGTTCAACTTTCTTCACATCATCCGGATCGTCCGGAGGGGGGTACGAAGACGGCTCATTATATAACACTTTATCGAGTAAAACGATGTCCCCCTCCGGGTCAAAAATAGCATCATCAATCTCAACGGGAATTGAATCGTCATTAAGAAAGGCCTCGATCTCTTCCCAAATAGGGTCACTTTCCGTAGTGAGAGACGGGAAAGAGTAGGTCATAATCGGATTAGAAGGTAAAATGGGATCGCCACTTTCTTGAGAAAAATCAATCACACCGATGCTATGGATAGAATGATCATCGGGTGGAGGTTTTGAAGTTTGTTCGGCATAAAACACAATCTTTTCATTTCCTTTTCTGATCGTTAACGTTCCTTGGTAATGATCCACAAGGACTTTTGCGGTTCTCAAGAATGGTCTTCCAAGAGTGAGAGGAACTCGGGTGTCAACCTCTATATCAACGACGGCGAAATCCACGGGAAAATGGAATTTATCCACTCATACCATAACATCGTTGACTACACCAACCGTGTGAGCAATTGTTCGATTAGCTAATTCGATAGTCATACGAGTCGGAATAAGAGACTTCAATCCAAGCTCATGATATATCGCAAGAGGCATGAGACTTATGCTTGCACCCGAATCGGTTAGGGCATTACATTCCTCAATATCATTCAAAGAGCAAGGAAGGAGAAATTTCCCGGGATCACCAAGCTTCTCGGGAGCTTGGTTCGAGGAAGAATTAAACGGTGTAGGTTCAAGTGATATCTTTGAAATTTGTTCCAATTTCTTTTCATAAATCATGTCAGCAGCTTTGATCATATCGGTCGTAAGTTTGAACTTGATTCCCGAAACAACTTTCATTTTGTCGAATCGTGATTGAATAGATTTGCACGATGTAAGGTTAGAACTCGGCATTATGACGGAGATGGAAGGAACTTGGGCAACCAGAGGTTGGACGTTTTTGGCTTTTCCATTATCAAGAGGAATTACCGGGTCCTTTGTTGCCTCGGTCTCTCGTGCTACACTCATCACCGGAGAGGAAGTAGTCATCGAGGGCCCATCATCTCGAATGGTTACGAATTTCATTTCTCCCTTCGGGTTTGGAATCGTGTTACTTGGGAGAGAACCGGAACCCGAGGGTTGACTCATTTGGCACAAAACAGCGTTTAACATATTCTCAAGTTTATTCTGCGAAGCATCCATCTTGTTGTTCTGAAGTCGAATTTCGTTCTTAAACTCATTGCTTTGTCTAGTTAACGAAGATTGGAATTCATTTCGCAAACTTGAAATCTGGGTTTTCATGGTTTGGATGGTAGCATTATTGTTCTGAACGTAATTCGAGAATTCATTAGAGGGAAAAAACGGAGCTTGATAACTTGAATTTTGATATCCTTGATTGTAATTGACCCCTTGGGTCGGGTATTGATTCGGTGGGGCTTTGAATTGGTTTTGAACAGTTGGTCCACGAACTTGATTTTGATTAAAACGAGTCTGATTGTTTGATTGAGAAAATCCCGGAGGTCCCATTTGATTACTAACACAAGGGTTTGGTTCAACTTGAGGACGGTATTGGTTACCTCCGGTACGGATTAGCTTCAAAAGGATTTCTATCGGTGGTGGTACAATTGTAGTAAGCATGCGGGCCACCACAAGTAGTACAAGTCGATTCCACCGCTTTGACTTGAGCGGGTGGGAGGAATTAATCTTAGCGGTTTTAATCTTAACCAAAGCCTGAATCATATCCGTAAGCTTATCAATCTTAGCATCTGGTGCAGAGCGTATTTTCGTAAGACGAGGACGATGGTGTAGCACTCACTCTCGGCAGAACCGATTTGCTACATGAGGTACGAACTTTAGATTTGTTCTCAATAATCGACAAGGCATCTCTCGTTGATCGGGTCAACAAATTACCACCCGCGGCAGCATTGAGAGAGTCTTGATCAGTCTCATTCAAACCGTTATAAAACGTATCACGTTGGTGTAATTTCGTAAAACCATGATGGGGACATTGCCTAAGCAAATCTTTGAATCGGTCCCATGCCTAAGCAAATCTTTGAATCGGTCCCATGCCTCACTAAATGATTCATCAAATCTTTGTGGGAATTTTGTTATTTTATTTTTTAAGCTTGTTGTTTTAGACGGTGGGAAGAATTCGTTCACGAATTTTGACACTAAATTCTCCCATGTGGTTATCGATCGAGGGGTAGTTTTTCGAGCCAAACCGGCGGCCCCTCGGTGAAAATGGGAAGTAGTAGCTTGATAGCCTCTTCCAGAACGTTACGGTACTTGATCGTAGACGTGAGCTTGTTAAACCGTCGGATATGAGAGTGAGGATCGTTTCTCTCAAATCCGTAAAATTTGCTCGATGATACCAAGTTGATCAAGCCGTGTTTAAGCTCAAAGTTATCGGCAACGATTGCGGGACGACGATGCTTCTCCATAACCCTCAGTGGGTGCCTGGAGTTGCTCTAGCATGGATCGGTTGTCCTCCGCCATTTTGACGATGGGCGAGTCTCGATTAGTTCAATCTCGGGTTCGACTAATGGAGCACGTCTATTTCGCCTTCTCGGAATTGTAGCAGATTCACGTATCGGTCTGTAGTTATTAGAACGAAAAGCATGCACTTTCAAAAACCAAGGCAATTAAAAGAGAACGGTATTCGAAAACACAGTGATCTTAACCAATAATCCCAAGTGAATAAATCACCTCTATAAGACAAACGCACAAGCGAGCGGAGAAGCTTTGTAGGTCAGCGCGAAGCTTATTAAAACCCGTCTCTTTTCAGCCGCAATTTAATGTCAGGCCGTCCTTATACCCACCACACAGTTTGTTTATCCGATAGAAATAAATCAATTCACAAGCGACAGAAAGGCAAGTTTTTGATCTTTAGTTCGGGAACTTATTAATGATAACACCTCCGTTGAGAATGTTATATAATTGGTGTCCTCTATTTATTAGCAAAAACACAAGAGAAAATCTTTTTGTATTTTTTAATATGATAAATATATATACAAAAGAAAAAGAAAAATATTTTTAACTTTTTTGATTTTTAGAAAAATAGTAACTTCACGAATGAAGGATCTCGAGTCACTAATCGTCAAACCTCTAACGATATTGTCGTGACACAACCTCCCCGGCAGCGACGCCAAAATTTGATTCGTCGTAAAAGGCTTAGGGGTATTTGTGTATGGATAAAACCTCAATATCGATATCAAAAATAATCACGAAGATAGATTCAAAATTCCTTTAGGAAAAAGAATATTAAATCAAATCCCGTGTGTGATCGTTGATACGGATTAGTCAACCCGAATCGTTTCCCAACGAGGCGTGAATTGCCAATGTCGTTTTTGGTTTGGAATATTAATGCTCAATGATTTGATTTGTTGAATTGGATTTATTAAAAACTACGGGAATTGGGAAAGTAATTAAGGGAATTTAAACTACGGGGAATCCTAAGTACGAGAATTAACTAAAACGTAATAAACGAAATGTAAATAAAATGCAACTACGTCTAATCCTAAAAATGACCTAAAATTATTTTTACTCTAAAAATGCAATTTGAAAACTATTTATGAATTAAAACTATTTTTTAAGATTTTTCTGGAATTTATTCAAATTAAAAACTAATTTTTAACTTTTAAAACTAATTTAAATTACTAAAAATTATGAAAATTATGAAACTATTTTTCAAAAATCTAAAATAACCTAAGAGAATTTTCAAAACTAATTTTGTATTTTTCTGATTATTTTTCTATTTTCTACGAATTTTAAACTATTTAAAACTAATAAATCTAAAAAGTAAGCTAGGAAAAATCTAGAAAATTTATTTTTTTGCTTTTTGTACTTATCTTAATCTATGAAAATTGAAAAATTATTTTTTGAAGATTTTCTGATTTAATTGCAATAAAAGCTATTTAAAAGTCCTAAAACTGTTTTAAAATAGGAAAAATACTAAACAGTGATGAAAAATTATGAAAAATTCAGTAAAAGTCTAAAATATTATTCTAATTTTATGAAAAATATAAAAACTATGGCTTATGTGAAGGATAAAGAAGCCGTAGTGCAAACAGCTTGTAAATAAGCTCTTGAGATAAGCTAGAAGTTTCAACAAAGTACCAAATGATCTCAGCAACTTAATTACACTATAGTAGCTCAAAACCAACTAAATCCAACTACTCTCAACCTCTAATGTGCTGAATGAATTGTTTTGACCAAATGAGTAAAAAAACTGAAAACAGCCTCACTACCCTTACTTTCAGCTATGATTCTGGCTTATCTAATGAACTTATCCTAATTCCAGAAATGAGAAGCTCTAGAATATCAACCAGTGAACAGTTTTACCAATTTTTAGACAAAAGCAAGCTCAAATGAGGCTAATGCAAGGCCTACAAGGAAGTTATTAGCACTCAGCTAATGCTGAGTGCTGACACAGGTCAAATAAGCTCTGTTGAAGAGCTTATCAAGTGCTTAAAACAGTTTCCAAAAATTCAACAAAATTCACTTTTAAAAAATAGACCAGCTGAAGTTATTTTTCCCAAAATCTCAATGAATATGAACTAGAATTGAATCCTTGAAAAATCTACAAAGTTTGGTAAAAACTGCTTTTGCTCTTTTGACCTTTTTATTGACAGATTATGAATGTTGACTTTGATGAGATTTAAACTGATTTCATGAACTGATTATGTTGTCTTATGGTAAAATAGAACTAAATCAAGCTAAGTTATCTAATTCTATACCTAAATACAAAGATCTAACCCCTAATTCCAACAGTGATGATCAATGAAACAAGTTTTGAGCTAATTTTGACTTTCAGAGATTTATAATGACCAAATTAACTAACTAACTAAATGACCTTAACTCAATCAATCCTTACTTCTGATCTCATTTCTAACACAGATTTGAGACCTTATCCACAAAGTCATAATGATTCTTCATCTAATCAAAGAATCTACAAAGTTATAAAGACTCGAGAACTACTTCACATCTGGAATTCATTGTCAAATGAGTGTGAGAGCATGTTGGAGAAAGACGTAGAGACGCTGGAGCAGCGAAGCTGACCTGTAGCTGACAACAACATACTATCACAACCATCACAAAGAACAAAGAATTAAAGAACAAAGAAATCAAGATCAAAAGCGAATACTTCAAAAGAAACAAGATCCATACACTGGGGAGATTGTTCGAATCAAGGCACTTCTTCTCACAAGAAAGAAGAATGTTAGAAGACGTCAAAGCTACTATTACATCTGCACCAACAACTGTTTAAGATTACTTAAGATATCAATTACTAACACTTAGGGGGAGATTGTTGGAATCACTCCTAAACCATTTCTCAAGTGTTAGTAATCAATATGTAATAGTTAGCTTAATTAAGGCTTTTATGTTAGTAATTAAGGCAAGGCTCATATAGAAAGCCCATGAGCCTATGCAAAAGCCCAATAAGGAAAGGAAGGGACTAGATGTGTTACCCTAGCTCCCTTCCCCTATAAATAGTCTTGTAACTCTCATTTGAGAGTTGGTTGTTCATTTCAATATCATTCCTACGCCTAAACATTTCATAGTCATTCGTGTGTGTATTGTTTTGTTCAACCGATCACTTTCTATCTCTTATTTCTTATATTGATGCTTGTGTTGCAAACATCGGAACCTAACAAACCTAAAATTCAGACTTAAGGTGACCCAGACTGGCGCATCCCTTGGATTGCACTAGCCGGATCCCTCTGGGGAGGGATCCGTGGGATTCAGAGAACATTAGAGAAATTTTTCTATATATAGTGAGCCATTTGTCTCTTGTAACTAATTCGTTTTACACATACTCTCTCTTAGTATTGTAAACTCTCTAACCTCAGATCCAAAGGATCTTTCTATGTTGTTTTGTGTTTGTGTGATTCTCTAGGTTTCTCTTAAAGGCGAGATCACCACCTTTTGAAGTCGAGCAAGCTTAAGTCCATGAGATGCCAAGCTTCGTCATCATCATGACTACTGAAGTTATCTTTTCCTCCCTCCTTAGAAGTGTTGTGTTGAAGGCATAAGTGAAAGATGCCAAACGGGTCAAGTCAAAGGCATAAGTGAAAGGTGCCAAAGGTCCGTGTCGAAGGCATTAGTGAAAGGTGCCAAAGGTCCGTGTCGAAGGCATTAGTGAAAGGTGCCAAAGAGTCAAGACAAAGGCATTAGTTAAAGGTTCCTAAGGGTCGTGTCAAAGACATTAGTGAAAGGTGCCAAGGGTGTACATTCGATATGGTGCATCGATGTACAAGATAGATTAGTTTGAGTTAAAGGATCTTGATATCCTTATGATGTTGTAATAAGGAGTGTGTCTCCTTTGGGGTAGTCGTGTTGTGTTGGGTAGTAGTTCCTCCTTTGTAATGGAACTCGGTATCTAGCCTTGTAACAGATAAAGTGTAGGCTACGTTGTGATAGGTTTGGTTCTACCTCATGGAAGAACCCGGTGTCTAGCCTTGTATCGGATAAAGAGTAGGCGACGTTGTAAACGCTTCTCCGCCACATTAAGGAGCTTGTGTTGTGTAGTGCTTACGAGCTGTCGAGTAGGTGACTCGAGGAGTGGAGTAGGGCAAGGAAGGTGTCCTTGTAGCCGAACCATTTGAAATACTGCGCGTGGTTTTGTGTTCCATACTCTTTATCTTTGCATTACTTGTTTATATGCTTTATCTATCATCATCCAACACATACATTAAATAGATTGACATAAGTTGATCTAAATAGTTTAAAAAAAAGTTTTAATCGGTAAAACTATTCAACCACCCTTCTAGTTTCCACAATTGGTAAACTTGTTGCCAAGTTTCTTAGAGTATGTTGTACTTAAAAACTTGATACGATCCGTGTATATTTGAAAACTACAAAGAAGGAAATTTCTTAAAACAAAAAAGTCATGTTTTTAGAAATCATCATATTTTAAATGTTGGATAATGATAGATCATTCTAACGTTTTCCTTTTAAGGATTCTTCATACTAGGATTTGGGCATCTTGGAAGATCATGAAGAATTTCGCGTCTATGATTTTTTAAATCATAAAAAGAATATATATAGCAAAGGATTTGGGCATCTTAGAAGATCATGAAGAATTTCGCGTTTATGATTTTTTAAATCATAAAAAGAATATATATAGCAAAGGTATGTTCTTTAATAATTTACATATAAATAAATTACTATTCCTAGCTTAATTAACATGTTAAGAATCGTTGACTCAATACGTATACTTCAATATCACTAAAGTTGTTATCTATATTGAACACATCATCAAGAATAGCATTCTTGGTTGATCTCTATAGACAAAACTACAAACTAGTCATTTTACCTCATAATGATATCTTGGCTATTCGAAAGCCTTGATCATCATTTCTCACATAAGGTTGTTGGCATTTCATCCATGTCAATAGTGTCCATGTGAAACTTCTCATATCATGATAAAATAGTATTTTGTCATGATTCTTAACTTTCCAAATTATGATTAATTTGTAAAAAGGGAACCTCGTCAAAAAGGACTAGTAAAACACGAAAACTCATCAAAACCTTAAACCATAGACAAACCTTAAGTTATAGAGCAAAAATACCAACATTAGTCAAGGATTAAAACTCCCGTATCAAAATTATCAAAGTTCACTTAAACTGTTAACTGCTGATCTGCCAGATCCCTGTGATTGAACTAGCCGGATCCCTCATTCAAGGGATCCGTGGGAACCGGCACATCATAAGACAAAATAATTGCTAGATGATCACTGTGGAGTTTTACTTTCCACTTTACTCTCCCACTCATGAACATAAACCCTAAGTTACTGTTCATAGGAGCTTATTCCTCATCATTTCAAAGGAAACAATCACTTGTGTAAGTATAATCTTCACTACATTGTTATTTCCATTCTCTAATTCCTAGAAGTACAATTTTCATCTTAAGAATTTGGGTTCAAATGGGTTTATCACAATTTGGTATCACATTGTTTTATAAGATAAACTAAATCAAAGAATCGACATTGTTAATACAAATTAAAAACTCATTTTGAATTCAATAAAGATGTATTGAGCAAAATTGTGATGAACCCAATTAGGATACTATTCACATAAATGACACCACATTGTGGTTTTGGTGTTTAGGATCAACCATGCCGAGCTCAAGGCAATAAGACTATCAGGACACGGCCCACTACATACCGATGTATCATAGAAAGGATGGTTTAAGCCTCGAGGACCGAAAGGCCTTCAAATTGTTGCAAAAGAGGTTGTTCCATGAAGGGCATGTAGTCGAACCCTCATTTATCAACAACACCGACATTACCCAAGTCTTTGCGGGAATCAACTTCCAATGCTTCCTAATCTTCAATGAACAAATTTGTCCGGTATTTGTCCTAGAGTTCTACAAGAGCATGAGGATTATAAGAAATGAATATGGAACCATTTCGATCACTTTTGTCATCAATGAACACGAATATACCTTCACCCTCGAGGAGTTTGCTAGGATACTTCGTATCCCTTGCCGAGGGGCATGCTTGTTTTCAAATGAATGGTCACTAGCCCACCTCCACGACATGGTCGATGAGCATCCGGTCTATTCCACACCTTTCGCGGATCCTATCACGGTAAGAGATACCGTCTTCATCTAAAGAGCCTCCCCGTCTCGGGTTACTAGAAAATCGAAGGTCATCTTAGGGGTGGCAATCGAGTCGTGTTCGTGTTAACCTATTTGGGTTCGCGTGTTGGCGGGTTGGTATAACCTCTACCCAAACACGACCCATTTATTAATCGTGTCAATAAACTCAACCCTAACCCAGACCTGCATAACACGTGTAACCCGTTTATGACCCGTTTAACCTGTTTAACTAAATAAGTCAAGCAATGAATAAGGTAGGTGGTTTGTTATTTTAACTAGTTTAAACGGGAAAATGATATAAGGATCTAAAATATAATAAAAATAATATACAAATAACTATACGACAATTTTCAGAGTTATAAGTGTCAATTTCAATGATATTTGAGGTATAATTGTAATTCACTCATATTAAGTACATAAAAAAAATACATTTAATCCACATCTAACATAAAAAAACTAGGTTATATTTTTTATTTTTTGAGTCTTGTATACTTAAACGGGTTTACGAGTTGACCTGTTTAATATGTACTCAACCCAAACACAACCCGTTTATTAAACGGGTTAGACAGGTTGACATGTTTTTGACCCAAACCTGTTTATCCTCAACCCAAACCCGTTTAACTTCGTGTCGTGTTCGTGTTGTTTATCGTGTCATGTCAAAAATTGCCACCCCTAGGTCATCTATAGGGATCCCTTTCAAATGGAGCTTTCAGAGATGTTCCCATTGTACAAGAAATGGGAACTAGTCTTAAGGGATAATGTCCTATGTTTGGTGGGAAATAAGGATCATCCCAACGCTTGCCTTGCATACATGATCTATTGCCTTGTTACCGGGACTCACTTCAATCTTGCCTATTACATGGTTAAACGGATGGCAAGTATATCAAGGATAGAAAAGATGGTACTCCCCTATGCCATGCTCTTAACTCGCCTAGCCAATTTTGTCTTTGCTCTAGATCCATCTCCCTACACCGATGACCACATCTTATACTCAACCAAGAACATTTACAAGACATACAACACTCACCACGCAATGAAATAGTACTTGATCCGAGAGCCAAGATTACCACAAAACGAAAAGCATGTGACGCCAAACGCACTCAAGAATATCAAAATATCAACCAAGAACAACTCATACAATTCGCAATCAAGCACACAAAGGAATCAACTCCTAATTATACACATAAAACATATTCAATCACTCAATCGCAACATAAATCCACGACATTTAATTGGTTCCTAACATATCCAATCGATAATAGAAATCCATAATTACATCGCGACATTGACAACTATTCAAATTAATAAGATCAAGACTTTCAAAGCAAGAGAGACTAATTTAATCAAGCAATAACAACATCAATTATGACTAAACCCAGCAATTAATCTTGGAAAGAACCACAAACCTATGAAAGTGAGGTGAATCGGTATGAAACCTAATCAAATCAGACAATGAACAAAGCTTAGGGATGTGACGATACCAAATACAATTCACAGAATGATAAGGATCATAAAGAACATATCATACCTATGGAAGATGCACTCTAACAGTCAATTAGGGTCAAATCGCAAAGAAGAATGTGGGAGAAAGGATGGCAGTGAGATTTGACAAAGGATGGAAATGTCAGACAGGACAAATCGCATGTCTATTTATACCCCTAGGTCAAGTCGCAAGCCTACTTTAAAGGAGTGACAATATTTTCTAATTATAATATCGCAAGCACATTTCTTTAAATGATTCATGACTAGGCAAATCTAGAGCCTCATATTTCATTATCTAAATAGTTAAGCATCTTCTATTGACAAAAGCTGTATAGGATTCATGCATTTCGCACCAATCTTATCATATACCTAACTAGCAGTTAAAGCAAGAAGTGTACACAACACTTAAAATCTAACACAATTGGACCAAAGGTAGTACACTCAAGATAGACATAGTTGCAAGACACTGGATAGGATCAATGAGATGAAGTTGCTTGACAGATGTAATAAATTTTGAAAATTACTCTCCCCTTCAATCAATGACCCGATTTCAAGTAAACAAGTGTAGTCATTGATTGAGTATAAAAAATTTATGCACACTTGAATCCAATTGATTTAAAGACATCCTTTAACAACTACGTGAAAAACAAATACTTTTCTGATAAATCTTTTACGGAAAAATATTTGTATAGGCATGTTTTGAAAAACACATATAAAATTCTGCTTGAACTTCATCTAAAGACCCGTGTCATTATTGAATAAAATTTCTAGGACCGTAGATGTTATCGATATATCGAAGACATGCTTGGATACCATTTTTGGTATTTTTCAGCTTTTCAAATTTTTATGGATTTTTTAATGATTAAGATATGTACAACGTGGAAAACTGTATAGAGTATACCAGTGGTGGATATACTCTCAAATAAGGTTTGTTAAAGCATGAGTCCTGAGCTGAAGTGTTTAGGAATCATAGTACATGCACATCAATTCTGACATCCCGGAGCTCCTGAACCAGGAGGCTTCTGTTCTTTAGGCACCCAGACCATGAGTCTTTTCTTGATAGAATTGATCAATGTACCTGCAATTGAGTGAGGAGCACCTGCACTAACATCACAATTATGTTTGCATTTAT
The DNA here is from genome assembly GCA_910596185.1 of Chrysanthemum makinoi. NCBI lineage: Eukaryota > Viridiplantae > Streptophyta > Magnoliopsida > Asterales > Asteraceae > Chrysanthemum > Chrysanthemum makinoi. The sequence continues at coordinate 228,989,979 of OU343221.1, forward strand.
GTGGGTTAGTAACAACAATATCTAGACTTTTGGGAATTTCACAATCAACCTTGGTATTGCCATCGGTGGTCAATTTGCTGATAGGTATCATATGTGTCCAACATTCTTAAAAATTCTACAAGTTGGTATCCACTTAAGGCAAGATCTAGGAGTGTTTGACTTCTTAGGCACAGTGGAAGATGTATCCTTTTTCCTAGTTTCTGAGGCTTTATCATTAAGTGTTTTCCTAGGAGAGGGATAAGTTTTGTGAGACTTCTTTTGTGCACTAGAAGACTTTTTCACATTCCTAGTCTTAGAAGGTTGAACCTTAGCCTGAGAATTTTCTTTCACTTTCTTGGGATTAGCATGTGAAGTGACTAGTTTTGAAAAAACTTCTAACTCATCAACTTGGGAGGCAAACCTTATTTTTGAAGATTTTGGTCATTCAGATATAAACATAGTCGGTTGTCTAACAACATACCGATTTCTATTGGGACGTAAAACTTGTTTCCCCAAGATTGATGGTTTTGCAAACTTAGTGTTCACACTTTTCCCTGTAGTTTTCTAAGCTCGTTCTTTAAAGCTACTATTGTGAAACTCTTATCCTGAAGTTGAGCTTTGAATTCGTCAATTTTGACCATCAAAGATGTTGTTTGTTCTAAAGCTTTAGACCTAATTTCTTTGATTGAGTCATCTAGATTCATTTGATGTCTTTTCAAAGACTCATTTTTCTTAAGTAATTTAGCCACATAAATTGACAGTTCAATATTTCTTGTATTAATTACATTACTGTCTTGATTAGTTCCGACTAAATTAATTTTCTCATTCATATCAGAGATATGTTTCTTTAGATTGGTGATTGTTGAGTTTTTGGCTTGAAGCTGAGCTTTTAAATTGTTAATTTCAAAAAATTCATGAAATTCAGGTAATTCCGGATTATTACATGGTTTCTTAGTTTGTAAACTTTCTTCCTTTCTTTGTATTGCAATTTCAAGTGAAATGCAATGTTTTTCAAGTTTTGAAAATTTATTTGAAAGTTCATTAAACACTTCTTTATCAACCATGTCATTTGGTTTGAAATAATTAATCTCAGCTTCAACCAAAGAACATAATTTAGTATCATGTTCAGCATCATGATCAGTTTGTACAAGTATATTAGCAGATGCATCATGTTGAACAGTTAAGAGTACCTTGGCACCTGACACCTTACACCTGACACCTGACACCTGTTCATTTACCGGTCTGCTAGCTGCATCCACATCTTGTGTAACAGGAGTTACTAAATAACTAGTTGTATCAATCTTAGTTGTCTCTGATCCACCTCATTCAGCAACACCTGATCCTTCTACCGATGCATTACCCGACTCATCACTACTATCTCTTGAATGCACCCGACATTCACTCACTTTGTCATCAAACCGTGCTCTTTTCTTAATGTACTTCTTAACATTATCCATGTGCTGGATCAATGTTTCTCTAAACACATCGCCTTCTATCAGTGTGACTCATTGCTTTCAGTATGATCGCCGAATCCCAATTCACCATTGAAGAATGACTGAAATTGTTTGTCGATCACCTGAAGTGCAGCTTTAGATCCGGCTTCTTGAAAATTTTCTCTGTCAAGCTGTTGTTCAAGTTGTCCCAAGTTCAAGAACAATATGCGCGTGAATGTTAATACAACTTGACGGAAGAGTGCATTAAATGCTCGTTCGAATCCCATTGTGAATCTATTTTCTGTTAGAAGTACTGAGAGGTGTGAATGAAGTCGTCAAAAAGGTTCAATGCAAATTTCCTTTGCATGAACATGTTGTTGCAGTGATTGGTGCACTTCTCTCTCTTCTGACTTCGAGCACGAAGATCTCACATTATCATTGGCTGATTCAATCATGTTTAACCATTCTGTGTAGTTCGGACTCTTATGGTTATCAACAACATCATACAAATTTAAGTACTTCATATATCACTGAATCAGGAGTGTTAGTCATGATGTTGTGGTTAATGAATTTTAACAAAATCAGTAGAAGACCGTAAATGTTGTTATGTTGTACGTGTTATAATAACAGTTGGATCGATTCAATGATTAGTGATTGTATTTTAAAAGGGATACTGGAGTGTTTGGATTAGGTGAATTGCTGTTTAATTGTGATTTGGTAAAGTGTGAATCAAATTTGTTAGGAATTATTAAACTATAATAGTTCATTGCTGCTGATGTAATAGTTTTGGTTTCTGCTGGCAGGTATATAGTTCCTGCTGGTATAGTACTTATATGGTTTCCGCTGTTAGTGCAGACTTGTTTCTGCTGTTAGTTTTGTTTCTGCGGGTTATAGTAATAGTCAAACCCGTCTAAGTTTAGAAGTTTGTTAGAGAAAGGTATATGCATGAAATATATTAGGAAGTGTGATTTTTTTATATTTTTGATTAAGATTAGAAACAAACTGAGATTTCTATGAAATAAGGTAAAATGAACCAGAAAACTCTAATAAGCAAATTTAAGTAACATTTAAAAGCTAAACAATGATTTGAGCATAAAACTGAATTTCATTAACTTGAAAATTATGATTACAAAGAGAGAGATTACAAAAGCTTGTAAACTACTTAAAAACATTAAAACGAAATTAAAACTAATACTATGTTACTGAAAATTAAAGATGAAAAGATATCCAACTAGTGAATAAGGGCATCTATTTATAGCTGAGCCGAGACACTTGGAAGGATCCAGAACTTCAATTCTGTGCTTCTTTTGAGTCGTTTGCAACCCTTGGATCAAGTCCCATCAATCATATTATCATCTCAACCCTTGGATTATTTCTCCACGTAACTTGCACCAATCAGAGGCCAGAGATAGGGTATGTGACACACGGATTGCCAACCTGGCATTCCGTGTGTCAGGAGTGTCAGGCGAAAGTACAATTTTGTCCTCAATTTAAGTAATTATGGCCAATTGAAGTGCGGGGTAAATTAGGGTTTATGTGGGTTGCTGGGTAATTTGGGGGAGATAAATAGCGGGTAAGTTTTTTTATTTATTTTTTATTGCGTTTGACCTTTATTTTGACCGGTAATAATAGGAAATTGGGATTGGTCGGGTTTTTTAAGTGGGTAACCGGATATTGGATTTGGGCTTTAGAAACTTTGGGCTTGGATGAATATAAGTATTGTTTGGACTTGGGATATTTGGTTTGGACTTGGACTAGAGTTTAATTCATGTAAGATTTAAAGGACTAAAGGTGTACAAACTGATTTTCAAGCGACCAAGGCTATAAATTCTGAAATTGATCCAAGGGCCTTTCTTGTCAATCTTCAAATAATCCAAGGGCCATTCTTGTAAATTTGAATCTTCAGGAGTGAATTCTGTCAAATGTTGAAACTTGAGGGACTGATTCTGCCATTTCTTTAAAGTTGACCAAATCTTTCATAAATCATCCTCTCAGCATGAAAATCTTCACAAATGCTCAATTCTGACCTTCCGGCTCAGCTTTAGCACTCTTTCTCTCTCGTGCTCGGGTTTTCATCTGATTTGGCTTGCTTTTGTGTGTTTTGACATATCCGTACATGCACAAGCATAAACTCAAGAAAACAACAAATATTAGCAATAAACGGCTCTTCCTTTGTTATTTTGGGTCTGATTTTGATATAGAAAAAATATGTGTTTTAGCACATATCAAAATACCCCAGACTAGACGATTGTCGTGTCCTCACGCAATGCAATCAACTCACGCTTCTAAAACCAAAGATTTCAATCTCTTTCTACTAAACCTATGAAAAGTAGCAAAGATTCCTCAAAAGATATTAAGACACATTAATTCTAAAAATGTCCCATTTACCTTTTAATTCACATGTATAAATATTATGATTAAGCACTTATTCATTATGAGTGACGGTTTGTTGAACTTTCATGTCAATCAATAACTCCAACATTTTTCAAATGACACGTTAGGATCATGGAGTAGGAAACACAACCCAGCGTGAAGTGACCATACGGATAGAATACATCGTCCCTGATTTTTCACAAACTCCCAAACTAAGCGTAAAATCGAAATCATTGTTAAATATGACTCTAGATGCTAACACTACCCATGGAAGTTACTTGTGTAATTACCTTTTGCTCCCATTTTCCTATTTTCCTATATTTATTTTATTTTTGGTGAGAAATGAATTTCTCCGAATTTCTCGTTTCGATAATTTTTATTCCGATAAAGATATGAAGCTAAAGTCGCTAATTAGTTATCCATCTTCTCTCAAGAACCATTGTCTCAAAAATGAGATCCACATCAAAGAATTTTTATTCACTTATATTTTTGACTTTTTTTCTTTTTTCTTTTTTTTGAACTTATACTTTTACTTATATGAGCTATGAACTACGGAGCTTCACGGGGTAATTCCAAGACCTTACACGTTTTCAGAATAAAGGATCCAAGGGCCATTACGACGGAGAATTCCAAGACAATAGGCGTTCATGAAATGAGGATCCAAGGATGTTAGGCCAAGACCTCACACAATTCCGGCTAAAGGTCCAAGGGCCGGCGTAAAAGGATAGCCAAGACCTAAATGCCTACTTTCGAAATAAGGATCCAAGGGTCCGATCTCGAACCGCAGCTCATAACTTTATTTATTACTTATTACTTTATTTATTACGAGTACTTGATTTGTACCCAATTTTTAAAACAAAGATTCTTTTAAGAAGATAAAGAACTAACTATCGTCAAAAACTCAACATCTCTAATTATTTATTCACAGATATGGGGTGAAACAATTTTGTGGGAACAACAAGCCATAAGTACCTTCGATGGGCTCTAAAGAGAACCAGCTACTCCACGCTTAGCATCTAAACTCATAAGTAACTCAATCATTCCTCGATCTCCGCAAATTTAAAATCTCAAATAATGAGATCCGCGGATGCTTAGCCGATAATTGAAAATTATCTATGGTTAAGGGAACAAGCTAGGGCTCAACACGCCCGGTCAAGTCAGAATTCTATTCCTACTCTCACCAACGGAAACTCAACAAGGTGTCAAAACATATATTATCTTAGCAAATGCTTCGTCAAATAATCTCAAGTCTCGCATCTTTAAAGTCACTTATAAGAAACTAGCAAATTCTTGTTTAAGCTTCGCATATTTAAAATCACTTAGGGAAGCTTGCCAATTCTTGGCCTTGTGAGCTAGAATCGCATTTTATAGCCTCTTGTCTAAGCAATTAGCAAAGAATATTTCAAGAAAACACATATTTAAAGAAACTTCTAAGAGACTAGCAAGAACTTTTCGATCATAAAACTAGCAAAAGCTTACGAAAAATTTTAAATTTTCTCATTTTTGCACAATTTTTTATTTTCTAAGGAAAAACGGGGTTGCGAGAGTACACGACGAAGAAATAGCAAGTGCGGTCAAATCAAATCGAAGATTACCCAAAAACGGGGTTGCGAGAGTACACGGCAAAGAAATAGCAAGTGCGGTCAAATCAAATCGAAGCTTAAATAGGCTTATAGCAAACAGTAGCTAAGCTTATAGAAGCTTAAAAGTAGATTTAAAGTATTTTTTTTTTCAAATATTTTTTTGATTTTTTTATATTTTTGATTAAGATTAGAAACAAACTGAGATTTCTATGAAATAAGGTAAAATGAATCAGACAACTCTAATAAGCAAATTTAAGTAACATTTAAAAGCTAAACAATGATTTGAGCATAAAACTGAATTTCATTAACTTGAAAATTATGATTACAAAGAGATAGATTACAAAAGCTTTTAAACTACTTAAAAACATTAAAACGAAATTAAAACTAATACTATGTTACTGAAAATTAAAGATGAAAAGATAT
>OU343221.1:228995869-229132665 GCA_910596185.1 Chrysanthemum makinoi
TTGGACAAAATCAATGATACATGACCATAATCCATGGCCAAGACACCAAAGATTGCTCACCGTTATCACTTAGACATGCTCTTAATTAAAGGGTAGGATAAGACATGGGATATATAAATGGTGTAAAATAAAAATCAATTAGATAGTCTAAATCTATAACCAAGTCTTCACCACTTCATCATCTCACCAAAGTTCAAGCTTGAAGTTAAGAAACCCATCACATGTACCAGGTAGATGTGTCAATAGAGGACGCCATGATGGATACACCACCTTTTCTTTCCAACTGCTAAGTACAATTAATAATAACTCTAATTCAAATGCTAATCGAGGTGGCCTCCCTCGAGCACTAAATCCAGATAAAGCTCATAAATATAGTGCTTATAACATCGCGACTTTACAATAAATCAATAACATAACCGCTTCAAATCACAATTATTTTTTATTTTTCAACATAAAAACATAACATCCCCCACTTTTGAGATGAACAATGGGAATTTCGGGGTCTTAAATGATCTTTAAGAATATGTCGTTGACGAAAGTGTGATTCCTGAACCTTTCCACTTGAACCTTGAACTTAGGCAAATGATGACTTCTTAATCACAAATAAAGACTATAGGGTAGGCTAAGGTGTATAGTTCTATTGAAACAATATATTGGGTTAACAAAATGAAGGGAATGGCTCAGATGGGTGTATCTAGGGGTATCTTGCACTAAAGGTGAGTGCAACAAAAGGGTTTCACATGGGGGTCGAGAAGTCGAGGTGACTAATCGATAGACACACAATGGTAGGCTATTTGGGTTATAATGCTATAATATCTTGCATTCTTAAACCGAAAAGTCCAAATACATCGAAGCTAACTCAACATACCTCGTCTATGGTCTCAAAATGATGCAAATGCCAAGTTTTAAAGTTTACAAGCTACCCAAGACACTTATAATTTGGTGGATTTAGGGTAAAATTTTGGAAACGGATAAGGCTAATCTCACCATAAAATGTCAAGGGTTATATGTGTCGCTAAGGTCTAATCTAATTAGGTTAAGAAAAACATGTCAAAATTTTAAAATGGCATAATTTTTCAAAATAAACTAGAAAATTGAGGGCAAAATAAAGTTCAAGAGACAATTTACTCCCATCCCCCACTTGATTCATTAAAGTCCTTTTGTACTAAGCGTTAAATAAAAGTGAAGAGAAAAGTAGAATTAGAGCGAGAACTTCCTAAATTTGCTCCAAAAAAAAGAAGGCCCATGAAAAGAGTCAGGCCTTCAGATAAGCATCCACGAGCAAACTTCAATCCCTGAAATCACACTACCACAAGCATAATTCTAAAAAGAAAAAAATAAAAATGAAAAACAAACCTAACTCACTTTTGTAGGAATCACGGTTGCATTTAGCATATGCAACAAGCCGTTTAAACCACTTGGTTTCCTGGGCGACAGTGCGAAGTCTCGTGAGGGTTTATAGGGAACACACCCACAAATTTCATTTAAGATACTAATACAAGGTTATTGTGTTTAAAATGAAAGAAGTAATGGAGAGATAGTTACGCCGTAACTCTTTAGAAGGAGTTACGAATCTAGGCAATACCCCACATATGCTGCAAAGTGTAGCTACCAGGTAATGACCGATGGGATACCGTATTGGTAATGCATCGGTTCTCACGCAGGAACTAAGTACTGAATCCATGAGAATAAAAGCCAAAACTCGTCGACAAGATGTCAGCATTAAAGAACCTTCTTCGCTACGCAAAAATGGTTAAAACACAAAACCCAATAGAAATGGAAATAAAACAAATGAAAGGGATAATTCGGGTTGTTCTAAAGAGCACTTTTCTTTATTTATGATTCTTTGTTATACTCAAAGCCTTGGGGCTTTATGGTGGTTTGGAATTGGCCAACTTCCTCTACTAGTCAAGGCAATCATTCATCCATTTGATAAAAACCTTTTTTCTTGCGTTGTTAACATGCTACGTGGTTCCAAATTTTTGTGAGAGCCACTCATTAAATGATATACATGACTTTCTCCCACCGCTCATCTTCAGCTTATCGGATCAATTGTTGTACTCATGGTTGATCTTTCATCATTGGTTATTGCATTAGTAAGGTGATAGTTATCGTAATTGCATTTTTGTTGTTTTACCAATCCTATATTGATTTGTGAGTCTCCAAATCTTATCTTATACCAATCTTCGAATGATAACTTCCCGAATTTTATATCGTGTCATTTAGCCTAGTGAGGGCACATCCATGCATCTGCCCTTCCTTCACAAAATTCACGAAAAGGGTTACACGAGGGCCATGCTTTGACCTGGACAGTCTTTTCCTTTTCCTGCTTACAACTATCAACATTTTCTCCACCATTGTTAGTACTAGGATTATAATACAAAGGTGGATCGGCAATGAACATTAACACCATCAACTTTATTTGAAACTTCTAATTTTGGGTTTAATTGCTCTTTCATCGAAAGTTATTCATTCATTTTCACCCCAAAGAAATTTGTTTTCAAAACCTTAATTGCACGCACAAGTGGTTTAAAAGGTCTTCCAACAATTAAGTTGTAAGTCTCCCATTTTTCCATATCAATAACCACAAAATCAGGAAAGGAATTTTCCAATTTTAAGGATAACATTATTGACTACCTCTTGGTACACCTTTAGAGGAATCACCATTTCTATCATCATTGTTGTTTCTTTTAAATTGGTAAGTTTTATTTTATCAAACAAAGTGATAGAAATAAGGTTTACCCATTTCTAAATCACCTAATGCGGGAATTTTAAGATTACTGATAGTGCATGAAAGAAGAAAACTTTTTCGGTATTGTTGTTTCTCAGAAGTTGGCTTGGCGTGATCCTCACGCCTCGATTTATCATCTTCTTTTAGGTAGTTAATCCGGATAGATCATTGTGATGATAGAGGTGTAATCGCTCTTTCTTTGGCTTATCTTGTGCAAATATGGCTTGCGAGGTAATCGGCTTTTGCATTCTTGATCTCAAGGTTTTTAGCTAATTTCCCATTTGGGTTCGAGGGTTTTAATTGCAGCATCTTGGTTTCGCAAGTTCATGTTGGTGTCTTCTTTTATCTTGACCATCCATTCTTTGAGTCTATCGCCCTTTTTTGTAGATTCCTCGATGTGCTTATGCATTATTTCTTCAAGGCTTGGTCTAGGAGGATTGTTGTTGACTCTTGTGTAGAACCCTAAGGACTTTTCTCGGTATCTGGGCCCGTTACCATTGTATCCATTGAAGGGACTTCCACTTCCATATTTTACTTCTTCAATACTTTTAACTTCCTCGTTGGAGGAACATTCCTTAGTATGGGGAGCTCCATTGTGTTCACTTCGTTCCACCTGTATGGAATGCACATTTTCCTTGAGCTTCTTCATGTCTCTTCCGAGACTTTCTAATTTGTTGTTTATTGCTGCAAGGCCTTCCATATTCCTATTCTTACTTAGGTTGCTTCCCCTATTGTGCCATTTCTGAGAGTAGTCAGCCATCTTCTGGATAGTTTCCAGAGCCAATGTTGGAGTCATTCCAGGAATTGGTCCTTGAGAATCGATCATTTGCCTTGAGGAGATGTTCAGACCTTTGTAAAAGACGTTCACCTTTTGTTGGCTGTTAAGGTCGTGAGTAGGGCACTTGTATAATAATTTGTTATACATTTCCCATGCTTGGTACAATGTTTCATCACCCTCTTGCTTGAAGTTATGGATTTCTTCTAATTGCTTAGCAGTCCTAGATGGAGGACAGTATCTCTGAATGAAATAATTTTTTAGGAGAGGCCAGGTGTTGACTATTCCAAAGAGGTAATCGATCAACCCACCTTTTAGCGGCTCCAGTGAGAGAAATAGGGAACACGCGTCACATGACAGCATCGTTTGAGACTCTACGAATTTTGAATAGGCTGACAATGTATTCCACGTTGTCTATATGCTCATGAGCATCATCGTAATGCTCCCGAGAAAGGGTTTGCACGCAATTCCCCATAAATTGAGGTTTGATTAATTGAAAGCATCTTCATGATGGCCGCCTAACAATCCCTGGTCCTTGTTCTTCTCTTGTTAACGCCAAATATTCCTTGAGAGTGAGGTTATCAACGTTAACAACTTCCATGGTACCTGAAACTTGAAAAGTGATCGTGAGAATTTGAGAAAATTTAAAAAAAAATGAAAGACTAAATAGTAATCCTAATATAACTCCCCGGCAGCGGTGCCAAAAACTTGATGCAGGTTTTACTGACCAGGTTTCAATATTTATAATGTATCGTAATACCTATGGTCTACCCTAATGCACACGGGCAAGCAAATACGGTCGTGTGTAGTGTAGTATTCGGTAAAACCGAGGTCGTCCCAAGAGTTGTGTGTGTGGATCAATACTAAGTCTAGGTGTCACAGATTTTAATATGATTATGATAAGAATTTAACTAATTAACTATTAAAGCAAACAAAGGAAAAGATGTGATCAATAGAGGAGAGTGGTGTTAACCTAGTTACTCATCCTAACTAGTAATGTTTACGTCTAATTACTTTCAATTACTTCTGGTGGGGTCAAAGTCGAGAGGACAACATTTGGTCAGTTCAACCCTATCCAAGAAAGATGCCACCACCGAGAAGTCGGTGTCCCTCATAAGTCCAAATTGTTCCCGTCCACTAAGCCGAAGTCATTAAGTTCCGCTACATGCTAGACTTATAATAGTGAGTGCCCAAGGCCAGCATCTTAGACACTCACCCCTAATTCTTAAGCTCATCCAAACGATAGGTGATCAGTTGGTCAAATCGCACAAGTAGAAAGGGTCAGCCAATTGATCATATCTTACCCTTCCCGCTCCCTACCTACCACTTAGGGTAAGTTGGTCATATCTCCTAAGCAACTAGCCTCTACCGCCATTCAAAACTACCGAAACAAGGGTAGCTACCAATAAACTATGCATGCATACACTTAGAAATAATTATACGAAAGCAATGTAAACATAAACAAAACAATTAAGGAATCATAACTAGGCCAGCACCAAGAGGTGCTTAGCAGCCATATTAACCATACAAATCAATTCAATGTTTAATATTAAATACATGAATCGAAGTAAAGAAAAGATAAAAAGCTAATGCTTATCGTAGGGGAGTGATTTCTCCCTTGTAGATAGCTCCGTATGCTCCTCTAGATCCTTTGCTCTTCTTCTCACGCTCTCCGATTGTTGTGTGTGAAATAGGATGCTTTGAAATCCTGGAAATCGTGGGGTATTTATAGGCCAGATCTTGGTTACGAAAGTACCTAATAAAATAGTTACGCCGTAACATATAACTTCTTCAGAATTGCACTAGATCTGCTGTTATGGCGTAACTTAGAAGGGGTTATGCCGTATCTTCACAAATCCTGGTTTTCGTGTAGTTTATGCATGAGTTACTGCGTAATTATCACGCGAACCTTATTTGACCTAATATGGTTACATCATAATCTTTGGGAGAGTTACTCGCATCTTCTGATAAGTTGGTTTTCTGAGTCACGCTTTAGTTATGGCGTAATGTGAGAGATGATTTACCGTAACTTCTTCAAAGTGAGCATACTATGATAAATCTTCAATAAACTCCAATTGCGTCTCTTTAGCTCCAATACTCGTAATTTACCTGAAAGTGGAATATAATGGAAAACAAGCATAAATCTATACAAATGATATAAATTACAAGCATTATCGGGGGAAATTGACACTTAATATTCATGATAATTTGATGTTATCATATACCTAGAAAAATTGTAGGTCCTCCCAGCAGATAAACAAATAATACCAGAGGCAAGAGATCTGGAAAATTGATCCCAACCTCCTGACTTGGGACTAAGGCACTGAAGTAGGGTGTGAACAAGAAATCTCCATTGAGTAGAAAAACGGTTCTTGTAAAAGGTAAACGTGCCATCAGTTAGATAACCAAGGGTGGCCATCCCCTCAAGTATCTCTGTCTGGGTAAAATCAAACAACCCCTCCCCTTCATTTAGTTGAAGTTGAGTCCGAACAGAGGACTCAATAATCACACATTCCCTACCATCAACAAAGGGTTACAATTTCTTAGGGCCTACCCTCAAGAGTTCGAGCAGAGGAAGTAGCCCAGAACTGCCTGACTAACGAGTCATAAACAATGGGAGGGAAATGTGTTAAGGCATACCTGATTGAAGAGCGGTTTATAAAATCAAGAATTTGATGATAATCCTCACTCCCTTTGGATTTGTCCAGATAAGCCACTTTGTTATGATCTCCCTTGATTTGTAATGCCTCCATTTGAGAATAGTTACCAGCAGATTGATGAATTTGGTATGAGAGGAAAGAGAGGGTATGCTGATTGAATGGTTAAATTTGATATTGGGGATTATGGAAAGTTACCAAATTAAATGGCAAGTATCTCGATCAACAGAATCTTTGACCAATTTAAATGATTTAATCCCCAAGATTACCCTTTTTCCTTGTGACCAGTAGAAACGAAAGTCAATCCGTAGGAAAAATTTGGTTGACCACGAAATCTGCACTAATAGCATAAATACTAAGCCACCAGCAAAAACCAACATTTCCACAATCAGCAGAAACACAGAAGACAGAGTCCAAGACACCAAATTCCATATCCACAGAAGATGAACTGTACCAGATGTTAGAATACAAACAATACAACAATAAGCCTCCCCTTAGGCTTATACCTCCCCTTAATCACAGCAATCAGGGATTGAGCAACCCAATGCTTACCACCAAAAAATTAAACCTTGGGCCATCAAAAGCTTTAGTCAATAAATCAGCCACATTATCATCAGTGTGAATTTTAAGCACTTGAATAAGATGTTTCTCATAAGCATCTCGAATGAAATCGTGCCTAATTTCAATGTGCTTTGTTCTTTGATTAAAAACTGGGTTTTTAACAATGCAAATTGTACTTTGGTTATTCATAAAGAATTTTGTGTTCATGAAATTGAACCAATAGTCTAGCAGTTGATTATGTATCCAAAGCACTTGGCTACAACAGTTAGCAGCAAAAACATATTCTGCTTCAGTAGAAGAGGTAGCCACAATGGTCTGCTTCTTGCATTGCCAGGAAATCAATCTCCTACCCAGAAACTGACAACCACAGTAGTGGACTTTCTATCAAGGTTTGCACCAGCATAATCACTGTCACTATAAGCTTCCAACCTTGGTTTAAAATTGCGATTTGCGATCCGATGCGCTCATAGTCTCAAAGGCCGAAGCGTAATGCGTGATGCGAATGCGAGCGCAATTTAGACGCGATGTGTTTAGTATTAAAAAGGTGAAAGAAATATTTATAAATATTATATTTTTACCAAGTATCAAGTAAATGCAACAAAATTATAAGTAAATCACTAACATATTCAAAAGTAGATGATGACATGATTGTAAAATATAGCAAAAGTATACTTACAAGATACAAGTTATATCAATAACAAAGAATCATAATTTACTCATAATTAAATCAATAACAGAAGTTAGTATTATAAAGTTTAGTCAAAGTTGAACAATATATGAGTTCTAGCGTTAAATCAAATAAATTAACTCACTTTTACCTAATAAAATAACATATGTGATTATTATAATTAAAGAAGAACATATGAGTTTTACAACTTGAATCACACAACAGAAAGAAGAAAACTATTCGATTATGCATTAAAGTAAATTAAAGAATTTACCCACTTTGTAGAATCAGTCGCACCACCAGGAGCTTAAATGAAATAAAAAGGGGGTAATTTGAATCTAGGGCAAAAACTATGGTTGTCAATGTGTATTTTTATGGACGTCATTACTAAGGTCCTTATTAAAATAGTTGGGCTTCGTAAATCAGCCTAAATTCCAAATTGCATTAATTGCGACTGTTGCTAGCATTACACAAATGCGATAAATTGCGATCTGTAAAATATAGGATTTCACAATCACACTAAACCATAATCACATGGGGCGTACAAAGATGCTTAGAGAGAGAAAGTTCTAGAGAGAGAAAGAGAAGAAAGTTGGGAACTATGTGAAACAAAGAAAAATGGTATTGAAGCTCCAACCCTCTACCTTGGGAGGTAGAGGGTATTTATAGTATCTTACAAATAAATGCCACCTACGGGCTGTGGATCAGGCATACAGTGGGTAAAGACCTGTCCGTCCTCCACGGTGTTACTTAACAAACTACATTCTAACATAACGTGACTACGACTACGAGCATTATATCGAATACATATACTTGAGGTGACCGACTCTTTAACGACTGAATTTTCTAATTCCTAACAATCTCCCCCTAAGGGAGGTCACCTCAATTTACAAAGAATACAAACAGATATTACATTAGATTGTTCTAGGATTCTTGATTAAGTTCTTTGCTCAGTAGCCCGTAGTCATTGATTCTTCATGTTCCGCATGTTTGGATAAATTCAAGTGGAGGTCTTTAACTGATCCACGTGATGATGAGTTTTGAGCCAGAATTGAGATCATCAGCTAACATGAATCTCGACTCTTCCATTGTGGTGTTGGTATTATGTGATGTTGTGACATTTGGACCGACATGCTCACATTCTGGATCATAATATATTCTCATCGAGTAGCGAAAGCTTTTATCGGATCATGATATTTGCAAAGAAGCATAGCGAAGCATGGAGTGAAAGTATCAGAGTCGTTGAAGCACTTATCATGATTTCTTTTGAGATGAATTTGTAGTGTGAGCATGCGGCTATGGATTGACCGCTTCATTCCGATCACCGCAAACATCGTGCATACTACATACAACATTAGCAATAAAGTGCACGAAAGTGTCTTTGATCACTTTTGTTGAATTGAGGTACTCGGCCCACGGTTCCCGCTGATCAAGATTACTAATCGCCTTTACTGTGATCGGTATAATTCAAGAATTTCCTTGAGGGGTTTTCGCAAATTGCTCTAGCGGTTCTCAAACCGAACGTCTCAAAGAAGACAACACGGAGTGAGTGAACCAAATAATTGAGATTCATAGATTGATGAAAAGAGATTTGAAAAACAATCGTGTATCGCTCAATAGAAATTGTTTTAGCAATACAATGAAGGTTTTAATGAAAATCAATTATCAATCATAAACACCTTTTATTTTGAAATATGAGTACACAGACGATGTGCTAAAGAAAAGAGTTTTTAAGCACAACAACCGGTTTTTCAAAGGTATCCGTCAATCCATAACCTGAACCGGGATTGATTCAAAAGATTGAATCGCCCCATTGTTTCTGTTCAGTTGTCACATGGTTGATCTATTGGATAGATCTCACATGCCACCCACCAGGAGCTTGTTTGATGTTGGCTCCAGAAGGCTTTCCATCTTCATTGTGATTATGTTAGCATATCACTCAGATGTTCTGGCAATACCACAAGGATAATGCGTAGGACTCATAAGATATAATCTCTCTTTCCACATTGTGTGAAACAGAGAGTCTTCATAGACAGTGTCCTAATGAGATTTATTGATGATCTTGTGGCTCTAGACTCAATTGTGCATATTTGGATCCTATTTCGGAGACTAGGGAGAGGGTCTCCTTCTTCAATATCATCAATCTCTAAGAGAAAGTCGATAGATTATGTCGGTTCCCCATGAGAATGAAACAAGTCCTTTTAAGAGGAACTTGAGTAGCTTGGGAAGTTTAGTGCCAATAGTGCGTCACTGGGTCCATGACGTCTTGTCTTCAATACCAGTGTTACCTTAGTAACCACCAATAGCATATGAATTGAACCCCTATCGCCCTAAGGTTGAATTATCGGAGGGCTATTTATTTGCACCCTTTTCACATTCAATTCTTTTTCATTCTTCAACCCCTTGGTGCTTACGAGACTTCATGACTAGAACCTTGTTGGGTTTATTCCAGTACTAGCTCTATCTCAGTCCGCACTCTTCCCATATCTCACATTTCTCCTTTTTTCATCATACCTAAAGACTTCTACACTATCCAAAGGATTGTCCCCTGGGTAGATCCCTCCCGGTTCATGATCATGGGAACAAATACCTAACCTTATCATCCTTATATCACCATACATAAAGTAAAGTTGGTCGGTCTATTTGGTATTGTTCATCTGCCGTTGGAACCAATTGAAAACCATTTTAAAATCAATCCAGATACTTGTGATATATTATCAAAGCATTTTGTACATGAATTGTTTTTGATATTTTTAGAACAAGAGCTCCCCCCTCAACATGTGCATCAAGCATCATTTTGTAATAGAAATAATTTTCATCTTTGAGGGGTTGGCTTGCATCTAAGAGTAGTTATATAAAGAACGTGATTTTCAAATTAGTTACTCCCCCTCAATATGTGCATAGAAATTTGAAAATGTTTTGCACATATTAGGAAAAGACTGCACATTGAAATAAATTGATCACGTTTCAAATCTTTGTGGTTTAAGATAGATTCTCCCCCTCAACATGTGCATGGACAATTTGAAATCGTTTGGTACATGTGGGAAGGAGAGCTTGTACATCCTTATAAAACCATGTATCGAATTATCAGTTTTAAATCCAATTTAAATCACAAATTCTCCCCCGATCACATTTTTCAACTCCTTTGAGAGTTGTGATCTCTATTGATTTAAATTCAATTTTGGAAGCTTTTTGAGGAGAATAATGACTTGCTTTTGAAAAAACTTTTAACCGATATGGATCATTTTGACTTTAAACTCCATTTATTAAACATGCAAGATTGTCTTTTGAAAACATAACATTTAGCAAAGGTTTTGACTCAACTGTATAAAACATTATTCTTTTTGACTTTTCAACAATAAACCTTTCTCATTTATGTGCCAATTGTTTGAAAAGAGACCTTTCAAAATAACCTTTTAATTGAATAAAATCATTCTCCCTCAATCAATGACACAAGTTGTTGATTGAGAGATAGAGATTTTGACAGATGATAAGCACTAATGATTTACACAAATAATAGAGTACGAGGTGTTTTCAAAGCAATTTAGTTTTCATTAGATGGCAAATATTTTTCAGAAGAATCATTAGACGGAAAAATATTTGGAAAGAGAAACATTTGTCTTTTTATGACAAACATTTGTTTTAAGAATCAGAGCATGAGATTTGGAAAATAAGATAAAGCATGGCTCTGTTCTTTACTTTTAAAATGGGTTACTACCTGAAATGACAATAAACCAACATTTTTCTCCACCTCTTTTTTTTTACAAAAACTATGTACATTCGAAGAACATCTAAAGACCCGTGACATTCTTTGAATGTCAACACAAAGTCCGTAGATGATATCAAATAAGGAAAAACATGACAAAATAACAATATTTTTTGGAATTTTTCAAGATTTTTCAAATTTTTATGGATTTTATAGAATTTAATATTTTTATATTTTCTTTTGAGGGTTTTTAAATTTTGTATTTTGCTTTTTGAATAAATATATATACAAGATATAGATGGATAGAGACCTTTACTCCTCGTCTTCCTCTTGAAGATGCTTGAGTGTTTCCGGTTGTAGACTCTTTAGACCAAGACGTGGAAGGATAAACTCAAAACGTTTTCTAGGAAGAGCTTTGGTGAAGATGTCTGCTAATTGGTATTCAGTCCTCACAAAATAGAGTTCCACTACACCTTTTTCCACTTGTTCCCTGATGAAATGATGTCGAATGTCGATATGCTTTGCTCTTGAGTGTTGTACGTTGTTGCATGAGAGAGCAATGATACTTTTATTATCACAGATGAGGGATTTTGTTGAATTCAAAGCCATAGTCAGTTAATTGAGATCTCATCCATAGGATTTGAGCACAACAGGATGACATAGCTATGTATTCAGCCTCTGTAGAGGAAATAGAAGTACTCATTTGCTTCTTTGAAGACCAACTCACAAGCTTATCACCCAAAAACTTAGCACCTCCAGACGTACTTCGACGAGTATCTTGACACCCTGCATGATCTGCATCTTCATATGCTGTTAGTGACATACCGGTGTCCTTCGGGTACCAAAGTCCCATGTTGATGGTTCCTTGGAGGTACCGAAAGACCCGTTTAACCACTTCAAGGTGCTTTTTGGTAGGCTTAGCATGATATCTAGCACACATGCATACAAATGAACGAATATCGTGTCTACGGGCTGTGAGGTACATCGTGGATCCAATCATACTACGATATTTCGTTTGGTCTACCATGATCCCCGAGTGGTCCTCATCCGTTTAGTACTCAATCATGGGAGTGTCAACAGGGTCACTAGAATCAAATCCAAATTTCTTTAAAATCTCATTAGCATATTTAGATTGATTTATAAAAATGCCTCCGGGACTTTGTGAAATTTGTAATCCTAAGAAAAATGACATTTGTCCCATCATTGACATTTGAAATTTAGAACCCATTTCAATAGAAAAACGGTCACTCATTGGGGTCAGTCGAGGAAAAGATAATATCATCAACATATATTTGAACATGAATTAAATGTTTGCCTGACTTCCTTGTGAACAATGTCGGATCAATCGCCTTGTGAATCCAGTGGATAGAAGAAACTTTGATAGCGTATCATACCATGCCCTTGGAGCTTGCTTTTAACCGTAAAGAGCCTTCTTCAAACGATAGACGTGAGAAGGATGCTCTGGATTCACAAAGCCTTCAGGTTGGCTGATGTATACGACTTCTTTGAAATCTCCGTTAAGAAACGCCGTCTTTACATCCATTTGATAGACTACCATGTTCTTACTTGTAGCATTAGCCAAGAAGATTCTGATTGCCTCGATACGAGAAACAAGAGCAAATGATTCTTCAAAGTCAATACCCTCCTCTTGACGATATCCTTTTGCAACCAATTGAGCCTTGTTCTTTAAAACATCACCATGCTCATCAAGTTTCACTTTGAAGATCCATTTTAGAGCGATGATCATAGCAATAACTGAGCAGTACTAATTCCCATACATCAAGTCGATCAAACTCATGAATTTCTTCTTGCATGGCATTGAACCAGCTATCTTCATTCATGGCGTTTTTGACATCTTTTGGTTCAACCTTAGAGTAAGAGTTGAAGAAGCACCATAAGGCATCGGTTGCAAGTTGTTTCCGTGTGGATACTGGACGAGAGGTTTCCAATGATGTTGTCCAATGGATGATCATGTGTCCATTTCCAAAGGTGTTCATGTGGTCGTTGTTGAGGAACCGATGTAGCAGAGTCGATATCTCCGATGAAGATGGTTCGATGATGATTCAGGCAAATATGTTTTCAAATGGAGCATCTTCGTGAGTAGCAAAGGGTTAACTTCATCATTGATGCCAGAAACAATTCCATGATGTACATTCGATGATTGATGATTTGTTGATTAGACAGAGTGATCAGCAGCGCTTCATGACTTAATGATATTGAGACCAAGGGTTGACTTCATTCACAAGGATAGGAGCAGCCTCTGTTGATGGAATTGACATTTCATCAACATTTGGTTCATAGTGTTCATCAAACATTGGATCAAACAATCTCTTTAAATCATCTTCTGATGGAGGTACATAAGGAGTTGCTGGAGAGGGATTAGAAACAAGAGTAGAACCGATAGGACTACTTGATGAAAATTGAGTTGGTCCGAACTGGTTTGTCCCGGAGCCATTTGACTGGTCAGCTCATCGAACGTAACGTGAATTGTTTCCATGATATTTCGGGTTCTCTTTTTGTAGATTCGGTAACCCTTCTTGTTTGGTGCATAACTAACAAAAACTCTAATATCAGCCTTTGCTCTTAATTTACCTAAGTCTTGACCGTCATTCGTTGGATAGCACAAAGCACCAAACACACGAAGGTAGGAGAGATCAGGTTTTCGTTTATGAACAAGTTCATATGGAGTTTTTCCATGAGAGGTATGAATAAGGGAACGATTTTGGGTGTAGCAAGCAGTGGCAATGGCTTCAGCCCATAGAAACATTGTAACCTTTGAATAAATTAGCATTGTTCTTGCGGCTTCCACAAGAGTTCGATTTCGACTTTCAACTACACCGCTCGTTGGAGCGTTCAGAGAACACTTCTTTGATGACTGATCCCAACGCTTTCATAAAACTGAATTAAGTTTTTGTTAACAAACTCGTGCCATTGTCTGCTCAAACTATTCTAACAGTATTGTTGAGTTGAACTTGTAGCTGTTTGATAAGTTTGATGATGACATCTCGAGTTTCATCCTTTGTCCTCAAAAACTTTACCCAAGTAAATCGAGAGTAGTCATCCACAACGACTAAAATGTATTTCTTCCCATTTATCATTTGTACTCTCATTGGTCCGCACAAATCCATATGAAGGGTATGAAGGACTTCTATTACTGAGTTTGTGGGTTTCGGTTTATGGGCATATTTCGTGCTTTTTCCCAATTGGCATGCTGAACAAAGATGATCTTTTTCATACTTTAATCTGGGTAATCCTCTTACTAAGTACTTTCTGGAAAGATTGTTTATGGTACCAAAGTTCAAGTGATTGAGACGACCGTGCCATAGCCATGACTTAGTTTTGGAAGCCTTTGACAGCAAGCAGATGGATGAAGATTTCATCATATCTTCGATAGAGATGGTGTATAGGTTTGAACCACGAGTTCCTTTTAATAGTTCCACACCCATCGAAGTTCTCTAACGAAACAAGTATGTTTTCTAAATGCTACTTCTAGATCGAATCACGAATTGACCAACAGAAAACAAGTTATGACCAAGACCTTCAACATAATATACCCTGGAGATTACACTTTTGCCAACAACATAATCACCATAACCCATAATTGCTCCAAAATGGTCGTTCCCGAATCTAACAGTCCCGATGAATTTACTCACGAATTTCATGAGCCGCGACCGTCTCCATCATATGCTTGGAACGACCTGAGTCCAAGTACCACGTAACAATTTGAACGATCTGCAGTTGAACACAGACAAGAATGGATAGCTGGATAATTGGGATCCCCATGCAAGAATGGGTTCCACTTGGTTAGTAACAGTGATTGGAACACCCCCATCAGAGGTAGAAACAATGGACTCATTAGAAATAGATGCAGTGCTAGTGTCCGTATTTGACCTATTCAAAGTATGTTCGCTTCTTAAGGGAATAGTTCTACTAGTGGGCATCCATTTTCTAGTAGGCATTGATTTAGCAACGTTAGGACAAAGCTCATTAATGTTACGGCCAGTAGGTATCCATTGATAACCTATATTACTAAATTTCCTTCTTGTGGGTTTCCACTGTTTTCTAACTTTCTTTCGCCTTTGCCTTTTAGCCTTCTTAGCTTGAATTTTAACATTAACAGTTTTATCAAGGCATTTGACAGCATTAGACAAAACATTCTCACCACATTCATGATTAGTAACAGAAATCAAGCAGTCATCATTACATGATTTGCGAATAGTAGCGAATCTGAATTAATTATAGTACGCTTATAGCTAATACTAGAATCAACAAGATTCGTTTTATTCAACTCAAACTTAATATTCCTAGGGTGATCTTCTACTTTCTTCCAATGCACATTCTTAGCTTGCGATGTCCTATCTTGCTTGGTATTGCCTGGAGGCTTTGACCCGCTTGTTTTAATGTCACTGATTACTCCTGTAGAGGGAATTATAGGAACATTAGTTGGTTGATCTACTTTTTGCATTCCTGAACTAGATGTGCAGGGATCTGAACTACTTGAAGGCACATTAGTGTTCACTTTCTTAAAACTGGGCATAGAATGATTTGAATGCTTGGTACTAGGCATAGAACAAGGCATCACAGCTTTTCTTTTTGCACCTAAGGATTTAGGACATGTTGCAATTAAACATTCTAGCAGCTCCTGAGATCGTTTGGCCTGAATGCAAGCAAACCTAATTTCTCTATCAAGAGGCTTATTAATGAAGTCCTCTTCCACAATCTCACGGAGACATTCTAGACTATCCTTAAGGTGAGCACAATAGTTATGAAACACAAGTTCATTGTTCCTAAGATGAGGAGGAATGTATTTAACAGTCACAGTATATTTGCAGTCTGAGGATGACTTTGATGCAACATTCTCATTAAAAACAAGTGGCGGTTTCCTTTTCCGACTCCTGATTCTCAATTTCTTTTGTAAAGAAGTTATTTTTCATTGTTTTTGTCACGGGTGACTTTCATTGAATCATATAACTCTTTAAAGTGTCGCTTAACTTTTTCATTTTCTTCTAGAAAACTCTCGTTTTCTTTTTGCAAAACATTAACCAAGTTTTGAAGATGAAAAGTTTGAAAATACTGAGAATCTAAAGGAGGAGGCATATGGGAGCCAGTCACATTGTTCTTTTCACCCTTTAATTGAGAAATTTGGGCTTTCAACTTTCTCATCGTGTTACAATGAGCTTGAATCGTTCGTCATGTTTGTTTATCAAAACTGCATCAAACTCGGAACATCGAGGATGTCTTGATATTTGAGGTTTTGACATTTTCTTTAAGATGTTGATATTTAAGTTGCAAATCAAAATGTTCAACTTCTAGTTTAGAAAGATGTTTTACCAAATTATCGTGATCATCCCGATCAATTTTCTCATTCAGTTCTGAGTTTTGTTTTCAAGCTCAATGACACGATCATGGGAAACTTTCAATGCAATAGATAATTCATGAAATCGAGAAGCAGTAATAGAGTGCTTAGTAACAATATAAAACACATCTTGAGCAACACAACTCAAAATCAAATTCTCATTTAAGATATGCAAGTTCTTCCTTTCAACTTCATTATATTTGAGTTCCTGTTCATAATCATTGACCTCAACAATCATAGCATCAAATTCATTTTCCATTTCTTTAATATCTGAATTTATTCCCTTTTGAAGACTTTCAAATTGACCTTTTAATTGTTTAAAGAAAGGCATAACCTCAGTTAAATAACATTCTTTAGTTTGCTCAAAACCCCTTTCCCCCTCAGTTATCCCCGTAGGTGTGATTCTCTTCTTACACGTTTTCTCAAAATCAACAAACATCTGATAAACAACATATAGGCTGATTAAGGTCTTGCTATTAGTAGCAATAGATCTTGGAACTAGATGCATTGGTGTATTAGGAGGATACACAGTTGCTCGAGTCAATTTCCAACAAGGGGGATTCTTTTCAACAAGATTTTCAGCTTTTAGCATATCCATATCCTTCTTCCAAAAAATCTGTTCTGGGGTTAATTGAGTTTGAGGCTTAAACATGTTAAGGGAGATCCAATTTTCCTTAGTGTAATCATGAGGTTTGATCATTATATTTTTCTCTTTATATACAGGATTGTTAAGTTTCTTATCCATTTTCTCCCTATTGACTTCATCTGATTTCTTATCTTCCTCAGTGCAACTAGGTTTCTGCCTAGGCTTAAGGATTTCATTACCATCATAAATTACTTTCTGAGCTTCTCTTGCTTTCTTACCATACTCAGGGTTGGGTTCCTTAATAATGGGAATACTATGCTTATCACTTAAAACTCTGTGTTTAGTAATCAAGTGAGCAGTCTGAATGGTATTCCCTTGTACGTAAAACTTATTTTCAAGATTGTTTTTCAAAGTTTTTAGATTGGAAAAATCATACAAAAGTTTTGATTCCTTAGCGTTGAATTCTTGCTTAAGCATTTTCACATTTTCTTGAAGTTCTTGTTTTTGCTTAGTAGTTTTTGAAAGCTTTTCTTGTAAGGAGTTTAACTCTTGTTTTAATACTTCTTCTCTAAAATTACTTTTTCTAATAATTGCACGCATTTGGTCATCCATTTCCTGCTCACGCGTAGTTAACTCAAACTTTGCACGTTGTTCATAAATAGCAACTTGTTCTTTACACACATTCAGTTCTGAGATAACAGAATCATCAGGGGCACATGCAGTGTATTCATCAAAAACATAGTCATCATTGACTGCCGAAGATGCATTACTTGGTACAACCTCACTTTCACTTTGCTTCACATATTTATCATATGGGACAATATTGCTATTACCCTCATCATCAATATCTGACTCATAAGTTTCAAGAGATTGTACTTTATTATGCATCTTTTGCTCATCAACATCATCATATAGTTTTAATACCTCTGAGATGATTGATTCTTTGGATGGACCAGCTTGCTTAGATGATGAGACCTTAGGAGAGACCATTGGAGAAATGCTAGCCATGAAAATTGTTTGTGCAGTAGGTTCATCATCGATGTCAGAGTCGTATGCATCACAGTCAGCGACTTGAAAGGCATTCTGATGATTGTGACCTATCTCCTAAATTGGCTGCTCATCCACATCTGCATCATATGTCTTGGCATTGCCCTCAGCAAGAAACAACAACTCCTCTTCATCCAAAGCTGCACCATTATCCTGAGCTTGCACGAGCAACATCTTGTCTCTGAAGTATTCTACATTCTGTAGATGTTTTGGAGATGTGCAGTTCCTAGCAATGTGTCCCTCACCACCACAGTTGTAGCATTTGACTGGTTTTGCTTGTCCTTGATTTGGATTCCTTCCACGATTCTGATTTGCTACATATCCTCTACCAACTCCACCTCTTCCCTGTTCATACTGTCTTTCTTGAACTGGTTGCACCACAACCTTCCCATCTCTTACAGTAGCTTGATTGTGTGGATTGGATGATGTTCTGAGGTTATTGTTGGTGTGTGGGAGAGAGTTCATGTTTTGACTAACCATGAGAGATAGTTGATTGATGAGGTTTTCCATGAGAGTGGTTGAGTCGGGAGGCTTATATGTTGGATCAGGGATGAGCTTGTAATTACCATTACCCATGGGTATGACTTGAGATGCTTTGGTGGTAATACTAAAATTGGTGTAGAAAGTCAGAGAATCATTTGGTGAGCTTGTTTCTCCCTGATTGGTTTTGAACTGATCCAAAATCCTTTTTTCAAACATAGCATGCCTCTCATTCTGAAGCAGGAAGGCATACAATTGCTCATAGTTTGTATTCTTTAGTCCTTTGGTAAGCTTCACAGAGGTGACAAATTTGTGCCACTCGGGATTCATGTTGTTCAAAAACTTTGAGTTCAGCTGAATGTTAGGCATGGTCATTTTGATGTTCCTCATGTCATTCACAAGCTTATGGAATCTCACATAGTACTCATACACACTCTCATCTGGTTTCATCTTGAAGTGCTCAAACTCATCATACACTTGTGATTCTCTGTCTTCCTTGGTTAATTCAGAACCTGAGAGAAGCATCTTGACATTATCCCAAACTGCCTTGGCTTCAGTGTTGTGATTGATAAGCTTGTAGATATCTTTTGGAAGACCTTGAAGTATAATGTTAGAAGCCCTGTATAATGTTAGAAGCCCTGATATCAGCATCGAATCTCTTTTTCTCCTTATCATTGAGTTCATCATACATCTTTGGTCTGTCTAATCCATAGATCATTGTTCCATCTGCAGCTGTATCAATTAAGTCTCTTGTAGTCTCAACCTGATAAGGCCCTTCATCAATGGATTTGAGAATGTTGACCCCATTTTCCTTTCCAAGACAATACAATCGGATTCGTTGAGCCCATGAGTCATAATCAGTTCTGTCAAGCAAAGGTGGACGAGTATCGATCCAGTGCTGAACGCCCTCAGCCATGAAGAAACGATAGTAGGTACGATGTTTGACATGATTACAAGTTCTACGGGATTTTACTATTCCTTGATTAAACCGGGAAATTGATTCTTTCACGAGATTTTACTAAACCAAAAGAAAAACCGTAAAAATGTAGCATGAAGAAGTAACAAGACTCAATAGACAAGTAGCTAAACAATCAACTCGCTTAGTTATCAACTCGTAAAACACCCAACTCGCTTAAAGAAACAAGTCGCTTAAAGAACCAACTCGCTTAATAGCCAAGTCGCATATAGAGACAACTCGCTTAATCACCAAGTCACTTAAACTAACTCGCTAGCAGTACAACTTGCTTAATAGCCAAGTCGCTTTTGAACTCAAGTCGCTTAAAGAAACAACTCGCTTAGTACCCAAGTCGCTTAAAGAAACAACTCGCTTAGAACCCAAGTCGCATAAAAAGTCAACTCGCTAAATAGCCAAGTCGCATATACCAACTCGCATCCAGTAACAAAGCAACTCGCTTCGAAGAAACAAAAGTTCGAGACTCAACTAGCTTTGTACAGATTTCACAAATAACCACTTTATCAATCAAAAACAACCAAACCACAATGATTTAAGCCTTCCAATTCAAAACATAAACACATATGATGATCCTAAACACAAAAGTACAAGCAAAATCCAAACTTTACCACTAGAATTTGTCCAAATGATTCAAACTCTCCTAAACACTTAAAACCCCAAAAACCTTATGAAATCCACCAAAACAAAGAGCATGAAAGATGAGTGATCAAACCATGGCTCTTGATACCAATTGTAAAATATAGGATTTCACAATCACACTAAACCATAATCACATGGGGCGTACAAAGATGCTTAGAGAGAGAAAGAGAAGAAAGTTGGGAACTATGTGAAACAAAGAAAAATGGTATTGAAGCTCCAACCCTCTACCTTGGGAGGTAGAGGGTATTTATAGTGTCTTACAAGTAAACACCACCTACAGGCTGTGGATCATGCATACAGTGGGTAAAGACCCATCCGTCCTCCACGGTGTTACTTAACAAACTACATTCTAACATAACGTGACTACGACTACGAGCATTATATCGAATACATATACTTGAGGTGACCGACTCTTTAACGACTGAATTTTCTAATTCCTAACACGGTCAATTGCGAATGCAATCTGTAATGGCCTTGCATTAGGTGCATTAATTCTAAATGCAATGCAATGATGCGTGCAATTAATACCAAGCTTCCAACACAAAGTAAGAATCTATTGGGTACCAAAGACCCAGCTTAGGTTGGCTTTTAAGATACATGAAGATTTTCTTGACTGCATTCAAGTTGGAAGTCAAATGTGTGATTTGATGTTTGGAACAGGCACTGACTGCAAACATGATATCAGGTCTTGAAGTTGTCAAATACATAAAGGAACCTATCATAGATCTGTAGAGATGAAAATTTATAGCATCATCAGGTTCATTCTTGTATTTAGGCTTGGGAGCTTCATATGGAGTTGTAGTAGTCCTCACATTTTCCAAATCAAACCTCTTAAGTATGTCTTGCACATATTTGTCCTGGCTGATAAAAATCCCATTAGAGTTTTGCTTGACCTGTAAGCCCAAGAAAAAGGTGAGCTCACCCATAGCACTCATCTCAAATTCACCTTTCATCAATTCCTAAAATTCCCTACACCAAGCCTCCTTAGTGGAACCAAAGATGATTTCATCCATATAAACCTGGATTAGGATGATATCCATTGAATTTTTCTTGATGAAGAGTGTCTTGTCAATAGTACCTCTTTTGTATCCATGCTTCAACGGGAAGGTAGATAATCTGACATACCATGCCCTTGGTGCTTGATGAAGTAGAGTGCTTTGACCACTTTGTAGACCAGCTTAGGATTTTGAGGGTCCACAAATCCCTTGGGTTGAGTCACATAGACCTCCTCTTCAATCTCCCCATAGAGGAAGGCACTCTTCACATCCATCTGATATACCAAGAATCCCATATAAAAAGCAAAAGCTAAAAACAGTCTAATGGCTTCAACCCTTGCTACTGGAGCAAATACCTCATCATAATCAATACCCTCCTCTTTCCTGTGACCTTGAGCTACTAGCCTAGCTTTATTTCTTACCCCAATCCCTCTAGCATCCCTCTTGTTCTTTAGAATCCATTTGGTCCCAATGGCATTCTTTTCTGCAGGTAAAGGTACAAGCTTCCACACATTCTGATTCAGAAACTGTTACATTTCTTCCTGCATAGCCTCTATCCATGCTGAATCTTCAAGAGCTTGGGATACACTACTTGGTTCAAATTGAGACATAAAACAAGCAAAGAGGCAATGTTGATAATATGTGTGATTGTTTCTTTGCTGATGGTGAAGATAGCTGACAAAAGCACTTTCACCAATACTTTGACTTTTTCACAGCACTCCTTGTCTGAATAGTTGAAGTGGCATCTCCAAGAATTAAGGACTAGGGATGAACATTGTTGATTCTTGTAGTAGCAAGAGGGTTGACATCAATAGTGGGTGCAAGGTTATTGACAGTAGGACAAAAGTCATCATCATATGAGGAGGAGGTAAAAATGCTCGTACTTGGGTGATGATGAATGTTGTCCATTTCAGAGGTTGAAGAGAGTGAGTTGCCAATACCATACGGGCTTGGATATCTTGTAGGAGGAACATTGAAACCCAAAGAATCAGCAGAAGGAATGGACTTAGGAGCAGCAGGAACTGATGCATCAGGAGAAACTGATGCATAACCAGTAGGAACCGAATGACCAACAGGAACTGTAACACTACCAGCAGGAAGTGATGAAGTACCAGTAGAATCCAGATTCCTGGGGGCTTCAATAGTAGCTTGCCTCAGGAGTTCCTCGGCGTCTTTTGTAAACTCAAAGCCAAACTTGTCAGCAGCTTCCTTAGCCTCATGTTCTTGTCTTTGAAGCTTAGCAAGATCTTCTGCATAACTTTCACCCACATCAGAAGTATCTTTGAAGTCAGTACCTGAAAAGGGGTTAGAAGGAAAGGAGGGAACAACAATGGATTGTTCATCATACTCAGAATCTGAATCATCTTCCAAAGCACCTGCATTGTTAATAGGAGAATCCAGTGAACCTGCAGATTGGTTAGCTTTGAAACGAGTATAACCTAAAGAGTCAGTCAGATAGTCAAGGTCAAAATACCATTCAAGACCTGAACCCTGAGTGTTAGGTTTATCCTCAAGATATCTCAGATTGAGTGTCACTTCTATCCTTTTAGCAGATAAACTGTAGACTCTGTAAGCCTTACTATGTGCAGAGTACCCAACAATAAACCCCTCATCTGCTTTCCCTTCAAATTTACCCAAGTGATCAATGATGTTAAGGATGGTTACATGACATCCAAAAGGTTTAAAGTGACTGATGTTGGGGACCTTCCCAGACAAAAGTTCATAAGGTGTTTTGTTGTGAGGACTAGTGACCAAAACCCTGTTCAAAACATAACAAGCAGTACTAACTACTTCAGTCCAAAACATGGTAGGTAACATAGAATCAGCCAACATAGATCTTGCTGCTTCTATAAGGGTTCTATTCTTTCTTTCAGCAACCGCATTTTGTTGTGGAGTTCTAGCATTACTGTAGTCCCTTTTAATTCCCTTTGACCTATAGAGTTCTATTAACTAAGAATTTTTAAACTCTGTCCCATTGTCACACCTTATAGTTTTACCTTTTTAGACAGCAGGTTTTCAATCAAGGTAATAAAGTCCTTAATAATATGACAGGTTTCATCTTTAGTACCTAAAAAGAAAACCCAACAAAACCTGCTAAAGTCATCTGTTATCACCAGACAGTAGTACTTATGGCCAATACTCCTGATGGAAGTGGGACCAAAAAGATCCATATGAAGAAGCTGAAGAGGTGCAGTTATGGTGCTCACAGCTGTAATGGCCTTATAAGAAGCCTTTTGTTGCTTTCCTTTTGTTGCAGGCAACACGGTTACGCTCATTTGTGAAGAGTTTGGAAGGAAGCCCTTTAACCAATCCATGATTTGCCAGCTTGTTGATGGTTTTGAAATTAACATGAGCCATCCTCCTATGCCATTTTATAGATTCATCCAAGGATGCCTTTGCCACCAAGCAAGCTAAATTACCTTCAGGCTGGAGATCATTCAAGTTGAAACTATAGAGGTTGTGATTTCTTGGAACTCTAAGACCAACCTGACTATCATCAGGCAACTGAAAGTCTTTAGATAGCACAAGACATTCAGTCACAGTGAAGGGGACACTATTCTTCTTATCACAAATTTGTGAAACAGAGAAAAAATTAAAATTTTGCAGCTCTTCCACATAGTAGACATTCTTAAAATCCAGCTTGGAAGTCCTGATGGTTCCTTTACCAGTTATTTTACCATCTCCTCCTTCAAAAGTCACAGTACCTCCTTTAATTTTCACAAAATCATCCAACCTATCTTTGTTCCCTGTCATGCTTCTAGAGCAGCCACTATCAACTATGCCTACATCTTTATTGTTATGAGGATTATCCTGAGAAGTGACACCCATTAGAGCAATTTCTTCTACCTCCTATGTCTCATCCTCTGTCTCACAATCAGCAACCATACCGAATGCTTGAGTAGCACTACTTCCCTCATCTTCTCCCTCATGATCAGACCAGTTTACCATAGAATCAATAGACAGAAGGGTTGTGGGCTCCTTTGAGTTTAATTCATAAACCTTGTATGCAGAGTATCTGGCCTTGTCACCTATCTTCTTTCCTGGGAATTCTCTTGCATAGTGACCTAGTTGTGAGCATTTATAACATTTAGCTTTCCTTTTGTCAAACCTTGCTGAGTCCTTCTAGTTGAATTGGATCTTCCTTCCAGCCTTCTTTTCAAATTTATTCACCCTTACTAAAAGCATTGCCATTTTCCATTTGATATCCAATTCTTCCAAATCCATCTTATCAATCTGTTCAAAGTCTTCATATGCTATTTGCTGTTGTGGTTCACTTTCAGCAACAAAAGAATGAAGTACATCTTCAATCAGATTAGCAGGATTTGTATGTGATGATGATGAGCTTGGGATATCAGCATAAGTCATCTTATGGTTATTACTGGTAGTACCAACAAATGCTGAGTGAGTTGGAGTAATGGACTTATTCACAGAATAGCTTGAGCCTTCTTTGATGTCTATCACAAGAGACTTGAGTTTGTTATACAGGTCATCAAAGTTCAAATAGTCTAGACACCCTTTGCTTTAAGAGTGATGGATACCAGGAGGAAGGTAATCCCCTTAAGAACTTGACATTGCACTCTTCATTATCTGGTCTTGCATGTAGCTGATTGAGTTAGCTTAAGATTTTTTGGAACCTATCGTACCCTTTATGCAGACCTTCAGATTCAGAGATCTTGAATTCTTGAAATTCGTGCTTCAGCATTGATTTCCTCATTTTCTTTGATTCATCATTCCCTCTAAATCTGGCTTTAACTGCCAACCAGATGTCCCTTGCATCATCTAGGTGATGAAAGTCACCCATGTGGTCTTCTAGGAAAGATTAAAGAAGTAATGTTCTGGCCTTGGTCTCCCTCTGGCCAACAATATGTTCTTCCACAGAACAAGGGGAAGAATTATGACGTTTCCTTTGGGATCTCTTCCTGTCTTTTTCTTGCTGTTACCCATTCAGAATGATATTCCAGAGATTGTAATCACTATTTGTGATCCAATATTCCATTTTCTTGGCCCACGTCTTGTATCCATCCTTCTTCAGGTAGGGAAACTTAGCATTGTTATTGGTTATAGTGGTTGTGAGAACTTGTTGAACA
The DNA here is from genome assembly GCA_910596185.1 of Chrysanthemum makinoi. NCBI lineage: Eukaryota > Viridiplantae > Streptophyta > Magnoliopsida > Asterales > Asteraceae > Chrysanthemum > Chrysanthemum makinoi. Next base: position 229,021,131 of record OU343221.1, read on the forward strand.
TTCTGTGTTTGAGTTTTGTCTTGAGTTTTTGAAGAATCATCTGATGTGGATGCAGTCATTGTATAATGGTTTAAGAGATTTGTTAAACATGTTTCTTCTTTTACAGAGACTCTCACCAGGCTCTGATACCACTTGTTGGATCAGTCCTAGATAGATCTTCTGAGCTGGTTGAAATAGGTAGAATACTTATGTAATCACAAGCAAGCTACAAGAGAGACTCTAACAATAAACTGATGTTTACGCGGAATATAAACAATAGAGTTAAAGAAGAATAACTAAATAACAATGATCCTCTATGGATCTATATTACTAACTATTAAAAGTGTTTTTCAAGGTGTGCCTTACTCATAGCCATGAGTTTCTTTTATACTATAAGAAACCCTAATCGGCATTTACTAGAAAACGTGTAGATGAGATATGGATTATCACTTCCTAATATATCTCATGCATATACCTTTCTCTAACAAACTTCTAAACTTAGACGGTTTTGACTCTTACTATAACCCGCAGAAACAAAACTAACAACAGAAACAAGTCTGCACTAACAGCGGAAACCATATAAGTACTATACCAGCAGGAACTATATACCTGCCAGCAGAAACTGTGGAAAACTAGAAGGGGGGTTGAGTGGTTTTGCCAATTTTAAGTTAGTTTCAAAAAACTTTAGATTCGATAATATGTGAGATCGTATGGATGTAGAGAAAGTATAGATCTAATGATAAAGCAAGTAAATAAAGTAAAGCAAGGGATAGAAATGAAACAACCGATTTATAGTGGTTCGGCTACAAGGACACCTTCCTTGCCCTACTCCACTCCCCGAGTCACCTACTCGAGAGTTCAAGCACTATGTCAACAAACTCCTTCAACTTGGCGGAGAAGCCTTCACAACATTGCTTACACCTTTTTCTGGTACAAAGCTAAATACCGAGTCCGTAACATGGTGGACCAAACCAACACGACTATTACACAACAAATATGTGAAATATCAAATACAAGATCTTTGCTATAGAAATCTTGTGGAGGAACAAATCAATCAAGGACCCCTTGCTTGGATGACTTGTAGAATGCTCGTGATCTCGCCTTAGAGAAGGACCTATATGAGAATCACTAAAGAAAGAAAGAAAGAAGAACTCTCTAGATCAAGTGATCTTTTGTTATAAGAGAATGAGAGTATATGAGAGAATTAGTAAGAAAAGGGGTGAGTTAGAATGAAGAAATGGCTCTCTATTTATAGGTAAAACTTGCCACTGTTCCCCGGATCCCACGGATCCCTCCCACAAGGGATCCGTCTAGTGTAATCCTAGGGATCCGTGGGACGCTCCTCTTTGCCCATGGGTTTTTTTGGTTATGGGTCATGGGTCATGGGTCATGGGTTATGGGTTGGTCCATGGGTTTTCTTTTAGATACAATGTATCTAATGAGTACAATGTATCTAGTCAAGTGGGTACGGGTCAATACCATGAGTTATGGATATGATCCATGGGTTGTGATTTTTACCCATCCTAATAAACTATTACAACAAATGATTTATTACAACAATTTGTATTTAAATGGCTATATGTAAATGCTTTACAAAATTAACATGTATCCTTAAAATTTTACTTAAGATAACATTATATTTGTTATCAACAAAACACAAAGAGATCGCAAAATATTAATAAATGTTTTTACAGTTTATTTGTATTAACAATCTCCCCCTTTTGGTTTATGACAAAACATAATGTTATGATGAGTAAAACTTAAGAATAGATGTATGTTTTGAAAGCCCCTAAGTTTTACTTCTTCTCCCCCTTTTTGTCGAAACAAAAATTATACCCATCGAAGAAATAAAAGTGTGGAAAAAGTGTCCACGTATTGCTTACTCCCCCTTGACGGTAGCTCCCCCTAGTTTGGGGCGTCAAGTGAAGAAAAATAAAAAATCCTACAAAGAGAATGGTTAGTAACATGCTTAAATAATCTTGTGATTGACGAGAATCAAGATTGGGGGAGCCAAGGTATGTAAACAAAGCCTTGTAATAAAATAACAAAGTGTAGTCGTATTTATGCCACCTACAAGAATGTAAAAATAAGAACAAGACTTGTTCTTGAAAATGACTCAAAAGGAAAAAGTACTAAAAATAGAAAATAGTAGTAATGATTCCGTTCATGCTTGCATAAGGCTATGGATGGAGGTTTTGATGAGTAATGGTATTGATGCGATCAAAGATAAGGTTGAGTATGAATCGCATTTCTTCCCTAACTTCTATTGCAATTTCCCTAGTGGATTGGCAATGTTCACAATTTAAGTGGTGTGGGTAATGAGTGCGGAAGTTTTCCGGGTTGTTTTGATTTGTGAGTTGCGGAAGATGTGGGGGAAAAATAGGAAAATATGGATCAAAGTCCGGAATATTTGGAAGTGGTGGTGGAAAAGAACCTAGATTTTCTTGTAGCTTAATGGGAGCTAAGGGTGGTGATGTTTCAAGATCATTGAAAATTGTGTTTGGAGAAGTGGGAGGTGTTAAAAAGGCTATTTCGTTTTGTTTTGGTTGTTGAGATCTTGTTGGACTGTTAAGGAGTTTCAAAAGAGTGACTTTAGGAGGTGAGTTGATTTGTGATGAAGTTGGTGTACTTGTTGGTGATGAAGGAGGTGTTATAATGGAAGCATCTTGTGGTGAGTTGGTGGTTGGTGATGATCCATTCAATGATGGTTTTGCTAAGCAACAAGACCGGATGCTAATCCGTACGGATATCTTAGATTTTGATTGTGGTATTTTGGAAGGTGGTAGGACAAAGGTTTGGTTTTCTTGAAATCGATTGTTTGAGTTGAGTGATTCATCTAAGTTTGAAGATCTTTTGGATGACATGGTGGTGTTTGTTTGTGAGGATGGGATGAATATGCAAGCATTTTGGGAGTTCTATATATAGAAAAACAATGCATTGTAATGAATGCTTGACCTAAAATATGGATTAAAATCTAATGATTAGATATGAATTTAAGACATGTGATCATGAGAACACAAGCATTAAAGAACATACTCCAAAGAAGATGGAAAAATATTGGAGTTTTCATCCAAATTGAAAAAACTAGAAGATAAAACTAGCTTCTGTCTCACGGATCTCACGGATCCCACGGATCCTTCCCTTGAGGGATCCGTCCAGCATTAAGGCTAGGATCCGTGGGACTGGTGATTCAGGCAGCACAAAATTTTCCTTTTGGAAACATTTTTGCCTAGTGTGTGCCTATATGCAAACTATTTGGAGTTGCGGTTATCTCGACTCCTAAAAAGAAAAGAAAAATAAGCTAGAAGTGAAAAAGCATACTATTATGTGAGATAACCCGAGTGCTCCTAATTCATTGTTGCTTGAATGAATGTACCCGAAAACACATATTAGTTATGTGTTCCCTTTAGCATTCAAAAGACATGAGATGCAATGAAAATGGGTTTTTACTTTGTATTAATAATGAAAAAGCGATTTGTCCTAGACGTGAGAAATTGCTTTTTTGAAATTGATATGGGAGGAGGTATCATTTTGGAGAACATTTTGAAAAGAGGTTTCCATGTGTGAAAAAAAAACGTTTATCTTTTAAAAAATGATGTTATAAGTGAAAAACTTATCTTGGGTTTTGAAAATTCCCGTATTGTTTGTGAGTTGTGCGTGAAATAGAGATCCTAGACTCAGAAAGAAGAAGGCTAATGTTTACATACCTTGTAGAGTTAAAAAGTAAATCACGACGATTGTTCCATGAGACCAAGACCAAGACAAAGTAGGTTGAATTGTTCACGCTTCAACGGTTTGGTGAGGACGTCGGCTATGTTGTCTTCGGATGCTACCTTCTCAATAGAGATGTTCCCCTTTTGAACATTGTCTCTTAAGACGTGATGACGAATCTCTATATGCTTTGTGCGAGAGTGTAATACCGGATTCTTACTTAAATCGATGGCACCTTTGTTGTCACATAGAATGGCTATGTCACTTAGATGAATGTCGTAGTCAACTAACGCTTGTTTCATCCATATTGCTTGTTGGCATGATACTAATCTTTGAAAACCAAGATGTTAAACAACATCCCATAAAAGTAAATACCCCACTTGTACTTTTTCGGTCAACATAATCACCGAGGTAGAATCTGCATATATAATTGTTTCTACTCCCGTGCCCTTAGGAAACAATAATCCTAATTGTGTTGTACCCTTAATGTATCTAAAGATTCTTTTTACGGCCTCTAGGTGTGATGTTTTAGGGTCTTCTTGAAACCTAGCACATAAACAAACCCTAAACATGATATCCGGCCTACTAGCCGGGAGGTAGAGAAGACTACCAATCATGGCACGATATTTAGTGTTGGGTTTTAGGTTCCTTGGATTTGATGAGACAAAATAAATACAAGAATGAAACAAAGGGACTTAAAGTGAAAGAGATGAAACCTTCAAAAAGATGGAAGGATGCTTGAGAAGATTTATTATTTAGTCCTTTGTAGTATTTTGTAAACCCTAATCCTCTAGTATATAAAGAGGACATGGGGTGTAGGTTTAATATATAAGTCTTCCATAATGTAGTCTAAAGGTGTGTGTGTGTATGTGTAACCTAGACGTGTAGTTTATTGTAAACGTATAGGTTAGTTGTTTACCTCCAAGATCTAAGGTGTCTTAGATCCCTGTTACAGTTAGGTAACACGTATTATTCTGATCAAATAATATTTGGAGGAGATTGGATGAAAGTAAAACCTTGTGTCAATAATATATAATGTTCTTATTATTCATTGCGTTGCATATGTTATTGTCAAACCCTAAGGCTCAAAACGATCTAAAGGAGCTACTTGGGGAGCTCGTTACTAAGGATTCGCAAGGTTTAAAAGAATGAAGAAAAATCGGATTTATGCAGAATTCGCAACTTTTTGTTTTAAAACGATGATAACGTTTTCGTTAACCAGTGGACATTCTCTATATATTCATCTAACTTTTCACCGAAGGGATTGTCGATCTGAGCTTTCTATCAAAAGCCTTCATGCATATTCAACTTTTTGAAATTGTTTTACTTGTTCTAATTCTTGATGGAGGTTGTTTATACAAAGTGTTTTGAAACCCTTGATAGTGTTTTGAAACCACCCACTTCTAGTGTCAAACCACTTCTAGTGTTATCTCAATGCATGAGGTTTTGGAATTGAGGGGAAGTTGTACATGTTTTTGGTACTGAGATTTTTGGTGACACACACATGGGATTTTGGTTCGCACACACAAGAAGATTGGTATTTGATCTTAAAGGTTTTAAAAAGGCTCGTATTTGGTTTATTTGACTAGTTGATTATGAAGACGGTTGAATATCATTAATTTGATGTTGTAGTTGAGTTTCACAGGTTTGTGTTCTTATCATATCTCAAAGTGGGTGTTACACTTTGTAGATAACTTGTTCATGCTTAAAGGATGTTGACGAAGACTTGCAAAATCTAGTTATCATAGGTCAAGGGGTGGATGGATGAAGACCTAGTTAACTATCACTTAAAGGAGTTACATTGTAGTGCTCATTGAAGATGAGGATTTTGTCAAGAGATCTACTTATATAGTGTTAGTATAAGTTTGGAGTCAAGTGGATAGTACAAGACATAAGACACAAGTTTGGGTTATTTTACTTCTTTATCAAATTCGTTATACTTGGTTTTCTTCACTAGTGTGAAGAATCATTTTCATGCATCACTCAAGAGGAAGTGCTCTCTATTTGTTGATAACAAAAGGGAAAGAAATATTGAGTAGCATGGCATGGATTAAGGGGAAGACAAGGAAGACAAGATTTGTTTCATTCAAGAGATGCAACTTCTGCTACTAGGGAAGTTCGTACACGAATCATCTAGGTTCCTTGGATTTGATGAGACAAAATAAATACAAGAATGAAACAAAAGGACTTAAAGTGAAAGAGATGAAACCTACAAAAAGATGGAAGGACTTGCTTGCAATAGAAGATTTATTATTTAGTCCTTCGTAATATTTTGTAAACCCTAATCCTCTAGTATATAAGACTATGTGTAAACCTAGGTTAGTTGTTTACCTCAAGATCTAAGGTGTCTTAGAGGTAACACGGATCAAATAATATTTGGAGGAGATTGGGTGAAAGTAAAACCTTGTGTCAATAATATATAATGTTCTTATTATTCCGCTGCGTTGCATATGTTATTGTCAAACCCTAAGGCTCAAAACGATCTCAAGGAGTTATATCAAACTCCACATTTAGTATTATCGACGGATTCGCCGTCTTCATCTTTTGTGAGTTTAGTGTCGGATGACATTGGTTTCGACTCTTCTAGACCGAATTTCTTTAACATCTCTTTTATGTATTTAGATTGATTAAAGAAGATACCATCTTCTACTTGTTTGATTTGTAGACCAAGAAAGAAACTAAGTTCTCCCATCATACTCATCTCGAACTCGTCATGCATGATTTTAGAGAAATCATCACACATGTCTTGACAAGTGGATCCGAATATAATATCATCTACATATATTTGAACTATGATTATATGTGACTCTCTTTTCTTAGTAAAAAGTGTGTTGTCAACTAACCCCGTGGTATAGTTGTGTTTGATTAAGAATGACTTGAGTCTATCATACCAAGCTTTTGGAGCTTTTTTAAGAACGTAAAGGGATTTCTTTAACTTATACACATGTTTAGGTTTTTCAAAATCGATGAAGCCCAGAGGTTGAGCTACATATACTTCTTCATTAATAAGACCATTTAGAAAAGCACTTTTGACATCCATTTGATAAAGCTTTAGATCATTAGCACAAGCATAAGCAAGAAGTATTCTTATAGACTCTAATCTAGCCACAGGGGCATAGGTCTCATCAAAGTCTATTCCTTCTTGTTGGTTATACCCTTGGGCAACGAGTCTAGCCTTATTTCTAGACACTACCCCGTTTGCATCTAATTTGTTTTTATAGACCCATTTGGTTCCTATTATTGTTTGATTACTAGGTGGAGGGACAAGTGTCCAAACATCATTAGAAACAAATTGATTTAATTCTTCTTGCATAGCCATTACCCAACTTTCATCTTTTATGGCTTCTTGTGTATTCTTAGGTTCTATGGTTGACACAAAACAAAATAGACTACTTTGGTTTTGAACTTGAGACCTTAATGTTCTTTCGTTTAACTTTCCTATGACCTTGTCTACGGGGTGGTCTTTGGACTCTTTAATATTTATGACTTCATCATTTAAAGACTCTTCTTCTTCATTTACCTTTTTCTTAATTACTATAGCTTCACTTTCTATAATCTCGTCATCGACAAGAGGTAGAGAGGGTTTGGGCGGACTTTCATCAAATTTTACATTTAATGACTCTTCTACCTTCATTGTTTCTTTATTTAGTATGACGTAAGCTTTGCTATTAGGAGAATAACCTAGAAAGATATCTTCGGTTGATTTAGGATCAAATTTTGTAAGGTAATCTTTAGTGTTAAGAAGAAAACATTTGCTACCGAAGACTCTAAAGTGATCTAACATAGGCTTTTTGCCTCGAAGTAACTCGTATGAAGCTTTGCCTAAAATTGGTCTAATTAAGACTCGATTAAGTATGTACGTTGAAGTATCAACGGCATTGCACCAAAACTTTTGAGGTATGGATTTCTCATTAAGCATTGTGCGACTCATTTCTTGTAGGGTTCTATTCTTTCTTTCGACTACCCCATTCGATTGTGGAGTGCGAGGAGCCGAGAAGTTGTGAGTAATACCATTAGCGTCACAAAAGGCTCCGAATTGCACTTCATTGTCGAATTCCCTACCATGATCTGTCCTAATAGACACTATAGGACTTCCTAGTTGTCTTTGGATTTTCTTGCTTAATATTTCAAAATAATTAAAAGTTTCCGTTTTGTTCTTTAAAAATTTGGTCCATGTATACCTAGAGTAATCATCCACTATAACCAAAGTGTAGTAGTTGCCTCCATAACTTTGGATAGCGGATGGGTCAAATAAATCCATGTGTAATAATTCTAGACACTTGGTTATAGACACCATGTTTTTAGCTTTGTGACTAGAGTCGACTTGTTTACCTATATTACAAGCATCACAAAAGTGATGTTCATATTTTAACTTAGGTAGATCTTTTACTAGATCTTTAGATGATAGCGATTGAAGAAGTCGCATATTGGCATGACCCAATCTTCGATGCCATAAGGTCGAAGTATCATCCATAGAGGTAAGACAAAGTTTGGCTTTAGGTTCATTATCAATTTTAATGACATGGACTCCATGTTTCCTAATTCCTCTACCTATGGTTATGTCATTTTTTAATATCTTACTACTGGTTTCGGTAAAAAGTACATCGCACTTTTTATCACATATTTGTCCTATACTTAAGAGGTTAAAGTTTAGGTTTTCTACGTGACACACATCGTTAATGGTTAGAGATTTGTTAGAAATCGTACCTTTACCGATGATTTTAGTTTTGCTATTTCCAAACACCACGTTACCTCCATTGATGGATTCATATGTGGAGAATAGATCTTTATTGCCGGTCATGTGCCTCGGGCACCCACTATCCTTGACCCATTCATCCGGGTCTAGGTCGACCTTTAAGCACACCTAAGAAAACAAAAAACTCAAAAGTTTGGTCCCCATTTGTTCATGGGTCCATTAGTGTTAAACATTCCATTCATGTTAGACATGTATGGATAAGATGAATATGCATTCCATGGTGCAAAGGTTTGAAATGGAAAACCATTTTGCATAATAGGGTTCCATCCCATTTGATGGTTACTTCTTGGGTAAACACTATTAGGTTTCCTAAATGTGTTTGGTTTTGAAAAAGATGGAGCTTTGTTTCTTGCAAAAATAGGGTTATATTTTTGTGATGGTTGTCTAGTGGTAATATGAGTTGGTTTCTTCTTATTAACAATAACAAAATCAGTTCTAGAGGAAGAAGCTATGTTTTTACTACTGTTTGCTACAGCAGACCCACGGATCCCTTTCTGTACACTAGCCGGTTCCCTTTTTGAGGGATCCGTGGGATCCGCCACAACAGTGGCCTGTTTTTCTATTGCTTTTACGAATTGTGTCTCTTTGCTTTCACTAGTTGACGCATCAAGTTGTTGAATACCTAACCCTTTTTGGTTGTTTCCTGTTTTAACACTATCTAATATCGTATCTAAAGTGTTAGTACTCATTCTAGTAATTTTAGAATCTAGTTGATCAACTAGTGTTTGGAATTGAACGCAAAGTTCACATTCCCCACTCGCCATCTTTCCCTTTTCTAGACTTTTCAATTTTGCTTTTAACTCTATGACTTCTTTATCTAAGCGTTGCTTTAGATTTTTTAAAAACTTGTTTTTGTTGATTACTTTTAAACTAATTTTGCAAAGCTTATCATATTCATCATGCAAAGAGTCATCATCTAATGATGAGTTACTATAGTATTCGTGACATACCTCGTCATTTGCCACGAGACAAATTTCTTCATCTTCCTCGTCGCTCATTCCCCACGTGCCGCTCACGAATGCCTTTTGATCATCCCATTTGGGACACTTACTAATAAAGAGGTTTGGTTCCCCACATTTAAAGCAAGCACGATCATCCCTTGGCTTCTCGTCCTCTTTGCTTTTCCGAAATCCTTTCTTGTCGTCATACGGTTGTTTGACGTATCTTCCCTTCCTTCTAAAGAACTTTTTAAAGTCCCTTACCGCCATGGCATACTCCTCGTCATCACTCTCCGAAGAGGAGTTCTCTTCATCACTTGAGGCCTTCTTGGCTTTGAGGGCAAGAGATTTGTGTTTCTCTTTCACCTTTGAGGCTTTGAAATCTTTAGCAAGGACAAGCTCGTAGACTTTTAAGTTGCCTATGAGTTCATCAAGGGTGAGGATTGTCAAATCTTTTGACTCTTCGATTGCCGTCACCTTGGATCTCCATTTGGATGGAAGTGCCCTTAGATATCTCCTAACACGGTTACGGCTAGAAAAAGATTCATCAATTGCTTGTAAAGATGTAATAATAGTATTAAAATTAGCAAATGAATGATCTATAATTTCTTCATCCGATATTGAAAATTGTTCATATTGTTGAACAAATAAATCAATTTTATTATTCTTAACTTGTTGATTACCTTGATGAGTTACAACAAAAGAATTCCAAATTTCTTTAGAGGTTTTAAGCATGGAAATTCTTTCGAATTCCTTTTTGGGTAAAGCATTATATAAAACCATTTTAGCTTCACTATTTTTGAAAAGCTTTTTCTTCATGTCATCATTAAGTTTATCATGAGGTATGTTAACTACATTTCCTTTATCATCTTTTGAGATAGCCTCAAAATCTCCTTCAACAATATTGTACCAAAGATTAATATCTTTAGACTTCACATACGTTTCGAATCTATTTTTCCAATATATAAAACCATTAGTTTCAAGAAGTGGTGGTCGTTGCATAGATTGCCCTTCCTTATAGTTTTCAGAACCCACAGTGATCGAAAAGTTTTTAAAATACATTTTACTTTAAAACTTATATAAACTTAGCTCTTGATGCCAATTGTGGAAAACTAGAAGGGGGGGTTGAATAGTTTTTCCGATTTTAAGTTAGTTTCAAAAAACTTTAGATTCGATAATATGTGAGATCGTATGGATGTAGAGAAAGTATAGATCTAATGATAAAGCAAGTAAATAAAGTAAAGCAAGGGATAGAAATGACACAACCGATTTATAGTGGTTCGGCTACAAAGACACCTTCCTTGCCCTACTCCACTCCCCGAGTCACCTACTCGAGAGTTCAAGCACTATGTCAACAAACTCCTTCAACTTGGCGGAGAAGCCTTCACAACGTTGCTTACACCTTTTTCCGGTACAAAGCTAAATACCGAGTCCGTAACACGGTGGACCAAACCAACACGACTATTACACAACAAATATGTGAAATATCAAATACAAGATCTTTGCTACAGAAATCTTGTGGAGGAACAAATCAATCAAGGACCCCTTGCTTGGATGACTTGTAGAATGCTCGTGATCTCGCCTTAGAGAATGACCTATATGAGAATCACTAAAGAAAGAAAGAAAGAAGAACTCTCTAGATCAAGTGATCTTTTGTTAGAAGAGAATGAGAGTATATGAGAGAATTAGTAAGAAGAGGGGTGAGTTAGAATGAAGAAATGGCTCTCTATTTATAGGCAAAACTTGCCACTGTTCCCCGGATCCCACGGATCCCTCCCACAAGGGATCCGTCTAGTGTAATCCTAGGGATCCGTAGGACGCTCCTCTTTGCCCATGGGTTTTTTTGGTTATGGGTCATGGGTCATGGGTTATGGGTTGGTCCATGGGTTTTCTTTTAGATACAATGTATCTAATGAGTACAATGTATCTAGTCAAGTGGGTATGGGTCAATACCATGGGTTATGGATATGATCCATGGGTTGTGATTTTTACCCATCCTAATAAACTATTACAACAAATAATTTATTACAACAATTTGTATTTAAATGGCTATATGTAAATGCTTTACAAAATTAACATGTATCCTTAAAATTGTACTTAAGATAACATTATATTTGTTATCAACAAAAAACAAATAGATCGCAAAATATTAATAAACGTTTTTACGGGTTTATTTGTATTACAGAAACCAAAACTATTACATCAGCAGCAATGAACTATTACAGTTTAATAATTCCTAACAAATTTGATTCATACTTTACCAAATCACAATTAAACAACAATTCACCTAATCCAAATGCTCCAGTATCCCTTTTAACATACAATCACTAATCATTGAATCGATCCAACTGTGATTATAACACGTACAACATAACAACATTTCACGGTCTTCTACTGATTTTGTTAAAATTCATTAACCACAACATCATGACTGACACTCCTGATTCAGTGATATCTGAAGTACTTAAATTGTATGATGTTGTTGATAACCATAAGAGTCCTAACTATACATAACGGTTAAACACGATTGAATCAGCTAATGATAATGTGAGATCTTCATGCTCGAAATCAGAAGAGAGAGAAGTGCACCAGTCGCTGCAACAACATGTTCATGCAAAGGAGAGTTGCATTGAACCTTTTTGACGACTTCATTCACACCTCTCAGTACTTCTAACAGAAAATAGATTCACAATGGGATTCGAACGAGCATTTAATGCACTCTTCCGTCAAGTTGTATTAACATTCACGCGCATATTGTTCTTGAACTTGGGACAACTTGAACAACAGCTTGACAGAGAAAATTTTCAAGAAGCCGGATCTAAAGCTGCACTTCAGGTGATCGACAAACAATTTCAGTCATTCTTCAATGGTGAATACACTTGGGATTACGACGATCATGACTGAAAGGCGCTTAATGAGTCACACTGAAATAGAAGCTGATGTGTTTAGAGAAACATTGATCCAGCACATGGATAATGTTAAGAAGTACATTAAGAAAAGAGCACGGTTTGATGACAAAGTGAGTGAATGTCGGGTGCATTCAAGAGATAGTAGTGATGAGTCGGGTAATGCATCGGTAGAAGGATCAGGTGTTGCTGAATGAGGTGGATCAGAGACAGCTAAGATTGATACAACTAGCTGTTTAGTAACTCCTGTTTAGTAACTCATGTCACCAATCAAAATAAACATATCTCTGATATGAATGAGAAAATTAATTTAGTCAGAACTAATCAAGACAGTAATGCAATTAAGACAAGAAATATTGAACTATCAATTTATGTGGCTAAATTACTCAAGGAAAATGAGTCTTTGAAAAGACATCAAATGAATCTAGATGACTCAATCAAAGAAATTAGGTCTAAAGCTTTAGAACAAACAACATCTTTGATGGTCAAAATTGACGAATTCAAAGCTCAACTTCAGGATAAGAGTTTCACAATAGTAGCTTTAAAGAACGAGCTTACAAAACTACATGGAAAAGTGTGAAGGAAAAGTGTGAACACTAAGTTTGCAAAACCATCAATCTTGGGGAAACCAGTTTTACGTCCCAATAGAAATCGGTCTGTTGTTAGACAACCGACTGTGTTTATATCTGAACGACCAAAATCTTCAAAAATAAGGTTTGCCTCCCAAGTTGATGAGTTAGAAGTTTTCTCAAAACCAGTCACTTCACATGCTAATCTCAAGAAAGTGAAAGAAAATGCTCAGGCTAAGGTTCAACCTTCTAAGACTAGGAATGTGAAAAAGTCTTCTAGTGCACAGAAGAAGTCTCATAAAACTTATCCCTCTCCTAAGAAAACACTAAATGATAAAGCCTCAGAAACTAGGAAAAAGGATACATCTTCCACTATGCCTAAGAAATCAAACACTCCTAGATCTTGCCTTAAGTGGATACCAACTGGTAGAATTTTTAAGAATGTTGGACTCATATGATACCTATCAGCAAATTGACCACCGATGGCAACACCAAGGTTGATTGTGAAATTCCTAAAAGTCTGGATACTGTTGTTACTAACCCACATAAATGCAAACATAATTGTGATGTTAGTGCAGGTGCTCCTCACTCAATTTCAGGTACATTGATCAATTCTATCAAGAAAAGACTCATGGTCTGGGTGCCTAAAGAACAGAAGCCTCCTGGTTCAGGAGCTCCGAAATGTCAAAATTGATGTGCATGTACTATGATTCCTAAACACTTCAGCTCAGGACTCATGCTTTAACAAACCTTATTTGAGAGTATATCCACCACTGGTATACTCTATACAGTTTTCCACGTTGTACATATCTTAATCATTAAAACATCCATAAAAATTTGAAAAACTGAAAAATACCAAAAATAGTATCCAAGCATGTCTTCTGGTATCGATAACATCTACGGTCCTAGAAATGTTATTCAATAATGACACGGATCTTTAGATGAAGTTCATATGTGTTTTTCAAAACATGCTTATACAAATATTTTTCCGTAAAAGATTTATCAGAAAAGTATTTGTTTTTCACGTAGTTGTTAAAGGATGTCTTTAAATCAATTAGATTCAAGTGTGCATAAATTTTCCATACTCAATCAATAACTACACTTGTTTACTTGAAATCGGGTCATTGATTGAGGAGGAGAGTAATTTTCAAAATTTATTACATCTGTCAAGCAACTTCATCTCATTGATCCTATCCAGTGTCTTGTAACTATGTCTATCTTGAGTGTACTACCTTTGGTCCAATTGTGTTGGATTTTAAGTGTTGTGTACACTTCGTGCTTTAACTGCTAGTTAGGTATATGATAAGATTGGTGCGAAATGCATGAATCCTATACAGCTTTTGTCATTAGAAGATGCTTAACTATTCAGATAATGAAATATGAGGGTCTAGATTTGCCTAGTCATGAATCATTTAAAGAAATGTGCTTGCGATATTATAATTAGAAGGGCCAATATTGTCACTCCTTTAAAATAGGCTTGCGACTTGACCTAGGGGCTATAAATAGACATGCGATTTGTCCTGTCTAACTTTTCCATCCTTTGTCAAAATCTCACTGCCATCCTTTCTCCCACATTCTTCTTTGCGATTTGACCCTAATTGACTGTTAGAGTGCATCTTCCATAGGTATGATATGTTCTTTATGGTCCTTATCATTCTGTGAATTGTATTTGGTATCCTCACATCCCTAAGCTTTGTTTATTGTCTGATTTGATTAGGTTTCATACCGATTCACCTCACTTTCATAGGTTTGTGGTTCTTTCCAAGATTATTTGCTGGGTTTAGTCATAATTGATGTTGTTATTACTTGATTAAATTAGTCTCTCTTGCTTTGAAAGTCTTGATCTTATTAATTTGAATAGTTGTTGTCAATGTCGCGATGTAATTATGGATTTCTATTATCGATTGGATCTGTTAGGAACCAATTAGATGTCGTGGATTTATGTTGCGATTGAGTGATTGAATATGTTTTATGTGTATAATTAGGAGCTGATTCCTTTGTGTTCTTGATTGTGAATTGTATGAGTTGTTCTTGGTTGATATTTTGATATTCTTGAGTGCGTTTTGACGTACACATGCTTGTTTGCGTTTTGGTAATTTTCTCTTGGCTCATATCTGAGTACTTGTTTCTGATTGCAACGTGGCTGAGTGTTGTATGTCTTGTAAATTTTCTTGGTTGAGTATAAGATGTGGTCATCGGTGTAGGGATATGGATCTAGAGCAAAGACAAAATTGGCTAGGCGATTTAAGAGCATGGCATAGGGGAGCACCATCTTTTCTATCCTTGATACACTTGCCATCTATTTAACCATGTAATAAGCAAGATTGAAGTGAGTCCCTGTAACAAGGCAATAGATCATGTATGCAAGGCAAGCATTGGGATGATCCTTATTTCCCACCAAACATAGGACATTCTCCCTTAACACTAGTTCCCATTTCTTGTACAATGGGAACATCTCTGAAAGCTCCATTTGAAAGGGATCCCTATAGATGACCTTCGATTTCCTAGTGACCCGAGACGGGGAGGCTCTTTGGATGAAGACGGTATCTCTTACCGTGATAGGATCCGCTAGAGGTGTGGAATAGACCGGATGCTCATCGACCATGTCGTGGAGGTGGGCTAGTGAACATTCATTTGAAAACAAGCATGCCCCTCGGCAAGGGATACGAAGTATCCTAGCAAAATCCTCGAGGGTGAAGGTATATTCGTGTTCATTGATGACTAAAGTGATCGAAATGGTTCCATCTTCATTTCTTATGATCCTCATGCTCTTGTAGAACTCTAGGACAAATACCGGACAAATTTGTTCATTGATGGTTAGGAAGCATTGGAAGTTGATTCCCGAAAAGACTTGGGTAATGTCGGTGTTGTTGATAAATGATGGTTCGACTACATGCCCTTCGTGGAACAACCTCTTTTGCAACAATTTGAAGGCCTTTCGGTCCTCGAGGCTTAAACCATCCTTTCTATGATACATCGGTATGTAGTGGGCCGTGTCCTGTTAGTCTTGTTGCCTTGAGCTCGGCACAGTTGATCCTAAACACCAAAACCACAATGTGGTGTCATTTATGTGAATAGTATCCTAATTGGGTTCATCACAATTTTGCTCAATACATCTTTATTGAATTCAAAATGAGTTTTTAATTTGTATTAATAATGTCGATTCTTTGATTTAGTTTATCTTATAAAACAATGTGATACCAAATTGTGATAAACCCATTTGAACCCAAATTCTTAAGATGAAAATTGTACTTCTAGGAATTAGAGAATGGAAATAACAATGTAGTGAAGATTATACTTACACAAGTGATTGTTTCCTTTGAAATGATGAGGAATGAGCTCCTATGAACAGTAACTTAGGGTTTATGTTCATGAGTAGGAGAGTAAAGTGGAAAGTAAAACTCCACAGTGATCATCTAGAAATTATTCTGTCTTCTGATGTGCTGGTTCCCACAGATCCCTTGAATGAGGGATCCGGCTAGTTCAATCACAGGGATCTGGCAGATCAGCAGTTAACAGTTTAAGTGAACTTTGATAATTTTGATACGAGAGTTTTAATCCTTGACTAATGTTGGTTTTGACGAGGTTCCCTTTTTACAAATGAATCATAATTTGGAAAGTTAAGAATCATGACAAAATATTATTTTATCATGATATGAGAAGTTTCACATGGACACTATTGACATGGATGAAATTCCAACAACCTTATGTGAGAAATGATGATCAAGGCTTTCGAATAGCCAAGATATCATTATGAGGTCAAATGACTAGTTTGTAGTTTTGTCTATAGAGATCAACCAAGAATGCTATTCTTGATGATGTGTTCAATATAGATAACAACTTTAGTGATATTGAAGTATACGTATTGAGTCTACGATTCTTAACGTGTTAATTAAGCTAGGAATAGTAATTTATTTATAAATAAATTATTAAAGAACATACCTTTGCTATATATAATCTTTTTATGATTTAAAAAATCATAGACGCGAAATTCTTCATGATCTTCTAAGATGCCCAAATCATTTGCTATATATATTCTTTTTATGATTTAAAAAATCATAGACGATAAATTCTTCATGATCTTCCAAGATGCCCAAATCCTAGTATGAAGAATCCTTAAAAGGAAAACGTTAGAATGATCTATCATTATCCAACATTTAAAATATGATGATTTCTAAAAACATGACTTTTTTGTTTTAAGAAATTTGCTTCTTTGTAGTTTTCAAATATACACGGATCGTATCAAGTTTTAAAAGTACAATATACTCTAAGAAACTTGGCAACGAAGCTCTGGTACCAATTGTGGAAAACTAGAAGGGTGGTTGAATAGTTTTACCGATTAAAACTTTTTTTTAAACTATTTAGATCAACTTATGTCAATCTATTTAATGTGTGTGTTGGATGATGATAGATAAAGCATATAAACAAGTAATGCAAAGATAAAGGGTAAGAAACACAAAACCACGACGCGAGTATTTAAAGTGGTTCGGCTACAAGGACACCTTCCTTGCGCTACCCCACTCCTCGAGTCACCTACTCGAGAGCTCGTAAGCACTACACAACACAAGCTCCTTAATGTGGCGGAGAAGCCTTCACAACATCGCCTACTCTTTATCCGATACAAGGCTAGACACCGGGTTCTTCCACGAGGTAGAACCAAACCTATCACAACGTAGCCTACACTTTATCCGATACAAGGCTAGATACCGAGTTCCATTACAAAGGAGGAACTACTACCCAACACAACACGACTACCCCAAAGGAGACACACTCCTTATTACAACATCATAAGGATATCAAGATCCTTTAACTCAAACTAATCTATCTTGTACATCGATGCACCATATCGAATGTACACCCTTGGCACCTTTCACTAATGCCTTTGACATGACCCTTTGGCACCTTTCACTAATGCCTTTGTCTTGACTCTTTGGCACCTTTCACTAATGCCTTCGACACGGACCTTTGGCACCTTTCACTTATGCCTTTGACTTGACCCGTTGACCTTTGGCACCTTTCACTTATGCCTTCGACTTGACCCCGTTTGGCATCTTTCACTTATGCCTTCAACACAACACTTCTAAGAAGGGAGGAAAGAACTATCAACAAGATAACTTCAGTAGTCTTGATGATGACGAAGCTTAGCATCTCATGGACTTAAGCTTGCTCGACTTCAAGAGGTGGTGATCTCGCCTTTAAGAGGAACCTATAGAATCACACAAACACAAAACTACATAGAAAGATCCTTTGGATCTGAGGTTAGAGAGTTTACAATACTAAGAGAGAGTATGTGTAAAAGGGATTAGTTGCAAGAGACAAATGGATCACTATTTATAGGAAAATTTCTTTACTGTTCTCCGGATCCCACGGATTCCTCCCCAGAGGGATCCGGCTAGTGCAATCCAAGGGATGCGCCAGTCTGGGTCAGCTTAAGTCTGAATTTTGGGTTGCAAACCGGGTTATGGGTTATGGGTTATGAACCATGGGTTATACAAGATGCAATGTATCTAGATATTGGATCATGGGTCATGGGTCATGGACCATGGATAATACCTAACATGACTTCATGCATGATGTCATGCAATGGGTCATGGGTTATGGATCAAGCTCCATGGGTATAGGTCATGGACTTTGGGTTTTACCCAACTACATTCAATGTATCTAGTCAATGGGTCAAGTACTTAGATTTTTACCCATTACAATATAAGTATGCACATTTCCATATTATGTAAACACTAGTTGTTATACATATGTATTTCTATAAAATATAAACACTATTACTTGTTTAGTGTTTTATATAAAAATGTAAGTGTGTTAGTAAACTATTGGCTCAAACCATTTACGTATTTTATTTGTTTCGTTAAAATGATTTTACGTTTGTTATTGACGAAACAATAGAAGATCGTAAAATATAAATAAACCTTTTTACGGCTTATTTGTATTAACAATCTCCCCCTTTTTGTTGATGACAAAACATAAGATTATTTTAAGGAAAAACTAAAATTCGTAAAAGTTTGAATTGGAGTTTTTACTCTCTTCTCCTCCTTTTTGTCGAAACAAAAAGAGCGTCGAAAAAAACTAACACACTGTTTTGAGAAAAACGTGTGAAAAGTAATGATATGAAAAGAAAAAAAAAATAGAGGGTAAGAGAAGAGAAGGATTCTCGTCTTAGCTCCCCCTTGACGAGTGCTTCCATTTGTGAGGGCGTCAAGTAATTAGAAAGACTGTGCGAGTATGTTGCAATAATGTTTGCAAATGGTCTCGTCTATGACAAAAAATGCTCCCCCTTGACGAGTGCTCCTTTGAGATGAGGACGTCAAGTAGTAATGTAATCCTAAGTGAAAGTATTGCAAGCATTTTTGCAATGTTTTTATTTGACAAGAAGCTCCCCCTTGTTGAGGGTGTCAAAGTCTTCATGTGTATTTTGAAAATCTACAAAACAAAGGTTAGAAAACAAGTATATGATGCATAATTTCCTGCAAATGAGACTCAATAGTAAAAAGAAATGTTTCTGTTGCACGGATCCCACGGTTCCTTCCTGTGAGGGATCCGTCTAGGCAAAAATGAGGGATCCGTAACCTGCATTCTCATGACAGCAAATGTAAAATGTACAAGAGTTATGTATTAAGGCACCAAACATATTCTCAAGACCACATGGCATACAACATGTAATTTCATTCAATAAAACATGAGAAATGATATACATATCTCTAAAACTAAGAGAATGTCAAAAGCATTTAGTACATTTTCAAGTAATTTCTAAGTAGTGCCCAAAACTAATAAAGAGCATCAATGTGCTTGTGATCTAAGGACGAGTAGACTTGTTGATTTGGTCGAATCGTTCAAGGAGATGATTAAACATGAAATGTAACTCATTTCGTACTTCTTGAAAAAGTCCTTGGGTAAGTTGACAATTAGAGCAATTATTGTCATGAGTAGGAAACGGAGGAGGTGGAATGTTTTGAGGAGGTTCCACAAAGGATGGTGAGATTTGCGGAGGTGAGTTTAGTGTTGTAGGATGTGGTTTAACTAAGAATGAGGATGACGATGTATGAGTTGGTGGTGGAGATGGGAAGTCCTATATATGGTT
Organism: Chrysanthemum makinoi; assembly: GCA_910596185.1. NCBI lineage: Eukaryota > Viridiplantae > Streptophyta > Magnoliopsida > Asterales > Asteraceae > Chrysanthemum > Chrysanthemum makinoi. Next base: position 229,041,080 of record OU343221.1, read on the forward strand.
TTGGTGATTCCTTGTTCCTAAAGGTGGACTATTTGATGGTGAAGGTGGTTCCCTATTTAATGAGAAGGTTGGTAAATGAGAAGTCCTAGGTGGTGATTCTTTTAAAGAGTAGAGATTTGGATGAGAAAGAGGCGCGGTAAAGGAGTGTAGTCTTGGTTCTAGAAATGAAGGCTTAGGTGTTTTACTTGAGCTAGGTGTGTTTGGTTTAATGTTTGATGAAGGCCTTTCCAACTCAAAAGGTCGAATACTAATCCTAGTGGTTCTTTTAGCTTTGGTTGGTTGAGTTTGTTGAGGAGGGATTCTAGTGTTTGGGCCCTTGACGGGTGATGACTTGGTTGATGATATCTTATGAACCATACGAGCATTCTTCTTGGAGGAACCTTTGGTTGAAGAAGTTTTGCTAGATGCTTTAGTCATTGTGAAAAGAGAGGATGTAATGGATGTCTTAGCTACTGATTTTTGAATAGTGTTTTGAATGGTGGTTTATATACATAAGCATACTTGGTTTACAGAGGATGAAACTAGGTTGGTGAATTAAATTCTTGACCACTAAGAATTTTGGCATGCACTAAGGTCAACTATAGTGTTATTCTATCCTAGGGAGTCATTTAAGGCAAGGTAAAGTGTTTAGACTACCAAAGAGAGTTTGAATTAGAAAGGTAAGGTGATCATAATCTGTTCTGAAGACCCGGATCCCACGGATCCCTAACATTAGGGATATGTCTAGTTATAAACTAGGGATCCGTCTCTCAGACAGCAAAGTGGTGGAGTAATTATGTTCTATTAAGGTCTAGTACCTATAAATCCTGAGTGTTTGGATTCCCTAAGATGTTTTAAATGGTATGGGACTTTAATGTCAAACCATAAGGAGTGAGGATACCTAATGATGGTTTTTTATAAGAAAGTGGACTTTTTATGAGTGCAATTAAGTGTTTAAGCATGACACTAAAAATTTGAACATGACAAATGAAGCCAAATGATCCTAGAGATCAGATGTAAATGTGTTAGTAAACTATTGGCTCAAACCATTTACGTATTTTATTTGTTTCGTTAAAATGATTTTACGTTTGTTATCGACAAAACAATAGAAGATCGTAAAATATAAATAAACGTTTTTACGGCTTATTTGTATTAACAAATGGGATGCAACTGCAAGCATAGCTCTAAATAAGAAAATGACACACACAAAAATAACACATTTACTCAAACACTATCTAATATTTAAATATCCAAACTTTAGAGTTAGCTTGTCCTCGGTTACCTAGAGGAGCTTCAGTCACATACAAGTTACAAATGACTTAGGGCCTGTTTATTTTTAACTTAATGGACCAAATGGGGAAGGAAATCATATATAAGTGTGTTTCTTTTTTTTTGGGCCCACATATTTCGCTTGTATCATCTGAATGCCCAAAGATTTAAAACTACACTACTCCCCAATCAGTGGGAATAACATAAGGGACCCACTTTTCTTTATAACCATCTTAATTGAGCAAAAAAAAGAAACAGTCTCTTAAACACAAAGGTTGTTGTACTCTTCTAAATTGTTCAATGAGGCAATTCTCTACTTATCCCAAAGATATAAGGGTGTTCACCCCATGTGCCCCAAAAAATTCCTAGTTCTTCAAATACCCTATGGGCGACTGTCTCCTTTGAATTCTTTGGCAACTCTTATAAAATTGTGACAAGTGTCCTTATTGTTAATACAAATAAGCCGTAAAAACGTTTATTTATATTTTACGATCTTCTAATGTTTTGTCGATAACAAACGTAAAATCATATTAACGAAACAAATAAAATACGTAAATGGTTTGAACTAATAGTTTCTAACATATTCACATTTTCACATAAAACACTAAAACAAGTATAAGTGATTTTATGATTTAGTAATACATATGTACAACAACTAGTGTTTACATATTTGAATAAAATATACACATAACTAGTATGTAGTATATTGGGTAATATAAATGGGTAGAAACTTAAGTATCACAACCCATTGGGCAAATACATTGAATGTAGTTGGGTACAACCCAAAGCCCATAACCCATGGATCTTGACCCATAACCCATTGCATGATATCATGCTTATATCACATATGGATAATACCCATAACCCATGGATCAACCCATACCCAAGTGACTAAGTGCATTGCACTCAAAGATACATTGTATCTAGCCAAAGATCCATGGTTCAACCCATGACCCATGACCCATAACCAAAATACCCATGGGTAAAGAGGAGCGTTCCACGGATCCCTAGCTTTGTGCTAGCCGGATCCCAAGTGGAAGGGATCTGTGGGATCCGGGGAACAGTAGGATTTTCCTCTATAAATAGTGAGTCATTTCTTCATTATTTCTCATCCCTTTCTAACACACTTTCCCTCCTGAGTTAAATCTCACTAACCTTAGATCCAAGAGATCTATGTTTGTAGTTTTGTTTTTGTGTGATCTTCTAGGTTCCTCTTAAAGGCAAGATCACCACCTTTGAAGTCAAGCAATCTCAAGTCCATGAGAGTTGTCATGCTTCCTCATCATCAAGGCTAATGAAGTCTTCTTGTTGATGATTCTTTTCTTTCCTCAAAGAAGTGTAGTGTTGAAGACATTAGTGAAAGGTGTCTCAAGTGTCAAGATGAAGATATTAGTGAAGGGTATCTATCGTCTATAACATAAGCACGTGTGGTAGGTGCTTAGAAGTCAAGACAAAGAAGCATTAGTGAAAGGTGCTTAGAAGTCAAGACAAAGAAGCATTAGTGAAAGGTGCTTAGAAGTGAAGACACAAGACATTAGTGAAAGGTGTCTTGTAGATCTAGTCAAAGGCATTAGTGAAAGGTGCCTTAGATGTACATTCGATATGGTGTGTTTCGATGTACAAGATAGACTAGTATTGTATCCAAGGATATTGATATCCTTGATGATGTTGTAAAGGAGTAGATCTCCTTTGGGATTAGTCGTTGGTGTAGTGTGGTAGTAGTTCCTCCATTGCAATGGAACTAGGTGCTTAGCCTAGTACCTAATAAAGGGTAGGCGACGTTGTGAAGGTGTAGTTCACCTTGGAGTGAAAGAACTAGGTACTTAGCCTAGTACCTTATAAAGGGTAGGCGACGTTGTGTAGGTGTGGTTCACCTTGGAGTGAAAGAACCCGGTGGTTAGCCTAGCACCGGAAAAAGGGTAGGCGACGTTGTGAAGGCTTCTCCGCCATAAGGAGATTGGTGTAGTGATTACGAACTCTCGAGTAGGTGACTCGGGGAGTGGAGTAGGGCAAGGAAGGTGTCCTTGTAGCCGAACCACTATAAATACTCGTGTTGTGGTTGTGTACTTCTTACTCTTATCTTTTCATTACTTACCTTTATATGCTTGTTTATCAACATCCAACACACACATCCAAATAGATTGTCATAAGTCAATCTAAATAGATTAAAAGGAAGTTTTAATTGGCAAAACTATTCAACCCCCCCTTTGTTGGTGGGTATCTCCCAGAACAGGGTTAAGACAATCAATGACAGTAGCAATACCACTAGGTGGTTACCGGATATCACTTGGAATCGTGTGATCACTTTCCAAAGTAAACTATTCGACCCTAATATCTGGGTATCACGAATATCTCGGGGATAAGACCAAATGTAGTTAGAGAATTAGGCACAATTCTATAACCCTTTCGCTAATGAGTGTTTACGTTTTCTGTGTATCCTTCATGCATTATCAGATTTCCTATTTATAGGAGGTTACTCTTGAGCTATTCCAATGGAATTATGAGTATTAATCGGCCCATTAATAGCCTCATAATTATCCCCATTATAGCCGTTAGTGGTTACATGACCAAATAAACGTGGTCATAAAAGTTGTAACGCCATTTAGGATTACTTTCCATAAGCGTAACTGCAGTACTTTCACTTGCAGTGGAAGTACGCCTATCGCATGGAAACACGCTTATCGATACTTTCATAGCATATCAGTGGATACACTGGTGGAAACACTTCGGCCTATCATGGAAACACGCTATCGATGGAAACCACAAGCATTACTTTCCACAGCGTACTTACACCAAGCAGTACTTTCACCAGCACTACCAATACAAACCACTATAAGAGTCAGGGTGTTCATGGACCTTATGGGTGTACACTCCTTACCTCCTAACCCATTACAAGGTGTGAACTAATCCCACAAGTGCACTAAATTTTCAACAATCCTCCCCAAATTTAGTTCACTTCCTTTGCATGAAAAATAAACATCAATCAAAACATGTGCATAAACGAAAATGTCCCGAGGATTGAATTTCCATCTTAGTAATTACACGTTCAAATATTCGAGAATCAGGGTGTTCTAAGAATTGAACCCTTCAACCCATTTGAATACTGAAGATAAAATACACACAAGTTTTCAAACACTTATGACTCCCTGACACTATACAAGCCATGTGTCCATATCCAAATTCATAAATGTTGTAAAAGCTAAAAGTCCAAAGCTTCCTGGCAAAACTTCAACATTTACATAGGTGGTTCCTCTTTAGTCATGCTCACAGCCAAGCATTTTTCAAAGAAAATTAACCATTAAGAAGTAAAGACTTCATCCTCCTTTCAGGTTCTGGCACAACCTTGGGATGTAAATAAAACATGTGCTCCAGTCCACTGAATGTTCAGCTTTCCACATTGAACTCAGCTCCTAAGTTTCCTCAGGAGGGAGTTGGGTGTCCTAGCATTCATTGACTAAGTTGGACTTAAACCCATCCCTTTAGCAGACTTTATAACCAAGTCTCTAGCCAGACCCTTCGTCAAGTGATCAGCTAAGTTCTGTTTGAGATCTCACAAACTCTATAGATACCACCCCATTCATGATAAGCTCACGAATCATGCTATGTCCGACACCTAAGTGTCTAGACTTACCATTGTACATCTGGCTATAAGCCTTAGCCAATGTAGCTGCACTATCACACAGGATAGAAATAGGTGCTATAGGTTTAGGCCACAATGGAATCTCAAGAATCATGTTTTTCAACCATTCACTTCTTTACCGCAGTTGCTAAAGCCACAAATTCAGATTCCATTGTTGAACTGGTGATGCAAGTTTGCTTCTTGGATGCCGAAGAAATTGCACCTCCGCCAAGTAGGAATACCCACCACCGGTAGACAATTGTCTTCAGTTCTGATCAACTTGCATCAGTGTATCCTTCCAACACTGATGGGTAACCAGTATATGAGAGACTATAATCCATAGTTCTCTTCAAATACTTCAATACCCTCTGAACTGCTTGCAGTGATGAGCACTAGGATTACTAGTATATCCGCTCAATTTTCCCACTGCAAAACCAATATCAGGTCTTGTACAAGTCATGGCATACATCAAGCAGCCAATTACCTTAGAATACTCAAGTTGAGATACAGCTTTGCCATTATTAGGCATCACTTCTCACAAGTATCCATAGGTGTACTCACTGGAGTACAATCAAAGTAATTGAATTTCCTCAGCACCTTCTCAATATAATGAGACCGAGAGATAGAAATTCTATTACTTTCATGTTTAATCCTTATACCAAGGATAACATCAGCCTCCCCATGTCTTTCATGGAGAACCTTGATGACAAAAATTCCTTTGTCAAGTCAACCTGATTTTGGTCAGTGCCAAAGATCAACATGTCATCAACATATAGACAAATGATGACTCCTTTACCAGATTCATCAAATTTGCTATATACACATTTGTCAACTTGGTTAAGAACATAACCACTAGACAAAACCACTTCATCAAACTTTTGATGCCATTGCCTAGGTGCCTGCTTAAGTCCATAAAGAGATTTAATCAGTTTACACACCTTGTTTTCATTGCCGTGCATGATGAAGCCCCTGAGGTTGGTTCATATAAACCTCCTCTTCTAATTCACCATTCAAGAAAGCTGTCTTCATCCATCCGATGAATAACCGATTGTGAATAGATGTCATAGCAATCGGCAGTCTTATGGTACTGATACGAGCCACAGGGGCATAAGTATCAAAATAGTCTATTCCCGACTTTTGTTTAAAGCCCTGAATAACTAGTCTAGCCTTGAACTTTTCAATAGTTCCATCTACCTTCATTTTCCTTTTGAAAATCCATTTGCAACCTAGAGGTTTGCATCCCGGTGGTAGATCAACCAACACCCAAGTGTTGTTGCCCATGATGGAATCCATCTCATCATTTATTGCTTCTTTCCAGAAAGCAATATCCTGGACTTCATTGCTTCTTCAAATGTCTTGGGATCATCCTTAACAATGAAGCAATAGGAGTATTGGTCTGAGACCTCATCCCTGGTTCCTTCAACTAAGTATAGTTGAAACTCAGTTCCAAATGACTTTGGAGTCCTGACCCTTTTGCTCTTCCTGAGCACGGTTCAGGTTTTGAACCACAACCTTATCAGGGACCACCGATGGTTCATCATCGGGACCTCTCGATACACCGTGTCATGAGTTCCATTAGGAATCCTCTGACTTGGTCTAGGGACTGATGAGAATCTATTCTCATCAAAATCTGCATCCCTTGATTCAATTATTGTGTTAACTGAAACATGTTCATTAGGTTCAATAACATAGAACCTAAAAGCCTTGGAATGCTCGGCATATCCAACAAAGATGCAGTCAATGCCTCTTTCACCCAAAGTCTTTTGCTTTGGATCAGGGAGTCTTACAACAACCCTACAACCCTAGAACCGAGATAGTTCAGGTTGGGTTTCCTTTAGTCCGAGTTCATAAGGGGTAACCTTGTTCCTTTTGTTGGGAACCCTATTTAATAAATAGCAAGCTGTTAACATAGCTTCACCCCGAACCCTTGACTCATCTGAATAGGACAACATGGAATTAACCATCTCCTTCAGACCCTGTTTTTCCTTTCGAAATACCATTTTGCTGAGGAGTATAGGAGCAGAGTTTCATGGATAATACCAGACTGAAAGTACTTAGTATCCATGTACTCACCTCCCCATCAGTCCCTTAATCTTTTGATCAAAGACCCAAGTTGTAATTCAACTTTTAAACACTTTGAATTTATCTAATGCTTCATCCTTTGTATGTAACAAATAAACATAACAAAACCTAGAAGCATCATCAATAAATGTCACAAAGTACTTCTTATTCCCCAAAGAAGAGTGGCATGCAAATCACACAGGTCACTGTGTATTAGCTCCAAGAGCTTAGTCTCACGACTAACACCCTGGAAGGGTTTCTTGGTTATCTTGGTCAACATGCAAGTTTTACACTTTTCAGTGTCCATGTCAAAAGCAAGGATTAAACCATCCCTAGACATATCTTGCATTCTTTTATAGTGTACATGACCAAGTCTAGCATGCCAAAGGGTAGAATCGTCGATCATATGTGGTCACAAAATTTGAAATAACACTGTCAGTGGTAATATTAAGGCTGAACATTTGATTACATAAATAACCAAAACCAATAAAAACACCACATTTAGAAAGAACAAATTTATCCGATTCAATAACTTGTTTATATCCATGATTATTCAAAACACTACTTGAAACCAAGTTTTTCCTTATATCAGGAACATGAATAACATTAAACAAAGTTACAATCTTTCCAGAACTAAACCTAAGATCTACACAACCACGACCATGCACCAAGGGTGTTGACTCATTTCCCATGTGAAGAATAGAACCATCATTCAGTGACTCATAAGTCTTGAACCAGCTTCTAACTTTACACACATGAACTGTTGCACCAGAGTCAACCCACCACGCAACATCATCATCACGTACATAAAAGATTCAGATACATATGTAACATAATAAATCTGAAAAGACTTATTAAACATATTCTGACCTTTCAGTGAGTTGTTTGAACCACCACTCCTGAACCATTAGTGCCTGATCCATTGGCTTTACCACCAATTTTAACACCCTTGCAGTCCCTTTTAATGTGACCAGTCTTGCCACATTTCCAACAAGTAGGTGTTGCCTTCTTGTTAGGATCTGCCTTTGTGTTGTCATGATATTTGCGTTTGCCTTTGTTGTCATTGTACCTGGTGGAGTTGTTATGCTCCACCATATTGACAACAGATGGTCCAACAGCATTGCCACTCTTTGGCTTGTCATTATCCTGCACCTTGAGAGATTCCTCAATGTGCAGATGGCTGCCCAACTCAACAAGTGTTAACTCCTCCTTCATATGTTTCAAGGTATGCTTGAAATCTTTCCATGAAGGAGGGAGTTTGTCAATGACACAAGAGACTTTGATAGCCTCATCCATGTTCATTTGGTGTTGTGTAAACCTTCCAAGTATTCCAAGAAGTTTATTGTATTGTTCCATTTATTTTGCTTGATAATTAAGTATACCTATTTAGGTATTTATATGATTATCTTTTGTGCTCATACATGTTTTACATGAAGCTTCATTAGGAAGCCTTTTTCTCACATACGTGTTTTACTTCTCGTCAAAAGTCATGGTATATAAAACTTATGTTTTGTCCCTTTCAAATCCAATAAAACAAAACACGTATTTCAAAAATTCCTCCTTTCCTATAAATAACCCCATCGTCGACCAAACCCTCACTTTTTCAAATCCTCCAATTTCAAAATTTTCTCTTATTCAAAAACTTCATCTTCCTCCTCATTTCATCTCAACCAAAACCAAGAAGATCCGTCATCAACATGGTTTACATCGCACTCGTGCTCATCGCCCTAACACTCATCACACTTGTGTTCCCTATGATGAAGTTCACATATGGAGACATTTACTTTGTGTTGTTAATCTACATTGGGATCATATACCCAATCCTTTGTATCATCCTTAGTATCGAAATGCAATATTATTAATAATCTAGTTTATCTAGGTTATTTTTATCATAATGTGTTTGTCACTTATTTTGATTTATATGTTTTATATTCTTTCGTGATACATTAGAAGTCATGTATGCATGCTAAAAGACATTGTAGGATAAAACATATTTACGTGGTATAAAAGCTGTAAGACCTATGTTTTTATCAAATCTGTTTACATTACAGATCCACGGATCGGAAGTATACTAGCCCCTTTTTGTAAAGGAACGTGGGATCCGTCCTACTAAACAGTTTTCATGCAAGATTAAAACTAATATCTTTCTAAATGTAATAATCCACTAGAAAGTCAAAACATTGAGTATGTTAAAGTGTTAAATACCATTGTTAATAAAAATCTAGTATTAGATCATCATATGTTGACCACAAACATCTCCTTTTATTAACTCATCATTTTATAGGTTCAACTATGACGCATGAATATGAGTTTGATTTTTCACTCACTAGCGTCTACACTCAGAACATCACTCGAACCCACAACCGCAATCATGTCCGTGGGTTCAATAATCTCTAAAACCGTCACTTCCATGAAGGACGTATTGTAGACACCTCTCTACAATTCGAAGAAGGTATCAATACCTCCTTCGAGCCATAGGACTAGAATGTCTTCTTGAAATCAACGAGAAGATATGTCCAAGGTTCATAATGGAATTCTTTCGTCAAGTTGAACTCGTTCGTAACGAGGATCGCTCTCTATCTCTTTGGTTTTATATCAAATACCAAAAGTTCACTCCTTGGGCATTTTGCTCACATCCTCCGGATTCAAATCATGGACAATGTGCCTTCACCGAAGATTGGTCTCTTGATTCTCTCTTCAACTTTCATGAAGAAAATAGTCCATATTGTTCACACATACCCTCCACGGAAGATTTAAATCGCATAATATGCAAACCTCGACCATATTACTCTAATCCAAACATTATCTTTACAAGGGATATCCGAGAAGAGTACAAGCCTCTTGCACTCATCCTACGTGAAAATGTTTGGAGTCTTAGGGAAATCGAGAAATTCTTCCCGCTTGTTGTGCTCACATGTTGTCCTGTTTGCTAACACAACAACCATACAATCTCGCCTACCGCAAGGCATTGCAAATCTTCAAGGCTCCAAGAATAAACTCATCCCTTATGGAATGTTCTTGACACTTCTCTATCATAATGTTATGCACTTCCATCCTCAATTTCAAAGTGCATTTATGCGTACTTGTGAACAAGATGATGGAACCGCTAAACATATCTCTCATGAAGACTTTCTTCATTCTTGATTTCACCAACACTCATCAATCACATAATGATCCTTCTAGCGAAAACACTCAAGGAAACTAATAGTATTCCAAAATAGGATCAAATCTCTTGTATTCGTGATTTATCAATGTAATCCAATTTCTTTCATGAAATAAAACATCTTATGTTTGATATCTTAGTATTAGAATTCTTTTTAGACTATCCTTGAGATATAATGCATTGTCAAGATCATTGCATACTTTAGTAAAGGTCCTGCTGAGCAGATAGACGGATCCCAAAGATTGTACTAGGCGGATCCCTACTTTAGGAACCGTGGGATCCGCAACAGAAAATGCAATTGCAAGAATTATATTTCAAACATATCCTTAAAACACCTCACACACTAAGCTAAACATAGTATCTTAAGGCAAATTAAGTCCTTATCAAGATAGGTTGATCTTTCCTACTCATACATAACTCACCTAGATCACACACTAAGGCGATTGTAGATCTAGTTCATCCTAATCCATTACTCTTCCGCTCTTTCACACTTCATACTTGATCTCTCCCATCTAGCCTTAGAAATCTTTCGATTATGGCAAAATTGATCATTAATCATCCTCACCTCAAAATTGATCAAAGTTGATCAAACTATAGTTTTTCCCATCTCAAAGCTTCTAGGATATTTTCCAAAACACTATCCTAAATCACAACCTGATCTCTAGGATCATTTAGCTTCAATTGACACTCTAAATCTTTAGTGTCATCCTTTCTCATCCATTGGTACTCTTGAAAGTTCCAAATCCTTCCATAAATGACAATCATTAGCTACATCATTCATTACCTTCAAGTACTCAAGCACCCCTTCATTTAAAACACTTAGGAGGAATGAAACACTCAAGATGATATAGGTCTTAGATCTTAGAAACATAATTTCCACTCTTTCATATGCTCAGAAAGCGGATCCCTAGGATTAGCCTAAGCGGATCCCTTGAGGAAGAACCGTGGGATCCGGATTACGTTTTTATGTCAAATCTTGCTAAAACAATCATTTCAACTCATCTTCCTAACTCAAACACTCCATCTCATCTTAAATGAGTTCCTAGATCAGTGCAACCTCTGAAGTTGACTCTTGTGCATGTCAATCATCACATTCCAATGAATCCTAGTGGCTTAAGGCGTAAATGCACTTGCCAAATCTCTTAGTTTATAAACCACCTTGTTAGGACCTCCATAGTCATCACTCTCATCCTAACTTTCAGCTCTTGCAACCTCTAGAAATCATCTCATCATGAGGAAAACCCAAGTAGTAACTTATCCACCAAAGAACCACCCATGAAAAAGGCTCGTGTTATACACGAAATTTCTTCAACCGAATCATCTCCCGTCAAGCCAACAAATGATAGAAGTCTTCATCATCCAATCAAACCAATTCCTAAAGGATAGTACCCACAAAACTACCTATGCCAAACACCACCATACCTCCTAGGCCAAACAATATCATCTCCACTAAACCATCACCATTGGTTCCTAGAGCTATTTCATTTACATCCCCACTATCATCACCACACCTCTAAAATTTAGAGGACTTGCCTCCTAGGCCATCTCATCCGCATCCGCCGACAACATTCTCCTCATTAGGAGGAATAATGGTTCAAAATCAAGGTGTTGAGTCAACACTTGCTCCGGCTTCCTTTCGCCGTTTCCATCATATAATCCCATTTGGATTATGAGAAATCATCAAAGTCAACCGCCCGACCATATGGAAGTTGACACTTCTCAACCACCACCATCATTTTTGGTTGAGTCATTCTCAAATGCACCTCCACCAATCCCTCCATTGTTTGAAGCTCCACAAGCGCTTCATCTTGATCATTCGCATCAAGCCATTTCACTTCTTTCATCACCACTACCTAGCCATGACAAAGATTGCTATCATTGTCAACATGTTGAAAGTTTGATACATGAAGTACGAGAAGACCAACGTTTCATGTTCTATCATCTCCTCAAGCGTTTCGACGAGATCAAACCTAAACAAAACTTGAGCTAGAAGACTTTAGTGGTGTCCTAGCATCAAGCGATAGTTTGTTTAGAAATTCCTAGTCATGTATTTTCTTATTTTCTTAGTTTTTAGAGTCATGTATATCATAACTCTAGTTTTATTAAATGGAATTACATGTTACTTGTTATTTTGTTGAGCATATGATTTGAGTGATAACATTACTTGTTATATCACCTTGGTTGTAATTGAACAGCTAATACGGATCCCTCAGAATTGCCTAGACGGATCCCTACTAGGAGGGAACCGTGGGATGTTATGATTTAATATTACATATGTACAACAACTAGTGTTTACATATTTGAATAAAATATACACATAACTAGTATGTAGTATATTGGGTAATATAAATGGGTAGAAACTTAAGTATCACAACCCATTGGGCAAATACATTGAATGTAGTTGGGTACAACCCAAAGCCCATAACCCATGGATCTTGACCCATAACCCATTGCATGATATCATGCTTATATCACATATGGATAATACCCATAACCCATGGATCAACCCATACCCAAGTGACTAAGTGCATTGCACTCAAAGATACATTGTATCTAGCCAAATATCCATGGTTCAACCCTAACCAAAATACCCATGGGTAAGAGGGCGTTCCACGGATCCCTAGGTTTGTGCTAGCCGGATCCTAAGTGGAAGGGATCCGTGGGATCAGGACAGCGATGGGATTTTCCTCTATAAATAGTGAGCCATTTCTTCATTATTTCTCATCCCTTTCTAACACACTTTCCCTCCTGAGTTAAATCTCACTAACCTTAGATCCAAGAGATCTATGTTTGTAGTTTTGTTTTTGTGTGATCTTCTAGGTTCCTCTTAAAGGCAAGATCACCACCTTTGAAGTCAAGCAATCTCAAGTCCATGATTTGTCATGCTTCCTCATCATCAAGGCTACTGAAGTCTTCTTGTTGATGATTCTTTTCTTTCCTCAAAGAAGTGTAGTGTTGAAGACATTAGTGAAAGGTGTCTCAAGTGTCAAGACGAAGATATTAGTGAAGGGTATCTATCGTCTATAACATAAGCACGTGTGGTAGGTGCTTAGAAGTCAAGACAAAGAAGCATTAGTGAAAGGTGCTTAGAAGTCAAGACAAAGAAGCATTAGTGAAAGGTGCTTAGAAGTGAAGACACAAGACATTAGTGAAAGGTGTCTTGTAGATCTAGTCAAAGGCATTAGTGAAAGGTGCCTTAGATGTACATTCGATATGGTGTGTTTGATGTACAAGATAGACTAGTATTAGATCCAAGGATATTGATATCCTTGATGATGTTGTAAAGGAGTAGATCTCCTTTGGGATTAGTCGTTGGTGTAGTGTGTAGTAGTTCCTCCATTGCAATGGAACTAGGTACTTAGCCTAGTACCTAATAAAGGGTAGGCGACGTTGTGAAGGTGTAGTTCACCTTGGAGTGAAAGAACTAGGTACTTAGCCTAGTACCTTATAAAGGGTAGGCGGCGTTGTGTAGGTGTGGTTCACCTTGGAGTGAAAGAACCCAGTGGTTAGCCTAGCACGGAAAAAGGGTAGGCGACGTTGTGAAGGCTTCTCCGCCATAAGGAGATTGGTGTAGTGATTTCGAACTCTCGAGTAGGTGACTCGGGGAGTGGAGTAGGGCAAGGAAGGTGTCCTTGTAGCCGAACCACTATAAATACTCGTGTTGTGGTTGTGTGCTTCTCACTCTTATCTTTTCATTACTTACCTTTATATGCTTGTTTATCAACATCCAACACACACATCCAAATAGATTGTCATAAGTCAATCTAAATAGATTAAAAGGAAGTTTTAATTGGCAAAACTATTCAACCCCCCCTTCTAGTTTTCCACACTTATGCTTGTCCCCACCATGTACTTACATAGTACGAGTTACCCTAGGTTATTTCTTGGGCGACTTGGCTTTTTTGACTTTTAGTGAAAAGTTGTTAACTACATTTTATGAGAGTTGCCCAAGAATTCAAAGGAGACAGTCGCCAATGGGGTATTTGAAGAACTAGGAATTTCTTGGGGCACATGGGGTGAACACCCTTGTACCTTTGGGGTAAGTAGAGAATTGCCTCTTGTTCAATTTGGTCACTGTACCTCTGTCTTTTGAGGTTTGATTAGGTTATTGTACATTTGAAACCGGCTATTGACTCGTTATCACTTGCTTGACCGGTTAAAACATGTTGGCGTACCAATATCTCCTATGTGGCTAGAAATTTCGAAACCGGACCTTGTTTTTCATCGTCATTTACCCACCCCACCCACACACACAAAAAGAAAAGAAATTTTCATGATTGATCTGAATAACAATCCAAAATCAGATCTTAAATCTGTAATCACATCTTATATCAGAAACCAAAAAACTCATTTTTTTCTATTGACATGGAACAAAGGTTTAGCATATTCTTACTTGCCTAGAAGGCGGTTCAGTGTTGCTGATTTGGGTTTGTATCCAAGGGAGATCAAGTCTCAAAGAAGGAATAACATACATGAGGCAGACATAATAAGGTAGAATTAACTTAATTAAGGTGCCATTTAAGTTGATGAGATGGAAACCAAAAAAAACAACAGAGAAACCTGTTGAGAACAGATAGCAGGTTCATTAAACACTTGGTTAAAAGTATAGCGACCAAAATGATAACACGGTTCATTAATCCTAAATGCAATTCCCTTGTTTAAGCTACTACTTAGCAAAAGAATCAAAATCTTAGAAATGTAGTGTACCAGTTCAAGCAAGTCCCAAATCTTATGCCCAAATAATAGTATGCAAGCATAGCTTTACAAAAGCAGATAATGACCATACTGACCATACAACTTATACCTTACCTGATTGAATAATCCATACTCAAGTTAACTAGTCTCATTTAAGTACAGGAGCTACAGGTTTTAGACAAGATTAAACAATACTACTAGTATTTATTATCAAAAGGTTAAACATATTTACGGTCTTAGAAAACAGTAACAACAACAGTAGTACTAGACATGACTGACGACACCAAAGTTGTCTAGCTTAATCTTGAAGAAAGTCTTAAACAAACATAGCTCTATATTTGCCTCAGCAAAGCAATCATAATAAATTGAGGAAATTCCCTTAATAGGCCAAAAACTCAATCATGGTCCTTTACATGGTCACTTTCATGTGCATTTTCCCAATTTTGGTCATGCTCGACTGCTCAACTGCTCGACTCTACTACTTTTGTGACATGTGTCACTTGCAAGTACAAAAGTTAGGTGAATATTTTATTATTTTATTATAACATTACAAATATACCCTTATACATTATTTAGGGCTAATAACCTATTAAATCACTATACTTGTCAAAAATGGTAGTTCTGCGTAACGAACTAAAAAAATAACTCTTTTAGACATTAATGTTGACACTTTTGCTAATAACCTATTAAATCACTATACTTGTCAAAAATGATAATTCTGCGTAGCGAACTAAAAAAATAACTCTTTTAGACATTAATGTTGACATTTTTGTCTTTTTTTAAGTATTATGACCATTTTACCCTTCCAAATTACATAAATGGTCCCTGTGGGTTTGTGAAAATTACATCCATCGTCCCTAAGCTAAATTACATAAATGGTCCCTGTCGTTTTGAAAAAATTGCATCCATCGTCCCTTTTTTTTCGAAATTTCAGTTCCAAATTTTTTTTTCGAATTTATTTTTCTGAATTTTTTTCGAAATACTTTTTTTTCCAAAATATTTATTTTGAATCTTTTTTTCGAAATTTTTGTTCCAAAATATTTTTTTTCTGATTTTTTTTTTTCAAAATACTTTTTTTCAATTTTTTTTTTTTTTTTCTGAAATGTGTTTTTTTAGATTTTTTTTGTGACACGCGAAAAAAAATTGATTTTTTTTTTGTAATATTTTTTATCAAAATTTTCGATAAAAAAATTCACGTATAAAAAATTATCTGAAATTTTTTTTCGAAATTCTTTTTTTTTTTGAAATTTTTTTTAGAATTTTTTTTTTTTTGACATGCGATTTTTCTTTTTTTTTAAGATTAAAACGTAGAGGGACCATTTATGTAATTTACCCTGGAGACAATGGATGCAATTTTTAAAAATTCAATGGTAAAATGGTCATCACAATTTTTTTTTATCTTTATTACTAACATGAAGACAAAAATGTCAATATTAATGTCTAAAATAATTATTTTTTTAGTTCGCCATTTTTTACAAGTATAATGCTTTAATAGGTTATTAGCCCCATTATTTACCACACATTTAACCTTATCCCCACCACCCCTCAAATTTCCTCCTACCACCTATCCATTTCACTATCAGTTAGTTTTTTTTTTTTTTTTTTTTTCTCTCACTCCATCTCCGACGACTCTCCACCGTCATATCCACTATCTCCGGCGACTAAAAAACCTTTCCTCCGGCGACCAAAAAACCATCAAACCCACCACCAATCATTTCCATTCCACATCCGCATCAAACTGGGGAAAAAAATGGAACAATTAAAAAAAACAAAAAAAAAACAAAAAAACAAAAACTTTATAGCGCGAGTCATTTACTATTTACTCATTTTAGGTAAGATTTCTCAGGTTTATAAATATTTCAAGCCATTATTGAGAAACACTGAAAAAACCATCAAACCCACCACCAAATTCTTCTCCGCCGCCGGCACGCACGCCTGTTACAGATCTGGCCAGATCTGGTCTTTTTCATCTGTTACAGATTCACCACACCCACTCCATTTCCCGACCAGATCTGTCAAAGATCCGGTATAGTATCTCCTGCGCCCAGCGTTTTCGTCGAGAAAACCGTTGCGTCGAGTCACCGGGAAAGACGTAAAGCTGATAATCATAAAGATGGAGGCCTGTTTGCTGAAAAAAGAATATGTGCTAAGTAAGATATTTTACAGATCTAAGTCGAAGGCAACGATTTTTTTTTTTTTTAAGATTTGTGAGAAGTGGTCCTTTGTTATGGTAAGAAAAAGGTGAAAACGATAAGACAAATGATTTTGGAAGAAGTTGCAGATGGCTTATAGATTTGTAGTGTATTCTTTTATCACAAACTGTAACCTTCGAAGCATTTTCCACAAACATAGCAGTTGACTATTTTTGATTTTGTAATGTTCGAATGTTTGCATTCTTTTATAATATTTGACTTTTTGATTTTGCAATATTTAAGTTTCTGTTAGCATTTTTCACATTAATTATGTTTGGTTACTTTTTGATTTTGTAATATTTAAGTTTGAGTTTGATAATAAAATGCTTCGTGAAGTTAATACAATTTGTGATATGTTTAGAGTATTTTGAGGTCTAGTAGTTGAATAGTGGTGGACGAGTGGTTGAGCAGTGGTGGTTGACCGGTGGTGATTGAGCAGTGGTGGTGGTGATGGGTGGAGTTAGGTAGGGTGAGTGGGTTAGGTGGAGTAATTAATAAAGAGATAATAATATAATATAAGATGGCATATTTGTAATTTTATAATAAAATAATAAAATATTCACCTAACTTTTGTACTTGCAAGTGACACATGTCACAAAAGTAGTGGAGTCGATCAGTTGAGCATGACCAAAATGAGAAAAGACCCATGAAGTGACCATGTAAAAGACCATGGTTGAGTTTTTGACCTATTTTAGAAATTTCCTCTAATAAATTCCTTTTATTCAAACTAGACGAGTACCCGCGCCTAGCGGCAGCGATGTCTAGTTTTCTGCAAAGTTCCGATGACCCATAAGTTTCTTTCAACAAACTGTATTTGTAGCATTAGAGAATCGTTTTCGAATAACTACAATTCTGATGTGTGGTTGCATAGCATCATAAATATATAGTTTTTTAAAAAATTATGTGGAGTCGGTCTAAGTGTGTGAGTATATTTTCTAATATGATTGTTTTAAGTTATTAAGATTTTTAGTAATAATAGATTCAAGCATTAAAAAAACCAACGGTATTATGTAGTTGGCAATATTATATTGTAGTTTAGAGGTATAGCCAACATGTGTGACCGCTTTTTCTTGTTTTGTCAGTAATTTAGTCAGTGATAACTATTTTTTTTACATGTGTAACGTTTATCATTTGGTGTGTGGCTTTTAAAATTGTAACTTTGCAAATTGGATATCACCATATAAGATTATTTTGTACTATCAATTTGTATAGATATTTATGCATTGTTCAAAGCTATTTGTTTGAGGTACAAATAATTATCGCTAAAGATAACAATACTATTTATTTTTGTGATTTTAATAAACTTACATAACATTATTGATACGCTGGACAAAGGGCTATACAATATATATTAACTTTTAAATGAACGATTCATATATCTAGTCCTTAAATGGTGCAAGAGCAACATTTTTTAATATAACATTATACAAATGACAAATTACATGTGTCAAAGCAAAATAAACCAAAAACTACAATTACTTGGTCTCTCCTTTCAAAAAATTGTCACGGGTTCCACAACTACTTCATCATTTCTCATATAATTTTGTCAAATTTGAAACCGATTTGACCCGGGTGGTTCAACTGGTTGAACGTTCCGATAAAAAACAGTCGATTTAAACCGAGTCAAACTGATAGGTTGGGTCAAAAAATGTCAAATTAAACCGGTCAGCCGCCGGGTTTGAAGCGTCCCGGGTCAACCCGGTATCGGTTTCAACAGGTCAACCCGGTATCGGTTTCAACGGGTCAACCCGGTATCGGTTTCAATTGGTTATTTTTTAATTTGGTAGATGTGCTTTTAATTTGGTGTACAATGTGAATAAATTATTGTACTTTTAAGTAATGGGGTGTTTTAATAAGAGTATTAATTATATTATTTATTTCTCTCTCCATTGACCATGTTTTCAACATTCAACTTTCAACATTTTTCACTTTTTCCACTTTGACCATTTTTCCATTTTATATATATTCAAATATAACAGCATAACTTTAACAAATATCTGAAACGCATATCACTGAAAAACAAATTCTGATTTCTAAAAGTTGATAACACTATAGCTTTACAATTTCCCAATAGTTTGCTGGTGGGTACCCCATTCAACAACGGGTTGAATTGATATAAAAGCCACAGAATTTCACTTTATTATGGTGAATAGTTAAAAGAATCATAGTCTTGAAAGTCCAAGCAGGTCTCAAAGGTTGCATCAAGACTACGCACACAAAAATGAGCCATGGAACCCCATACCTAAAACTAAACATACTATTCCATCACCAGAAGTGATTCAACATGTTACTTCTATGCCGCACATAACTGGGAAACATCTTCTAGGCCACCACTCATTTGTTTATGGTAATTGGTCCAAAAAAAATAGGAACACAGGGTACCAGTTTGTCTAAGGGTATCTCATGAATAAGTGCAAAAGATTTAAACCATGTAACCTCATGCAAATAACTGAAATAAGTAAACATACTTCTACATCAGCAAGGGTGATTTGAACAAAGTACTTCGATTCATAAAACCGAGTAATTAACAAAGACACATGTTGCATATCACTGGAAAACATCTTCTAAGCCATAGATTAACTAGTTATAACAAATGTTATGCCCAAATGATAGTATGCAAGCATTACTCTACATAAACAGCTGACGACCATAAATACCAAACCTCTCACTGAATTATCCAAACTTAGGTAAGCTTGTCTCACCTATTTACAAGAGCTACCGATTATATACAAGATTACACCCTGCTTACTAACAGGTTGAACAAAGTCACGATCCTAAAATAATACAAGAATAATGTCACCTAAGCTTTTATATTTCACTTTCAGGAAAGTCTTTAAATTAACATAGCTCTATATAACCTCACCAAAGCGATTTGAGCAGTTTCCTATATAACATAGCTTGACAACCACCCAAGCTGCATGTCACTGGAAAACATCTTCCAAGCCAAATTATAGCCTAACTTAAAGAACACATCTCTAAACATATAGAACCTGTCTGGCATTGAATCATCCGAACCTTATCACTAGATTCAATGCTGCAACATTCTACCCACTGTATATTGATGCATACAAAGTGAAGAAAGGAGTTTGCTATTTACTAGTCGTGAAGCAAACCCATTAAAGGAAACACCTTCAACAGGCTCACTCATATATTCCCTTTGGTTGTTCAAGTTACATATCAAATTATCAATGGAAGACATCTTCTAGGCCATAATTCAATAACTTTTAAAAATAATAATGCTCGACCGATAGTATGCAACTGCAAGTTTAAATAAGCAGATTAACGGACATACAAACCAAATCCAAATAGAACCTATCTGACGTTGAATTGTCCAAACATGAGTTAGCTTCGTCTCAATGAACTACACAAACTACCGGTTACATACAAGATTGCATACTACTTATCATTAAAACGTTAAACATAGCAACAATCCTACCATAAAGCTACAACAAACGATAGTACTAAAAGAAAACAATAACCTCAGCAACGTCATCCAACTCGACAATCTCATCTTGAAGAAAGCCTCTGGTATAGATCATCAGCCAACACCTGCCTCAAACTCTCACCGAAATAATAATAACTCTTCTCAGCCTCCAACACCCTCGGCACAGGTCCACTCTCCTCCGGCTCCTTCCACATCTCCGGTTCCGGCTCACGCGCAACCTGACAAAAATTATGCAAAACACAACACGCAACAATCGTCTGCGGCGCATGATTCAAACCCACATTCATATCCTGCAAAATCCTCCACCGTCCTTTCAGCAACCCAATCGCATCCTCAACAACTCTCCTCCCTTTCATCAACCCCTCGTCAAAACTATTCTGCGCAGGATTCCCCGTCCTATTCCACGAAAACGGCGTCAACAAAAACGACAACAACGGATAACACCAATCCCCTACAATATACGGCCTAACCGGATGCCCTTTCACATTCACAACTTTCTCCCAAACAATATCACCCGACAACAGCCTATTATACAACAAACTATCCCTAAAAATGCGTCGCATCATCAAACGCCCCAGGCGCCTTCACACACACATCCCAAAACACCTTCCTATGATCCGCCACAACTTGCAACTGAACCGACTTATATCCAAACCTATTAACATAAATATTCGGATTCGCTAAATCCTCAGGCAAACTACTTAACCTAACATGAGTATTATCAATAGCACCACATATATTTGGCAAAGCAGTCATTTCCGCAAATGCAGTAGTATTATCCTGCAACCTTTTCCTACCAGCAGGTATCTTAATAAACTCGGGATACAATTTAGTACTCAACAACCTAGTAACCATATTAGTAATCTTAGACACCAAATAAGGTTCCAAACCATACCTTTTCGCCACTTTTATCGCGGTTAAACCCCCAGACAGCCTCATCAAGACCATCGCCACCGCGTAATCAGTAGGCAACGACAAATTCGACAAAGCGATATAGGGCTTAAGCTTGTCAACAATCATGGTAAAAACAGGGTAGGAAAGTCCATAAAGCGATCGCCATTGCGCGTCGCGCAACGAGGGGTCCATATGCCAAACACGCTCGGTCGAAAGGGCGCGAAAGGCGCTAATGGAGAAATGGTTAGGGGAAGTAGGTGAGGAGGAGGAGGAGGGTTTGGTACGTTTGGTGTTGTTTTTAGTTGAGATGTAGGATAAGACGGAAGCGATGGTGAAGAAGAGTAAAGGGGCTGCTGACGTGGAGGTAAGGAGGGAGGAAGGGGTGGTTGATGGGGTGGTGGGGTCGGAGATTAAGGTGGTTGTGGGGTCCAGTTGGTTTTGGAGGTGGAGGAGGTTTGAGAGCATTGTTAGGAATTGTTGATCCATTTTTTTTAAAGGTTTGGTGTTTGGTGCCGTAATTTTTGGGGGTGGCGGTACAGAGAGAGAGAGGGGTCGAAGATGGAAGGTGAATGTGTACTTTTTATGCCCTCGAGTTTTGATGGATTTCACTTTCTCTACCACCGAAGAAACACCATTTGCTCCCTAGCACTATTGGACATGGAGTTGATCGGGATATTTTTATTTTTTTTATTATTATTTTTTTTTTTTTTAATTTGCACACTCATAAATGTACTTACGGCACATAATGATATATGCGAATAAAAAAAAATTTGCAAATCACATCCTTTTTAGATAGCATCATCTTTATATCTCTCGAGTTCACTTGTCAATTACTCAAACCTCATAATTATCTATACTACTTTATAATGCATTTAGGCCTTCTAAAATTAGAAGGCTTAAAAATTAAGCCTTCTAATTTTAGAAGGCTTAAAATTAAGAAAATGAGCTCCAATCATGAGATGACATGTGTCACTTCTTAACAAACTCCAAGCCTAACTTCTAACAAACTCCAAGCCTAACTCCTAACCACCAAAAATTAAGATAAGGAGCTCCAATTATAAAATGACATGTGTCACTTCTCAACTAAAAATTCATCTTTATTTTCAAACTTAAATATCTTTTTATCTACTTATTTATATTATAATCTAATTTCACCATATTTTCTAAAATTTTATGCTCTTTAATTCAACATTCATTTTAATATATTTTTATGAGTTTTTAGTTTTTATATTTTTAGTGGGTTTATTTTATTTTAATTCAAATTTTTACAACTTTAACCTTTATTTCATTTATTCCAATCATATTATAGTCATCGGGTACCGCCGCCGCATTGCGCGGGTACCCTTCTAGTAACTTTTAATGCTTACTCACAGTTTTAAACAACAAATGAAAATAACTCGAGTGAATTGGTATAGCTGAACATTTCGAGTGAGCGGTCGATAGTGCAGTTGCCTTGTGAAACTCATAACAAAACCCATATGTGTAGATAGATTTAATGAAGAAAAGAGTTTAGCAACATACTTTGTCAAGGCGATGAAAGAAAGCCACATATTTGAAATTGTTGAACCATGAGGTAAAAGAACTCTTGAATAATTACAAGCGAAATCTGAGTTGATAAAGCGATGTCTTAATTACGCGACAACGACATGGCTACTATGAAAGAGGTGAGAATGGAGTTTGAGGGAGTGAAAAAGTTTAAAACTCATCCATGGGTCAATAACAAACCAATGATGAATCTAGAAGCTGAACAATCTGATCTTCATGAGGTCCCAGTAATGGGTGTCACAATTCTCAATTTCCTGTCATTTTGCAAACTTTAAAAAAAATTACTATTCATCTCGGAAATTTACTATTCATCATTTTGAAGTCGAGTTGATATTTTGATAAGTTATTTCAAAATTTTACTATTCACAAAACACTATTCATTCTCGGAGAAAAATTTATATTTATGGTTCACTATTCATCATTTTTCGTAAACTAGGGTTACGAGTATCAAATTCGCGTAACCGTAAGGGTTTAGCTGTGTATTAATGGAAAATCATTGAGGACACTTCATATAGACTAGAGTTAGTCTACATATCATCAGTAACGTCATTTTCATATTAGTTCATGCACGGGTTTGCATATTTCATTAACGTATATTTTTCTATTAAATAAACGCTATCACACGATCATTTATTTTGAATAATTGATCCGACACTTCCAACAATTGTCCTAATATATTTTTATACTCACTTTAAGACTATAAAAATTATATTATTAGTTTACCCGATGTTTTAAATTTATTTTGTATATAAATTGTTATGTATATATATTTACGACGGTTTTCGTAAATTTAACTCGATAATTATTTATTCACTCAATTCTTGCGAGAAATGTATTTTTACAATTTTTACGACTTCGATATATTTTATTTTGTTCCGTTAAAATCGATTTCTAGCTAACGCTACACTTAATACCTAATTATATTTACCAAATGCATACTACACTTAAACTTTTATACATTTAACTCAACAAAAATACACAACTTATTTACCCTCCCTCCCCTTGCCGACCTCCCCATGATTAGTCACCACTTTCTTATAAAAATCTTCAAGTAATTTGGACACCTACACATTTAAATGACTAGGCCAAAGTTTATACAAGATAATTTAGAAACAAAAAACATACTACACATTTTGAAAAGGTGAAAAAAATATATAAACCCTCTCCATTCTCTCCAAGGGTCGGCCAAGCATAGAAACAAGGAGAAATCAAGATTTTTTCAAAATATCAAGTGATTATATAACACTAGTTTACTTCTATATAGGTTTTGAAATAGAAACCAATGAGTATTTAGGAACCTAGTTACCTTAAACATCATCATCATACTAGTAAGCTTTTCATAACTTTTATTACTCTTTCATAATCATTCTTGAGTTATTTTTATCATCCCAGTATAAATCATGCAAGTATTATGTGATTCATACCACTTTTAATTGTTTTTAGTACTTATTATGAGATATAATCATCCTATAATTAATCCCTTGAATCATATCATTGTTGATGATGTTTAGGAATCCATGACACCCTAAGAAGGTCTATGGTAGGTTTAGAATATATTTGGTGTTGATTTGAAGTGATTGAAACAAGTATTACGCAAGAAAAATCAAGTTAGACGATAATAAAATAGCTGTTGTTCGTTTTTACAAAATCTGGAAAATTCAGCAGGTCATGAAATATTTTGGGTTATATTTTCAGAAAATATACTTTAAAACGAAACCGTGGTCGCTTGAACGGGTTAAAATGGATTTAAAACGAAACCGTGGAAGCGGCAAAAATTATATTTTCAGGAAAATACATGTTGTCCAGAATTTTTCATAGGTCAAAAATGAGTTTTAAGCGCTATCTAAATGAGTCGATTTGTCAAAAATATATTAGTATACATTAACACGAAACTAAGGATATATAAACCGTAGAAAACGGACTTATAACGGCTAAGTTACAAGTGTTTTAAATAAGACTATCATAACTATTTTATACAAGTATAACACTTACATATTTTTACTAGACCAAATGGTCATCGCTAGTGACCATGTTTGGAGTCATTTTTCATATCGATAGAATATGTTTGAGGAAGCGATGTCTTCTAGTAAAAGTGAGTTCACCTAGTCTATTTTTCAAAATGTTTAACCGTTTGTCAAACGAAGGTATAACGAATAATATACGATCACTCAAAATTGGTCATTTTCATGAATTGTCAAAGTGTATTATTTTACGACAGAAAACTATAATTTCATAATAAATCACTAAATGACTATCGTAGGATACCATTTCAACGTAAGTACTTACAAAGTAATTTATAACTTGTCAAGACGTTATAAACTTATTTTCGACGATAAACTTTATTTTCAAAAATGCACAAGTGGTATGGATATTGTTAGACCCGTATCCCGGATACAAATAGGCCCCACCTTAGATGAAATTGACCAAGGTTTAACGTGATTGGTTAGTCAACGAATGTTAAATTGACTAGTCAATCCGATAGTCAAACTAATAGTTAACACATGCTATGTCATAGTTATAGAAAGAAGGGGGACCTAAGTTGCCAAGTGCTAAACATGTTATAAAGTATGGTGTGGCCAAAATAGAAAGAATGAGACTTGAAGGACCTAATGTGCCAATTAGGCAAACTTTCCTCCTATAATAATCAGGATACTTCCACTAGTATCATTAGATTTCCAGGAATGAGTGGGTGTGTGTGTGTGGCGTGAAAAAGAAAAGGAGGGAAAAGACAAGATGGTTTTGGTGATCAATTGATGAAGGATTAAAGCTTTAGCTCATGTGATCTATCACTAACCATGTCCATATGCAAGTAAGTAACCCTTAATTGAGGTTAATTAGAGAATTGAAAGTTAGGGTTCATATACCTAATTTGGGGAAATTGGGTAAATGATGTTTTTAAGCTAATTAAAGATGTTATGATGATTATGGGTTAAGTTTTATTAAGTTAGTAATTTATGGATTGATCATCATATAATCAAGATATGATTATATGATGATTAGAGGTGTGTAAGAAATGGGATATGGTTATATAAACCATTGTCATAATTATTTAATTATGATTATTAAGTGTTATGATAATTGACCTAGGATGTGAAGAAGAGGCTAATGATGGTATTGATGATAATGATTCTAATTGGTATCACTATCTTGGAATCAAGGTAAGTAAACCGATTATGATGTGATGTTGTAATGATTTTATACATTACGTGTTATGTGACTTGTTATGTTAAGGTATTTAAGTGATTGAATGTATGTGCTTATGTGTATGTGTGTTTGAGACTAATTTGGCATAACTAGCCATGAGAGTTATCAAGGATGGATTAGGCTAAGATGTGTTGATGAAATAACCTATAATGATTATTGGTGAATTAAGCGAGTTAAGGTATGTGTTAATGTTTAATGATTGTAATGGTTTAATGAGTTATGATGCGTTATGTATGAATGATTATAATATTATGTTATGATCGTTTTACTTACTAAGCCTTGCGCTTACGGTTTAAGATGTTAATGTTTTGTAGGTTTAAATGTGAAGGAAAGGAAATGCTTGGAACTAAGCGTTAAGGTTGGATAATGCGAAAGTTTAGAAGATTGATAAGAAGGTAAAGCTTAGGTAGATACCGAGCTCATGACAAGGTTGTCCCCCGAGAGTCATAAAAGGTTTTATGTTTATAGTGTCAAGTCTTTGAAATGTTTTAAGAGTCATTTTACAGGTTTTAAAGCATGTTAAAGAGTTATGTTTAAGTGGTGTATGCAAACGGGTCAAAACGGGTGTTTGGCATAACACCAAAGCACGTTTCCGTGGGTCATTATGACCAAGTTTATGCATATATTTGATATTTATAATGACATAATGATTTCTGGAAGTTTTGATGTTATTTCATGTTATAGAAGTCGTTTTTCGGAAAATGGGTCAAAAGTATATAAAAGGGATATGCAGAAAATGGGGTGTTTGGGACAAGGTCTATTTTAACCCATTTTGGGTCAAACGGGTCAAGAATGTTTGTAAAAACAAAGTATATGGATAAGTGTTTGTAAAGTGGTTAAAATAGTTGGAGAACTAATTTGGAGAACAAATTTGGAGAGCTAATTTGGAGAACAAATTTGGAGAACAAATTTGGAGAACTAATTTGGAGAACAAATTTGGAAAAATCATATCTTTTTAACCGTAAGTCGTCACGGGTCGAGCCACCCGTCATTTCGAAGATAATTGAGTCTAGTTTCATGTAAAAATACTTTCAAGGGTCAGTTTGTTATAGAATTTTATCAGTTCAATGATTAGTAACAGCAGGTCAGTTTTAAGTCAAATCGTTTCCGCGTAAAAGTTTAAATTTCAATGATTTTAAGTAGTGTCGTTCACGGGGCGTTACAACTTGGTATCAGAGCTTCGGTTTAAGTGAATTAGGTTTCCACTTTAGGTTTCCTAGACTTAAACCACTATTAGATGCGTTGAATGTAAGAGAAGTTAAAGCGAGAAAGTAAATGTTTAAGTTTTGAATCAGATCATGTGATAGTTTACATGAACCTAAGTTGATAATGATGAATGCGTGCTATAGTATTAATCTTTATGTGATATAAGTCCGCAGAGGCCTTGAGGTATCTAAATGATTAGATTGTCGTACACCTTGGTTAGTGTCGGTGATCGTATTATGATTATATGAATGTGTGTTGGAATAACGGTATGGAATGTGATTAGAAATGATAAGTGTGCTAAAGTATAATGTGTGATAGCAAGAAAAGAATTGTCACGCTAATTGTTAAGCATCTATTAATGTGAAAAAGTAATGAATGAGATTAAGAAATGATGCCATGTAATGATGAAATGAAAATGGTATAGCCAATGTGCTAATTACTAAAAAGGGATGAGTTAAGCATGTAAGTAAGAACGTAATAATATGTTGTTTAGAAAAACGTGAAGAGATCGTGTTGATATTTAAAATGAATGTAAAGGATAAACGTATGTTAACAAAGGTGTTATTAATCTAACCTATGTAAGGTTAGAAGTGGAAAAGAATCGAGTGGCCTAAAAGAGGTAATGGTAAAGATGTGGGAATGGTTAGCTTGAGTTAAAGAAGGTAAGTTGTAATGAGAAGTGTAAACACATAAAAATGTGTAAATATGACAAGCGGGGTTTCATATACCAATGATGCTTGCTTAAACTTAATAAAAGGAATGGAAAAGTGTGTGTGTTAAAATGTTAATGACTTGGATCCAATGTTAAATGTGAAAGGTTAAAGGTAGCTATCATATAATGAATGAGTTAATGATAGTTAATGATGGTATCCTTTGGGATGGCCGAGCTAATGTTAATGGTGGTATCCTTTTGGGATGACCAAGCTAATAATGTTAATGATGGTATCCTTTGGGATGACCGAGCTAATGTTAATGGTGGTATCCTTCGAGATGACCAAGCTAATGATGTTAACGAAGGAATGTATTTCCTTCACCGGCAAGGGGTTGCCTATATCTTTGGCATATAAAAATCCCCAAAGTAAGTGTGATAATGGTATGGATCCAAGTCTAAAAATTAAAAGTAATGTGAAGTGTAAAAGAACGAAGAGAAAGAAAGTAAAGTGAAAACTAGTAATAAGTACGAATGTTATGTCGAAAGTGTATAAGTAGAACGATTTATGATTTCCTTTATTAAATGGATTGGGG
Organism: Chrysanthemum makinoi; assembly: GCA_910596185.1. Lineage (NCBI taxonomy): Eukaryota > Viridiplantae > Streptophyta > Magnoliopsida > Asterales > Asteraceae > Chrysanthemum > Chrysanthemum makinoi. Next base: position 229,069,597 of record OU343221.1, read on the forward strand.
CGCCTTTTCATTTAATTAAAGAAATTGTGAATCTCCGAACCATGAGTTTATGTTTCTTGATTTACATATACTGTGACGCCTTTCCATGTAAATGAGGAAATATAAATGAGTGGGCTTATGTGTTCTCGACATGGCGTGAGTAAGGTAAAAAGGGTGGAAAACGAAAGCCTAGAATTAGTTAGAAGTCTTAAGAACTAAGATAGGTGGGATATAATTAGAATGCGACTTTAAATTGAGACATTAAGTGAAACCAATCATTTAAGTGTCTTAAGTATGACTTGGAAAGATTAAGAATTTGTAATGATATTATAATGTACCTTGAGGAGTGGTACAAAATGTGAATAATGATAGTAATGGATGCTAACCTTTATTAGCACCCTTATGCGTAAATGCGAGGATGTAAGTTAAAGTTTGACCTTATGAAGTCAAAATATTGAAATTTCCTACGAGACTTGTAGTCTTTGACAAGGAAATTATAGAAAGAAGTAAAGGAAACAAGGCCCTATAATAAAAATATTAATGAAATAATGGAATGACCATAGTAGAATGTGAAGGTATTAGTCAATGTTGACTTGTGAAAGTCAAATGCGACCTAAGATTTCCTAAGTGACTTATAATACTTAGCAGAAATCCTTAAAATAAAGTAAAGAAAGTAAGGTGTTAAAAAAAATGTTAAAAGGGTATTGAGATGATTACGGTAAAGATGAGAATCTTAAGTTGTATTAGTTTATATTTGACTTATATAAAGTCAAATTGGGGCAAATTTTCTCAAGTGACATATAATCCTTGATTAAAAGTTAGAGTAAAGCAAGTAAGAATGTGGTGTAATAGTGATAAAGTGATCAAATGGTATTTTGGTTATACTAAATGTGTCTTGTTTGATATAATGACCTTAGTAAGAGTTGGACGCTCTAAGAAAGTTAAATGAGAAATAGAGTGGATTAAAGATTTTTGGAATGTGTCAATTTGTGTTGCAGGATCACTTAGATCATTGCAATGAAATGTTTGAATGAAAGTGTGCTTAGTACTAAGAATGGGGTTAAGAAATGACCAAGTCATGGTTAGTAATAGACGAGAGATTTCGGGGACGAAATCTAAATAAGGAGGGTAGAATTGTTAGACCCGTATCCCGGATACAAATAGGCCCCACCTTAGATAAAATTGACCAAGGTTTAACGTGATTGGTTAGTCAACGAATGTTAAATTGACTAGTCAATCCGATAGTCAAACTAATAGTTAACACATGCTATGTCATAGTTATAGAAAGAAGGGGGACCTAAGTTGCCAAGTGCTAAACATGTTATAAAGTATGGTGTGGCCAAAATAGAAAGAATGAGACTTGAAGGACCTAATGTGCCAATTAGGCAAACTTTCCTCCTATAATAATCAGGATACTTCTACTAGTATCATTAGATTTCTAGGAATGAGTGGGTGTGTGTGTGTGACGTGAAAAAGAAAAGGAGGGAAAAGACAAGATGGTTTTGATGATCAATTGATGAAGGATTAAAGCTTTAGCTCATGTGATCTATCACTAAACATGTCCATATGCAAGTAAGTAACCCTTAATTGAGGTTAATTAGAGAATTGAAAGTTAAGGTTCATATACCTAATTTGGGGAAATTGGGTAAATGATGTTTTTAAGCTAATTAAAGATGTTATAATGATTATGGGCTAAGTTTTATTAAGTTAGTAATTTATGGATTGATCATCATATAATCAAGACATGATTATATGATGATTAGAGGTGTGTAAAAAATGGGATATGGTTATATAAACCATTGTCATAATTATTTAATTATGATTATTAAGTGTTATGATAATTGACTTAGGATGTGAAGAAGAGGCTAATGATGGTATTGATGATAATGATTCTAATTGGTATCACTATCTTGGAATCAAGGTAAGTAAACCGATTATGATGTGATGTTGTAATGATTTTATACATTACGTGTTATGTGACTTGTTATGTTAAGGTATTTAAGTGATTGAATGTATGTGCTTATGTGTATGTGTGTTTGAGACTAATTTGGCATAACTAGCCATGAGAGTTATCAAGGATGGATTAGGCTAAGATGTGTTGATGAAATAACCTATAATGATTATTGGTGCATTAAGCGAGTTAAGGTATGTGTTAATGTTTAATGATTGTAATGGTTTAATGAGTTATGATGCGTTATGTATGAATGATTATAATATTATGTTATGATCGTTTTACTTACTAAGCCTTGCGATTACGGTTTAAGATGTTAATGTTTTGTAGGTTTAAATGTGAAGGAAAGGAAATGCTTGGAACTAAGCGTTAAGGTTGGATAATGCGAAAGTTTAGAAGATTGATAAGAAGGTAAAGCTTAGGTAGATACCGAGCTCATGACAAGGTTGTCCCCCGAGAGTCATAAAAGGTTTAATGTTTATAGTGTCAAGTCTTTGAAATGTTTTAAGAGTCATTTTACAGGTTTTAAAGCATGTTAAAGAGTTATGTTTAAGTGGTGTATGCAAACGGGTCAAAACGGGTGTTTGGCATAACACCCGTCACTTGTAAAGCACGTTTCCGTGGGTCATTATGACCAAGTTTATGCATATATTTGATATTTATAATGACATAATGATTTCTGGAAGTTTTGATGTTATGTCATGTTATAGAAGTCGTTTTTCGGAAAATGGGTCAAAAGTATATAAAAGGGATATGCAGAAAATGGGGTGTTTGGGACAAGGTCTATTTTAACCCATTTTGGGTCAAACGGGTCAAGAATGTTTGTAAAAACAAAGTATATGGATAAGTGATTGTAAAGTGGTTAAAATAGTTGGAGAACTAATTTGGAGAACAAATTTGGAGAGCTAATTTGGAGAACAAATTTGGAGAACTAATTTGGAGAACAAATTTGGAGAACTAATTTGGAAAAATCATATCTTTTCAACCGTAAGTCGTCATGGGTCGAGCCACCTGTCATTTCGAAGATAATTGAGTCTAGTTTCATGTAAAAATACTTTCAAGGGTCAGATTGTTACAGAATTTTATCAGTTCAACGATTAGTAACAGCAGGTCAGTTTTAAGTCAAATCGTTTCCGCGTAAAAGTTTAAATTTCAATGATTTAAAGTAGTGTCGTTCACGGGGTGTTACAGATATCATATGAGTTGCATGCATAACATAACATCATGACTTATATTAGAGCATATCATTCATAATAGGTCGCGGTTAGAGAGTTGCGCCTCATTTCAGTATATCCACTTTTGCCATCACGTCATTGTACCAAGTGAGTATTCACAAACCCCTTTTTACCGTTTTTACTATATTTTGGGGCGAAATGCATGAACCATACTTGAACTAAATTGATTACTACTTTTATGAACTCGTTTGACTTGAACTTTTGAATTTGAATCAAATCCTTGAACTTAATTACGAACTTATGACTTGTTTGAACTTATTGAACCGTACGTGCTATGACCTAAAAGTCTCCCTATGTGAACGGAGCAATACTAAGACTCCCTATGTGAACGGAGCAATACCAAGTCTCCCTATGTGAACGGAGCAACACTAAGTCTCGCCTTATTGGTGGAGCGTGCAAATTCTCCCATGTTCGGAGTGTTCTTAATTATATAAAATAGTTGTATGATGTACCGTTCGTACATTCGCATTGTTAGTCTCTTATTAGTAGGTAGTATGGATAGCGCTATTAGAGGTCGGCCAACCTCTCGTTCACTATGTTACAGAACGCATATTATTTATTCTAGGGGCTTTGCCTTGCATACATTATTATATATGTGGTGCTATATTGTGAACTATTATGACAACTTATATTTGACTACTAGACACTATATTTTGTGCAATGGGTTGTGAACATACAGGTTGCAAGTTTTGTATGGGCGGAACTTGGAACTGAGTGGATTTACAATGCCTTTGTTTTGTGGACTATTCTCGATGACCGAAACCTTTGACTCTCTCTCTTAACGTTTTCATATTATACGAAACGTGTGTACTCACCAACTATTTTCATAGTTGACCTGTTTTCTCTCATGCATTTCAGGTGATCGTTAGTAAGCTTTTCTTCAAGGTCTTTGCATAATGAAGTTTTCACATGTCACTACTAATCATTATGTATTAGAACGCAATCTTTTGGGAACTAAACTTTGTATTATATTTGCCTATGTCGGCTAAACTAGTATTGTAATAATGTAATATTTCCTTTAAATCTTAAACGTTGGTATGTTCTATTATCTTTTGCTTGTGTTCCTTTCCAGTTACACCTCGCGTTTCCGCCTTCGGCGGGGTGTGACAGATTGGTATCAGAGCCAAAGGTTATAGAGAATGCCGATTTTTCAAAAATAAAAATCGCAACTATAACCAGAATAAAGTTTTATTAAACATCGAACATCATACGAGTCAACTAGTCCTATCGTTGCATCGTTAATCCTAAATTATACATAGCCTGATCACCTATGTCTAATTCATGAAGAACCATGCAATGATAAGAGTGGTAGTTTTGAATCATGTTTAGTCGAGTCTTAAGAGTCTGGTCACCTGAAACTGCATTGGTCGGGTGGGTATGCATAACATGTTTTTATATTCACGTTTACGTTACCGTACCTTGTTTATACCTTCTCTTTTCCCACCTTTCGACTTGTTAGACATAGCATGTCTCTGTTCCTGTCATATTTCGAACACTATAACACATATTACAACCGTTCCACACCTTATCTGCCTTCTTTTGAATGTCGTTTACTCAACCCGATGTTTTGGTCCACTGCAGGATCATGGCTGCAAGAAACACACGCTCAGGAGTCAACAACAACGTGAATCCAAACAACAATGTCAACCCAAACAACAATGACAGTCCAAACTACAACGCTGCTGGAATAGCGGACCTACTCACCCAAATTATGACGCACCTTGATGCTAGACGAACCAACGTTGCAGAAGGTACTTCAAACCGGTCATGGATGCAGCTACAAGACTTTCATGACATGCAAGCCAATGGAATTTTATGGTACTGAGGGTGCCATTGAATTTAACTGAGGGTTCGAGAATGTTGAGTCGAAACTTAGTATCACGAAATGTCTTTGAAGGAAACAAGGTTGAGTTCTCTGCTGGTCTACTACAGGGTCGAGCATTGACCTGGTGGAACAACCAACTACAGACCAGAGGAAGAGGGGCTGCAAATGCGATATCTTGGGAAGCATTCAAGGAAATACTAACTGATGAGTACTACAGAAAAGATGAAGTGCAGAAGCTGGAAGTAGAATTTTGGAACCACTTGATGGTAGGAGTAGAAGTCGACAAGTACACGATCCGTTTCCACGAGTTAACTAGAATGGTTCCTCAAATGGTATCTACTGTGGAGAAGTTGATCGACCGATATATTTGGGGATTGATACCGGAAATTAGGAGGGATGTCACTTCATCGAACCCAACCACTCTGCAAGCCGCTGTGGGTATGGCGTACCTAGGGCTGAGCATCGGTATCGGACCGGACCGGACCGACCAAGACCGAGACCGAACTTGCCCAAAAGCCGAGACCGAGGACCGGACCGAATGTGGTCGGTCCGGTCCGGTCCGGTCTCGGTCGGTCCATCGGTCGGTCCGGTCAAACTAGGCAAAATAGCCGGTTTGTGGTCTGGACCGAACCGGACCGGACCGGACCGACCAAGACCGAGACCGAATTAGCCTAAAAACCGAGACCGAGGACCGGACCGAATGTGGTCAGTCCGGTCCGGTCCGGTCCGGTTTCGGTCGGTCCTTCGGTCGGTCCGGTCCGTTCGGGTCGTTTGCTCAGCCCTAGGCGTACCGCTTAACAAATGATGTGATCAGGTCTAGTGAGCTAATGAAAGGAAATGACGGAGGACGAAAGAGGCAGGAAGATCAGCAAATAATCCGTGACCAAAATCAACAGGACAAGAGACAACGAGTAGTTGGGAACTACGGAGCAATAACTCAAGGGCCCAAAAGATACGCAGGTCCACATCCTATGTGCACTCGATGTAACTATCACCACTCGGGAGACTGCCCAAGGTGTAAAAAATGTGGACAGACGGGGTCACATCATGCGGTGTTGCTCAAACAGGACTGGGAATCAAGGACAAAGAAAAGCATGTTACGAGTGTGGAAGTCTAGATCACCTTCGGAATACATGTCCAAAGTTGAAAAGAACTCCCAACCAAGGAGGAAATCGTCCAAACCTGGCGTTGGCAATAGAAGGTCCACCAGATCAGAACATTGATGTTTCCCCCCGCACGTGGTCGAGCATTCTATATGGGTACTGAGGAAGCCCGCAACGCGTAACGGGTACATTGTTTTGAACAACCACCTTCTTTCTGTACAACATGATTTTGAGTGCATAACTTCCTTCCAATTTTTACCACGTTCACGACATTGATTAATTTGAGACCTACGATATCGACCTTAGTTGTAATTTATTTTGTTGATTTGATTTGATTTGTGTAAGCAATTCCAATATCGAGCGAATCTTTCAAAAGACTTCATTCAAAAGACTTGTTTCCTAGCTTGATCTAGTGACAGTTCTTGTTTGATGAGTTGCGAAAATCAAGCTAAGAGTCAAGTTTACTCAAGTCGATTTAGTTTAATCTTATGACAGTTATTGTTTGATAAGTTGTGAGATTAAATTAGAATCGACTACCTAAAGGTCTTTTGAGGGTTACGTTCGATATTGGGTAAGTTTACCCCATCAAATCTGATCACGAGAACGTACTTAGTTGGATGAGGAACCCATATGCATGAGCATTGACATAATCATTTAGACTATTCACACGAGCATGAACTTTTAGAACCCTTGTCGCGGTTCGGGCTATAGTATCAACAATTGAATCACGAGGACGTGATTCCTCTGACAGGGGAAGAATGTCACAATTCTCAATTTCCGGTCATTTTGCAAACTTTAAAATTTTTTACTATTCATCGGTTACTATTCACCATTTTACTATTCATCGTTTTTGAAGTCGAGTTGATATTTTGAGAAGTTATTTCAAAATTTTACTATTCACAAAACACTATTCATTCTCGGAGAAAAATTTATATTCGTGGTTCACTATTCATCATTTTTCGTAAACTAGGTTTACGAGTATCAAATTCGCGTAACCGTAAGGGTTTAGCTGCGTATTCATGGAAAATCATTGAGGACACTTCATATAGACTAGAGTTAGTCTACATATCATCAGTAACGTCATTTTCATATTAGTTCATGCATGGGTTTGCATATTTCATTAACGTATATTTTTCTATTAAATAAACGCTATCGCACGATAATTTATTTTGAATAATTGATCCGACACTTCCAACAATTGTCCTAATATATTTTTATACTCACTTTAAGAGTATAAAAATTATATTATTAGTTTACCCGATGTTTTAAATTTATTTTGTATATAAATTGTTATGTATATATATTTACGACGGTTTTCGTAAATTTAACTCGATAATTATTTATTCACTCAATTCTTGCGAGAAATGTATTTTATAATTTTTACGACTTCTATATATTTTATTTTGTTCCGTTAAAATCGATTTCTAGCTAACGCTACACTTAATACCTAATTATATTTACCAAATGCATACTACACTTAAACTTTTATACATTTAACTCAACAAAAATACACAACTTATTTACCCTCCCCCCCCCCCCCCCCCTTGCCGACCTCCCCATGATTAGTCACCACTTTCTTATAAAAATCTTCAAGTAATTTGGACACCTACACATTTAAATGACTAGGCCAAATTTTGTGCAAGATAATTTAGAAACAAAAAACATACTACACATTTTGAAAAGGTGAAAAAAATATATAAACCCTCTCCATTCTCTCCAAGGGTCGGCCAAGCATAGAAACAAGGAGAAATCAAGATTTTTTCAAAAGATCAAGTGATTATATAACACTAGTTTACTTCTATATAGGTTTTGAAATAGAAACCAAGGAGTATTTAGGAACCTAGTTACCTTAAACCTCATCATCATACTAGTAAGCTTTTCATAACTTTTATTACTCTTTCATAATCATTCTTGAGTTATTTTTATCATCCCAGTATAAATCATGCAAGTATTATGTGATTCATACCACTTTTAATTGTTTTTAGTACTTATTATGAGATATAATCATCCTATAATTAATCCCTTGAATCATATCATTGTTGATGATGTTTAGGAATCCATGACACCCTAAGAAGGTCTATGGTAGGTTTAGAATATATTTGGTGTTGATTTGAAGTGATTGAAACAAGTATTACGCAAGAAAAATCAAGTTAGACGATAATAAAATAGCTGCTGTTCGTTTTTGCAAAATCTGGAAAATTCAGCAGGTCATGAAGTATTTTGGGTTATATTTTCAGAAAATATACTTTAAAACGAAACCGTGGTCGCTTGAACGGGTTAAAACGGATTTAAAACGAAACCGTGGTAGCGGCAAAAACTATATTTTCAGGAAAATACATGCTGTCCAGAATTTTTCATAGGTCAAAAATGAGTTTTAAGCGCTATCTAAATGAGTCGATTTGTCAAAAATATATTAGTATACATTAACACGAAACTAAGGATATATAAACCGTAAAACGGACTTATAACGGCTAAGTTACAAGTGTTTTAAATAAGACTATCGTAACTATTTTATACAAGTATAACACTTACATATTTTTACTAGACCAAATGGTCATCGCTAGTGACCATGTTTGGAATCATTTTTTATATCGATAGAATATGTTTGAGGAAGCGATGTCTTCTAGTAAAAGTGAGTTCACTTAGTCTATTTTTCAAAATGTTTAACCGTTTGTCAAACGAAGGTATAACGAATAATATACGATCACTCAAAATTGGTCATTTTCATGAATTGTCAAAGTGTATTATTTTACGACAGAAAACTATAATTTCATAATAAATCACTAAATGACTATCGTAGGATACCATTTCAACGTAAGTACTTACAAAGTAATTTATAACTTGTCAAGACGTTATAAACTTATTTTCGACGATAAACTTTATTTTCAAAAATGCACAAGTGGTATGGATATCATATGAGTTGCATACGTAACATAACATCATGACTTATATTAGAGCATATTATTCATAATAGGTCGCGGTTAGAGAGTTGCGCCTCATTTCAGTATATCCACTTTTGCCATCACATCATTGTACCAAGTGAGTATTCACAAACCCCTTTTTACCGTTTTTACTATATTTTGGGGCGAAATGCATGAACCATACTTGAACTAAATTGATTACTACTTTTATGAACTCGTTTGACTTGAACTTTTGAATTTGAATCAAATCCTTGAACTTAATTACGAACTTATGACTTGTTTGAACTTATTGAACCGTACGTGCTATGACCTAAAAGTCTCCCTATGTGAACGGAGCAATACTAAGACTCCCTATGTGAACGGAGCAATACCAAGTCTCCCTATGTGAACGGAGCAACACTAAGTCTCGCCTTATTGGTGGAGCGTGCAACATCTCCCATGTTCGGAGTGTTCTTAATTATATCTAATAGTTGTATGATGTACCGTTCGTACATCCGCATTGTTAGTCTCCTATTAGTAGGTAGTATGGATAGCGCTATTAGAGGTCGGCCAACATCTCGTTCACTATGTTACGGAACGCATATTATTTATTCTAGGGGCTTTGCCTTGCATACATTATTATATACGTGGTGCTATATTGTGAACTATTATGACAACTTATATTTGACTACTAGACACTATATTTTGTGCAATGGGTTGTGAACACACATGTTGCAATTTTTGTATGGGCGGAACTTGGAACTGAGTGGATTTACAATGCCTTTGCTTTGTGGACTATTCTCGATGACCGAAACATTTGACTCTCTCTCTCTTAAACGTTTTCATATTATACGAAACGTGTGTACTCACCAACTATTTTCATAGTTGACCCGTTTTCTCTCATGCATTTCAGGTGATCGTTAGTAAGCTTTTCTTCAAGGTCTTTGCATAATGAAGTTTTCACATGTCACTACTAATCATTATGTATTAGAACACAATCTTTTGGGAACTAAACTTTGTATTATATTTGCCTATGTCGGCTAAACTAGTATTGTAATAATGTAATATTTCATTTAAATCTTAAACGTTGGTATGTTCTATTATCTTTTGCTTGTGTTCCTTTTCAGTTACACCTCGCGTTTCTGCCTTCGGCAGGGTGTGACAATGGGAATCTAACTCAAGTAGTATTTTAAATTTATTGGGGTGCGTGTTATAACGTCGATTTTTGAGATTTCACAACTACGCTTAATCTTTCCACGAGTTGCAGTGTTCTTTACGTACTGCCTAGCGTAAGTTTTATTTTCATTTTTTCAAAATTTTCCTTTCTCTTTAACACTGTGTTCTCCAATTTTTTTATTATTATTTATTATTATTATTATTATTATTATTATTATTATTTGTTTTTGAAATGGAAGAAAACAAAAATTTTATGTGTTCTTAAGAGTTTTTAAAAAAAAGAAAGGAAGTGATGTAGGAAGAAGGTGGGGGGAAACTTGATGATTTTTTGAGCTAAAATCTTCCGCCCAAATTTGGGCAGATTGGGAAGGAAAGAATGTATTTTGTTATGAAATAACCAATTCGCCCTTGCTTTGTTGTCATATTTCAACTTTTCACCCACCTCTCTATTTACACTATCGATGCACCTGCTCTCATTCTAATTTTTCTTAACAAAAGAATATTTGATTTAAAAATCATCAAAATTTGTTTAATGCATTCAGTGGCCTCCGAATCTTTTTTTTTACTACATCTGCACATGGGTGGATTTTTAAGATTTCTAAAATTGTTTGCTGATTTTTAAAGATTTGGATTTTAATTTTTGTTGCTAGTAATGGATCTTGTTTTGCAATTAAAACCTATATATATAATTCATCACTAGCTTTTTAGATCTGGATAAGTTACTTTTTTTGTGAATGTTAGATGAAAGAGGATATATGTGTATTCTGACGGCCAAGCTTTCTTTACTTTCTTTCATTCTACCGAGACTCAAGAACACAAACAAAAAAAACCAATTTATCTTCTTTCTTTTTGTCTTCTTTTCACTACCTTTTTTTTTCCTTTAATAGAAAACTAAAACACAACGTAAAAGTGGTTAGGTGGTAGGTATTAGTTTGAGTGGTTTTTTCTATGTTTACTTTTTAAAATATTATTGTAAACTAAGGTCCCGTTTGGTATGAGGGTGTAAAGATTGGATTGAGAGATAATGTCAAAAAACATTGTTAATTCTCAAGTGGTTAGGCTACTTTTGCAATTCTTTTCTGAAATGTGGGCCCTCATTTAACTGCATCTATTCATTATCTTTTTATCCTATTTTAAAAATTATAATATTTTTAAATTTATGAACTATATTCATTTAAAATATAAACAATATATTATTTTATTGCATCTTTTTCCCTCTTCTAATCCAAATCCAAATCCAAATCCAAAATCAAATCCAAATCCTAAACCCATCTACAAATCAAGCGGGCCCTAAATGTGGAATTCACTTTAGCATGGACCCCACAACTTTAATAGGACTTGAGGAATCGAGAAGCTTATCAACCGAGGAAGGGCTTCTTTTAGAAAACGTTAATAATCGAGTGTTAGATGGACCAGAAGAGAAGCTAGTAGCAGTAGCTAAGCTTACAAAAAGACGCTTAAATTTAAATGGGAAGATGAGGCCAACTATGAAAAAAGTTTGCAATAGAATTAGAAGAAATAAAATAAAGTTAGTGCGTAAAATGAATCTACTTATCTGTACGCTGTAACTTATTTATAATTGTAACTGGAGTAAAATGCAAAAATCGTCCTTGTGGTTTGCCAAGATTGCAGAAATCCTCCCTGGTCTTCCATAAGTGTAGGCGGCCTCCCTGTGGCGAAAGCTTTGGATCGTTTTGGTCCCTGATTTTAAAGGACGTTAAGTGGATTCCGTCAACAGTTACACGTTAGCCCCTTTTGGCTAACGACCGTTGCAACATCCATCCTATAAACTAACGACAGTTTATAATTTAATATTTTCGGTTTATTAAAAGTTTTTTATTTTTTTTATACATTTTTATAAAAATGCATACATTTTCATACAAGTTTTTATACGTTTTTGTTACGCTTTTATATACGTTTCTATATATACGTTTTTATAGATGTTCATATATATGTTTTTGTATACTTTTTTTTACTTTATATATATGCTCTTATATACTTTTTATACGTTTTATATACATTTTTGTATATGTTTTTATTTAAATTCTTGTATACTGTTTATATACATGTTTATATAAAGTTTTTATACACGTTCTTATATACGTTTTTCTCAATTTCTATTTTATATATGTTTTTATTGATGTTCTTATATAAGAATGTCTATAATAAACGTATATGTTTTTATAAATACGTATATAAAAACGCATATAAAAGCGTATAAAAATGTATATAGAAAGTATCTACAATTATATATAAACGTATACAAAAAAGTATATAAAAACGTATTAAAAAACATTTAGAAAGTATATAAGAACATATATAAAAAGTAAAAAAATAAATATAATAATGTATACAAAAACATATATAAGAACGTGTATAAAAACGATATATAAAAATATATACATAAAAACGTATATAAAAGCGTGTATAAAACGTATATAGAAACGTATAAAAAGTAATTAAGAACATATATAAAAATGGATATAAAAGGTAGATAATAACGTATATGTTTTTATAAATACGTATAAAAATGTATACAACAACGTATATAAGAACGTGTATAAAAATGTATACAAAACTTATATAAAAACGTATACAAACTTATATAAAAATGTATACTTTTTTATAAAAGTTAATATAAAAAATCAAAAAACTTTAAATAAATCGAATATATTAAATTATAAATGGTCGTTAATTTAAAGGATGGATGCTGCAACAGTCGTTAGCCAAAAGGGGCTAACGTGTAATTGTTAACGAAATCCACTTAACGGCCGTTAAAGCTAGGGACCAAAACGATCCAAAGGTTTCGCCACAAGGAGGCCGCCTGCACTTATAGAATACCAGGAAGGAGTTATGCAATCTTGGCAAACCACATGGATGATTTCGGCATTTTACTCTTGTGACTGGCTTATATAGTTACACATCTTCAAAATTAAAATTAAGTTTATCTAGGTCTCAAGAATGATATATTTTGTAATGATCCATATATAATATACTTGTAACTATGCAATGCTCGTGAACTATGTTTTTGGCGAGCCACTATTGTTCAAGCAAATATGCTGCCAAAACATCAACAAATTATACAATATGGTTAATGTGAGCATGTTCATAAGTATTCCTTTAAAACCAATTCGTATAACATGTTACTTCTTGAATCTTAAAAGTTAAACAACAAGTCGTTCAATAAATATTAATAAATAAATAAAACTTTCTTAACAAATTTTCAATAAAATATCTTCAAAATAAATTCATATAATTTTGAAAAAGAAATGACCTAATTAACAGGTTTTGGGGTTTGTTTGAAAGATGAGTTTAGAAATAAAAAATGAGAATATGACTAACAAATTATGTATGTATAACAAATATTGATTTTTAAACGATAAATGAAACCTAAGATAAGGGTTTACCTAAACCCATCTAGCTTAGTAGGTTTAAAAAGTCATTTATCATTCACTCCGTCATGTCATCGAACCCAAAACCCATAGTGATTCATTCACGTCTACAAACCAAACACACACCCACCGAAGGCATGGGGGGCTAATATAGAAAAATCGAAAATCAAAATCTAGGGCTCAGTTTGATCAGAAAATTCAAAACCCCAAATTCAAAGTCTTATAATCAAACACAAAATCACTTGATTCACTTGCAACGATGACTGAGGTACAATCTTTATTTTATTTTATTATCTTATTGTACGTGACCTTATATTGGTTTAGATACTAAGCTGCTAATATTGGTTTCGATAACAAGTAGTATAATCTTGTGCAGTCCGGGTTGCGAGACAGAATCAATTAAGTTGCAATGCGATAAATGCGCAACCTTTAGTCTTTGAATAATCTTAATATGTCATGTGATTACGTCTAGTTGCCTTAGCCATAATTTACAATGTAGGTTCGTCTCGGTTCGACTGGAATTATATCGATTTTGAGCCGTTGAATTATAGTGATCTCTGTTCTTATGTTTTTTACCTACTGGATGCTGTGTTGATGACTATAGGCAGGGGCGGAGCTAGAAATATTTGGTCGAGGGGGCACACTTTGATAAATTTTAGAAACTACACTATAAATTGGTACTAATTAGGAGGGCAAATTACAAAAAAAGCCAAATATTTTCGAAAATTCACACTACAATCTTTTTCGCTAGGGGGGCACCTGCCCCTTGTGCCCCCTCTTTATCTCCGCCCATGACTATAGGTAGGTGAAGGTCTAGCTTTTGTCTATGCACCGAATCAATTTAGCTATGTTTGCAACCAAATAAATACTAGTTGATTTGCTATCAGTTAAGGTGGTAAATGAAAGCCGCTTGAACTGGCGTGTGATATGGCTTAACTTTTATTAGGTGCATGTAACTGCACTTTCCGTTACTTCAGTAACATTTTTCATTGCATACACAAACACTAGCAGTCTGGCATCCTCATACATAATGTTTTTCTCGATATATGTAAGATTATGTACAAATGGGATTTTGTTATACATGAGTCATTTTTTGCTACCTGACCTTACAGTCTAAGCATGTTGACAGTTTCCTTTATTGAACAATTCAAGCGGGGGTAATATTTGTAGGTTCTATTGCCTTGGGTTAGGTTGGGTGTGAGGTTATTTAACGGTCGTTTCTCTCTGATTTAAGAAGAGGTTTAGCAGATGGACCATAAGGATTCACCACATTAGTGTCTCTGTAACTATTTTTCTTCTTTTTAATTCCATATTCACCACTTTACCATCTCCTTTAGCTGGTTTGAGATATAACGGAATACACACACCTTAAGAGAAAATCTGTTGTTTTGATAATGACATCACCATTAAGAATGGCCCAATACAAAAGGCGGGTCTAACGTATTCTGGTAAAGCAAAATTTCAATGTTCTATAAACTAAACGACAGTTAACCAGCTAAAGAATCATGTGGTTTGGGCTGAACTGCCTAAGGCAGTTTTCCTCTAGGTTCCTCTTGTTATGGGCTTTTCATGTATCTGAAGTAGGCTCTGTAACTCAAAGCATACTAAAAGCTATCATCCCATTAAGATAAGATTCTTGTTAGTCATTTTTCTTTCTTCCCTTGATCCATAGAAGAGCTCAATAACTCTTAGGTATGCTCTATTAGCCCTTAATAAGAGGGAAGATTGTGATTGTCTTGCTCTATGCCTGATATCTTTTGTCAAGGCAATGGATGACACCAGTGAAACTGTGTTTTCTATAATCTTATGCATAATATGAATAAAAATTTCTATGAAATTAGGAATTGTGCCCCATGGATCACAATAATCAAGTTTTACATGTGAAAAGCACTTGTATAAATATTTATCCAAACTAGCTGCTTTTAGTATTAGATAGTAGAAGTTTCGATAATCTCTGTGTATAAGCTCTATGATTCTATTTTACACATCTGAAATCTTTAGGTTTGCTGTATTTATACTTCAGACATGTTTAACTTTGATAACGTTTCCTATATCACTGACGTCCCGTTTCTTTATTTTTACAGTATTGGGTAAGTCAGGGAAAGAAATGGTGCGACTTATGCAAAATATTCATATCGAATAATCCTTCCAGCATAAAGAATCATGAGCTTGGTACTCGTCACAAGGAGGCAGTTACCAAGAGGCTGTCTAACATGAGAGAAGAGAAAGTTGCCAAAGATAAAGAGAAGAAGGAAACTGCTCGTGTTCTTACACAAATCGAAGAGGTAAATAATTATTCTGAATAGCAAATATTATTTTGTTTCTTTATGTTTAGATTACGCGTAGCTACGTACATATCTTTCAATGATATTAAGTTTTGGATCGCACCGTACCAGAAAGTGGTAAGGTAGCGTTCTGGATTGCTAATTTAAGCGTCCCGAAACAATGTAGTTCGACGTACCAAAATCACACAGATCAGCACACTAACAACTATGGGTCTGGCAATTTAGAAAATTTGGTACAACGTTTTTATATACAAAACTAATGATTTATGTTCACTTGGTTTTCTTTGGGCGAAAATTTGAAAGGCATGCAAATGTATTAATTTTGTTCGAGGAATTGAATGGATGATTGTATTCTTTGCTGTGTAGTCAATTTCGGTGGTATACCAGTGGTATTTCGGATTTCGGTCCTCCACTGGTATACCAGTCACCGAAATTGGTCCAAATTTTGGTCCCGAGATTTTCGGTGAAATTTACCGAAATCTCACCGAAATTGACCGAAATTGTCCAAATTTCAGTCCAAATTTCGGTGGTATACCGGTTTTCCAGGTTTTCTTATTTTTTTTTTAATTTTTTTTTGTCCAAACTTAAACACTACATAATAAACACTAATTTTTGCAAGTATTAACACTAATCTATCAAATATTGACACTTTTAAGCTTGAATTTTGTATTTTGATTAAGTACTAAGTATTAATTATTATATAGATATAGATATTGCATAATATTAAAATTACCGAAATACCACCGAAATCCCAACGAAATACCAAAAATTTCGTGTCTCGGTACTTGACCGAAACACAAAAATTTCGGTCATTAACTACACAGATTCTTTGTTGTTTATGTTTTGGCATTGGTTGAGTGTATCAGTTTTGATGTGTGTTAATATGGTACATTGTACCGAATT
Organism: Chrysanthemum makinoi; assembly: GCA_910596185.1. NCBI lineage: Eukaryota > Viridiplantae > Streptophyta > Magnoliopsida > Asterales > Asteraceae > Chrysanthemum > Chrysanthemum makinoi. The sequence continues at coordinate 229,086,346 of OU343221.1, forward strand.
GGGTACCTCGTACCAAATTATATGGTACGTCGAACCGGAGCGATCCGATGAGCCTACCTCCACTCGTACCAAATTTTAGGGACATAGTGAACTGTGCTCCTGTACCAAAGCGAACCACGTTCCATGTGACTATAAGCTCATTCAAATTCATGAACTGTTTCTCGTAGCCACTTTAGCAGAAACAAGTCTTATATCTTTGCACTTAAGATCTTTTATCGTGAAAGATGGCCTATCTTTTGTCACTGACATTGAATAGTCTGTTCTTGGTGTTGCAACATCAAAGAGGCAATATTCCTGTCATTATAATTTGATGCAGTGTGCTGATTATCATATATCTGCATTCTTATCTAGTTATTTATTTATTTATTTATTTTTTAATAACTGGCAGAAAGCGACTCGTAGTTATCAAAAGGACATATCAACTTTTCAGAAGGCTCAAACAAGCGGTGAAGGAATAGGTGATGGCTCTACTACATCTGGAGGTTAGCAATATTTCTAAAATATTAACTAGTATTTTTGGTTTCTTTTATTTACAAAAAAATCTGCTGCCATTCTGAAAACTACATGTTACGCTATAGACTGCACTATCAGTGATAGAAAGAATGCTCAGTTCTGATTCCTGTATTCACATGTTTGTCAACACAATCATTTTTGCACTTCATATTTTTCACATACATGCATGTCAAGTTTTCCGTCCGGGATATGTTTTTAGTATGGGACTATTTAGTACCCCCCTACCCTGCCCTGGCGGGATTGGGTTTGTTGTTGTTGTTGTTGACTATTTAGTACCCCCGAATGTGCATGCTTACAGTGTCACATTGTCTTATATTCTGGTGGCCCAAGGATTAACACATGAATGGTGGGGTGGGGGCTTAAATTACCTATTTAAAACCATTATTACATTGGTTGTTGCATACAGCCTGTCTCAATAAGTCATCTTAGGTAAGTTTGGCATTTGCAAAAGATACCAAGTGTACTTCCTTAAGTGTTGAACTTCTCTTCATGAATTAACTTATAGTCTTATACCGAACAGCCAGCTACCATCATTCATATCTTTGGCTATACGTTACTCATTAAATATGAATTTGTGTCATTGTGTGAAAACATGGACTGCATGACACATGTGCCCTGTAATAACAAAACTTAACCAAGGAACAACGTTTAGTCATTCTCCTTTATGGGCGAGGGAAATAATGGCATACAAGTTGATATAGTTCTTGGCTGTGACATCTTGTTTCTGAATGACATGAGGCGGGTGTTAGTGTACCGTTGGAGGTATAGAAAAGTAGATTAGTATTTGTGGATTTTATATTAAGTGGACCAACATAGTACATGAAATGTAACTTTTCTGGCCTTGCATGTAGAGCAGGGTGGATGAAGTTGGTGCAAGCTACATGTCTAATGTGATTGCAATGTTACATGGAAAGTATAGGACATGTGCTATATGGGTCATTAAGTTTGTTACAGTTCACGTAGCATATTGAGTAATGTCAGACCATCAAAATATAGGATGTATGCATAATGAGTGTATTAAAAACTTGAATGATTAAGTACATGTTTCAGAACTTAGGAAATGATTAAGAATGAACTGTGATAAGGTAGGGGTAGCTCGGTTAAGGATAAGCTTGGGCGCATGGCATCATTTGAGATGCTATCTTTCAATAAATTTGTTAATGAACAAAACATAATGAACACTATAATCAACTTATTTCATCATAGAGGTCATCTACATAATCTTTTTTTTTAAGGAATTGTATGTATGGAAAAATGAAAACTAGTAATTCGGAACAAGTGATTCTGTCACAAGAACTTGGTACCTTGAATTCTTATATGTTAATATAGATAAAATTATGTTTCAAGTTCTGCAGATAAACCCCTTATGTTGTCTTATGACATTATGAATTGCATGTTACTATCATTATCATCTCATAAAATGATACACCATTCTATTTATGACAGAATGGGAGCACGATCCTTCAACAGGTTATCATCACAATCAAAGTAACGACTGTTACTATGATCTTGCCTCTACTATACCGATGCTTTAGGTAAACTCGGAACCACAGTATATCCATCACTTGAATCCAAAATCAAGACTTTTGAATTTCCATTGAATTTCTAATATTCGAGATTTGAACAGGTAAGTGGGTGACACAGGAAGAGGCATTCGCTGCTGCAGCTAAACAGTCTTCAGGATCCATACAAAAGAAACCCAGCTTTGCTACACCATCATTGACTTCAAAAAGTCAAACCGACTATAAATCCCAAAAGACATCTGTAAACCCCACACGATCTGTTAACAAGCCATCATCTCTGCATATTAACAAGAGAAAACGGCCTGAAAACAAGTCAAAAGCTGTATCTGAGGAAGAAGCAGCTGCACTCAAGGCAAGAGAGGCTGCAAGGAAGAGAGTCGAGGACAGAGAAAAAACTTCTCTTGGTCTGTATAATTATAAGCACTGATATCACACACTCTGTAGCGTAAAATTAGTGGTGAGTACCAAATTCAGAGTTTATTTACTTATGTGACTTTTCATCACAAACTATCAATTGTTTCTGCATAACATTCATGAGTGCAAAATTTTGAACCAAACATGAAAACTTAAATGCAATAATGAACCATTATACTCTACACTTTGTACTCGAAAATCGTTTTTTGGTATGTTTTTGCATAACAAAGATTTGTTTGTGCTGAAAAGCCAAGTAGGAGTTAATGGGGTCATACTGAGAAGTTTATTGACTCGTTTGTTTTTTAATACAAGATGATGAGTGGGAAATTTTATGACGGCCTTTGCAAACGAGGAACTTGCTGCAACGCTGTAAGTTTCAGTGGTGCATCTGTCATTCGAATCTTGAAACTGAAAACGAAGACAATACCTGTATACCAGGTTACTTTTTATCTGCTACAATGTTTTCGGTATTGTACAATCATATCTTGTTGGTATTATAAATGTGATAATTAAAGAGAGCCATAAATTGCAAATTATGTGAGTGCATTTATTGGATCATGCATGATCTGACCCTGGCTCAAAAGGTGGGGGGCCTGGGTTTTGGTGGTTCATGCATGGGTCATGGTGACGGTGGAGTCCAAAATGGTTGACTTATTTGGAACATTGTTGCCGACAGTATTACTGATTTACTACTACTTTTAGTTATATTAATGTTTTATTTATTTGACCTCTTTTTTTGAAAAGGCAAAAAACTATTATTTAGAAAAATGAAAAAACTTCACAAAATAACTGAGGATGGAGACCTTTAAGAAGAAACTGAGAAATGAAAACAAATCAACCAACTAAACATCTAAACACAATTAAGAAGAAACTGAGAAATGATGTTGAAAGCTAAATAACGCCATGGAAGAGAGGAAGACGATAACATCACACCCTTCAGATGAGCTCTCTAAAGAAAAGCACAATGAATTTGTAGATAACCCCATTCAAACTTTAGGAAGAGACCGAGGCTAAATATTTCTTAATTAAAACCCTTTGATAAAAAAAGACATTTTTATCAATCGTCTTGGCTGTCTTCCTTTTTATTGAAAAGAAGTGGTTTAACATGCTTTTGGGACTTTGGGAGAAAAAACCTGGTTTTAGGAGAAAATTTTATGTTTGTTAGACTAAACAACGGAGTGGGGCAAATATCCTTCGTGAGTGAGTGACTCACGCTGTGAGTTCCAAAAAATAAGGCCCAACTCACACTCAAATCAAGTTAATTTGGTGAGTTACTCACCATGCACTATTCGGTTGACAAAGTGGGATCCAAAATAAAAGTAAATGTTTTTTATTTGTTTTGTGAATGTGTGTGGAATATTTAGTAGGGTATATTTTGTATAGAATGGGTATTTTAATGAAGGTGGGTGATGGTGACCAAAACATGTATGGTGATTGGGAGTGAGTGAAAGTGAGAAGAGAAAAAAATCTGAGTTGGTGCTGAGGTGACGGTGAGTAACTCATCACCACTACTTTCCGCCTTAGCTTCTCCTTCTTTTTGAAAAAGATCATAAACGATCTTTGCTTTTTGATCTTTTACCCTTCACCTTACTTTTATGGGAGGTGATACTCACACCACTTTTTTTGATGCATGCACCACATTCTGCGTATTACAGTATTATACGGTACAAACTGTAATGCACAGAATGTGGTGCATGCATAAAAAAAAGTGGTGTGAGTATCAATTCCCTACTTTTATAGCATGAACTTACTTTTCTATCCACTCCAAAGAATTTGACTGATTTAACATTATCTTTGTAGTTTTTCTTTTCTAGTTTTTTCCTCAAAGGCTCACAAGAATAGCAATTGCAGTCACCAATACCATGATTTTTGTGAACTTCCTCTGACATGTTGTCTTTTAGTTCATCATCCGTAACTACTAGTACATGTTCTTCTATCTACACTTACATATATTTTCTTTACTTTCTTGCACACATATATTGATAAGGCCCAGATCCTCTTAGACTAGATGTAACGGATTACATCTATCACTGTCGCTTCAGCTCCACATTAGTATTCACTCCTTTCACCAAATCAGTTACCAAAGGCTGAAGCGTTGACCAACATATCAACTACACAAACGTATCTCACAATATACTCTCATACACGCAAACAAACAAAAATGTTTGGTCAAGTTTGTGACCAAAACATTCCAAAACTCGTTGATCACTCGTGAAGGAAGGGTGTAATGTGTGACGAAACATGAAAGGAGGCGAGTACGCGTGATCATGTGCTTCATTACGGGTGGTCTTAACGAGGAGCGGTTGTCTCAGGACACTCATAAATTTTTGTCTCATAGTGTTAATTTTGTTAAAAAAACATCTATTTTTTTTTATAAATGCACCCGGTCTTAAAAAGTTGTGCATGTAGTCTTGTTTGATTTCTCTTAAATGCACATGGTGACTTTGTCTTATGGTTCTTCCCTAAACATCCTTTGTATACTCGATGGAACTTAACAAGTCACTGGATAAGGATCAACTATCATTTTCTATTTAGAAACTTGTAAAGTTGTAAAGTTTAGCAAGTAACTTGATGGGTATTTGACAAAAACCAAATGTCTAACATGTCACTTTGGTTATAGATTACGATTTTGAGCGATGTATAGATAAATGAGTCGATGTAATTCAATTTATAGATGACCTCTAAGGTTTAGTGAAAACCCATGTTTTATATATTCATGAAATTATAATGGTAACATATCAAAACATATGATGAAGTCGTTGATTTATGACTGGATTACAATCAAACATTATTGGAGATGCTTTGCTAAAGGAAAAAAGTAGTGGAAAAACATAAGTAAAAGCAACCACAATGATGGACATGTCTCTGTGGGTCTCCTTAACATTTAACAATGGACACAAATTGGCCACCTAAAATTATAAAGATAGATAATGAAGATGGATGGATCTTAGCTAAAGTTAGTGAAAGCTTTGAACTTGTATATATGTACTTGATATGAGAATATAAGAAGGGTAAATCATATAGTCAGTGACGGACTCAGAAAAATAGGATATGAGAGGCAAATTTTTTTTTTTTACGATAGCAACAAAATACGAAAGAAAAAACTAGAAACGTAATGATAAATCGAGTATTTTTACTTAGACATGAAAGATTTATAAGGCTTTAAAGAGTTAAATGTTGGATTTTAGTATGTGAGTGGGGGGCAATTTGAGTTTTTGATGGGATCATTTTTGAAAAAAAGGTCAAAATTATATAAAAATTACACTAAAATATCAACTTGTTCAGGGCAGCCATGGGGGGCGCCTGCCCCCCACTCTTACATGCTAGATCAGTCCCTGCATATAGTAAAATTTAAAAAGTACAGTGAAAGATCTTGGTTGAAGCGTGTGCAAGTTTTTCGGTTATTTATTGCCATCAAGTAAAAGTTTTTACCCTTTTGGTTTACCTACATATGTCCATGTGATGTGTTCATGGTTTGAAAGACAATATCGGTTACACACTTGCACATCAAGGTACGTTTTTGATGAAAACAGACAAAAACAGAGCTAGTGTTGTAAAGTTGCAATTAATGTATCAATATTTGTGTGCTACTCAACAAAACTCAATAAGAAATCATGTAAGATATTGTTTTGGCATGTTCAAAGGGCTATGGACATGGAGGATGGCTTTGTAGCACCTCCTCTCCAATACTGAAAAAAATAATTTCATGGTCCCATCTATATGTTTCCTTTCTTTTGTTGATTTTTTGAAAATAAAATGGGAATATTGCACATATGTAGAAATGAAAATGCTTTTGTTTATATGGCTTGTGAGTTGTGAGGTCATGAAAGAAGCCAATCGCCTCCCAGAAATGACTCAAAAGTTATAAATATGTACATTAAAGAGTGTGACTAAACATTAAAAAAAGCACTTGATAGCTACTCAGATTTGTTTATTTTGACAATCCTTGTCAAATAAGATTGGAATGAACATGGACACTTTATATATACCGACAAGAGGTCGATATAAGATAAATAGACTTTACTAGCTAGAATTTAACCCATAAAACATGAAAGCCACAAATGAATCAAGTTGACGTCCATGACAAGATACATGACATTGGCGAAAGGAATTACGTCGAACCAAAACCAAAGACTTTTGTATCGAGACGAACCAAAACCATCTTATACGATGTGTCGAAAATGATATCATCTTTATGAGGATTGTCGGTGTTAATGATCTAAGAATAGCCCAAGTGTAGTGAGTAAAGGTTGACGAGAAAGGGCCCTATATGGCCCCTTGAAATAAAATAATTAAAATAAATGATAACATGACTACTAATTAATTGGAGCTTGAATTCTGTCTTAAAGTTGGATATCAAACTTGTAAGTTACGTGATAACTTATCATAAATATGTTAAGAAAGACTATAAATACTTTCAACAGTTTAAAGTTAATGTTTTAAAACTCGGGTTGCACTTACGTGCCTGCTCAACCAACCATGAACGTATTTGGTCATTGAAAGACAATTTTGAGAAAAAACCGGTTAAATCAGAAGCTAAGCCAAGACTATGGCCGAATATTGATTAAAAAAATTGAAATGATTTGCGCGCATATCATATATTTTTTCCTCAAGGTAAACAATTTTATAACTCACAAAAGATTTACATGACATATCATATATTGATCGACACACCAATGTACAAATTGAATGAAAATATAATAGGGATCTTTTAAAATGTTCCCCGATGACACATTTGAGTTATATAAAAGTAAGTTAGAGATTATCAAAATTCAAAATTACATTTACTTATGATAATTTATGAATATATTTAATGATAATTAAATGCATTTTTTTTATATAAAAAAGATGTGTGTATCCAATAAATATTCATCACGTCTCATAATATTTGTTCACTTTCATTTCAAACAATTTATATATTTTTTTTTATCAAGTATTATATAATATAAATAAAAATATTTGTAATCAAAATTGAATAAAAAAGATTCAAAAAGGTTAAAGTGAACACTTATTATAAGACGGAGATACAATAACTTAACATGTGAAGGCTTCCCATGTTAGAAAAAACTAATGTAATATAACTATTTATTATTACTGGTACATGAGTTGGTGTATGTCAAAAAGTTAATGTGTCCAAATAAATTCGCCTAACAAACAGTACTATGGATATTAGGGAGGAGGGAGTGGGCACGGGTAAGGGATTCGGGTACCCTTACCCGGGGTACCCTTACCCGAGCGGTAACACCGCCGCCACCTCATTGGGTATCAAAATCGGGTACAAATTTCGGTTTACCAAGCCGAGAGTTTAAAGTGAGGGAGGATTGGTTTTTTTGACCGTTGGAGCCAAACGGCACTTTTCATGCTTCAACTAAAAAAAAAATTCCCTTTAAAACCAAATATTACTCTCTTTATTTTCAAATAAAACACACACTAAAATCTCTTAAAAACAAAAAATAATTACCAAAATGTCTTCCGATTCTTCCGAATTCGAATGCATTATTCCGTCTTTGTCCGACGAGATATCCACGGGTAGCTCGTTGCAATACTTGCTTCAATCGGCCAAGATCTTGAAGACACAGCAAGCTCTAGCCGAACTAGCGTAAATCGTCTACCGGAAATAGGTCTTCAAACGTTAGAGAATGATTGGTTCGTTGAAACACCAAAGTACAACGAAGAGTACTTTAAAAAAAATCGAATGGAGAAGAGCATGTTTTTGCAAATAAGTGGCGACATTGAAGCGAGATACCCATATTTTCAAGAAGGCTACGACACGCGTTCGAAAAAAAGTTTCACGGCGAAACAAAAAATCATTTCGGCCGTTAAGCAACTCGCAAACCGGTAATCCCCGATGAGTATGATGAATATTTATGCATGGCTGCAAGAACGTCACGTGAAACTCTTGATTATTATTGTGAGGCCATCATTCGGTTGTGCGGTCGAGAATACCTACGTAGGCCGACAAAGCATACGACCTGCTCGCATTTTCCATGCCCATGAAGCGAAACATCACCTCCCTGGGATGCTTGGTAGCATCGAATGTACACACGTCAAATGGAAAAATTGTCCTAGACATTTGAGAGGGCAATATACGAGAGGTGACTATGGTGTTCCCACTATTATACTTGAAGTCACCGCGTCACAAGATATGTGGATTTGGCATGCTTTTTTTGGTCCACCGGGGTCAAACAACGATATCAACGTATTGAATTAGTCTGACTTGTATCTTACAGATCGAAATGGAACGGCGATGAACAGTTCATTCACCGTGAATGGACGGGTTTACAAACGCGGCTACTATTTGACAGATGGAATCTATCCTAAGTGGTCCACATTTGTTAAAGCATACCCGTATCCAACTGACCCAAAGGAAAGGAGATTTAAGAAGTTACAAGAGGGGGCGAGAAAGGATGTCGAGCGAGCTTTTGGTGCTCTCAAAGGAAAATGGAAAATTCTCGATCGACCTCTCCGAGCTATGACCAAAGCGAAGATTGCGAAACAGGTTCATGCGTGTGTTATTTTGCACAATATGGTTATAAAACGCGAGAGGAGGGCAATCTCACCGGTTCATATAATGGATGAGCCGGCCCGGCCAAAGGTACTACGACGGTGTGGTAGCGGAGTTACTAGACGAAGTTCTCCATGACCGTCTTCGATATGATCTCACGGAGACGTAGACGTGAATACTTGCCATCTCGATGATTAGTGGGTTTTTTTTTATTTTAATCTAGTTATTTTTAAGTATTATGTTATGTTTTTTTTTTTAAGTATTATGTAATGTTTTTTTTTATTTAATGAAATAGTATGTTTTTATTTTAAATATTGTATGTGATTTTATGTATGAAAAAAAAATAAATAAAATAAAAAAAAATCGGGTAGTATAGGTGACCACTCCCTCCACTTAGGGTAGTGTTAGAGTAAAATGGATAGTTTTGAGGTGTAAGGTTTTTATTGGATGGAGGTGATGTGGCACCTAGGGTATTAGGTGACCACTCCCTCCTCCCTTAGATGTTGCATAGTGTGTCCAAATTACTCCGTAATTCGCTAAACAAACACTACTAACGGTATCAGATGTTGCATAGTGTACGGAATATTTAATATTTCAAAATTACTAAATAAGTAAATAGTATCCAAAAAGTTATCATGTTACATAAAAGCCAACGACATGGAAGATGGTTTTTTAGCACTTCCACATTCAACGATCTACTTAACATACTTTGACTAAATAATTTTAATTTTATGGTCCCTATGAAAAGATAAATGTTTTTCTTTCCTTTTTTAATTTTTATTTGTTGGATATGGAATAAATATTGACTAGACACTCAAGAAAAAAACAAAACAAAAGAAAGTGGGTTGCCGGTAATTTTGAGTTGTGTTTTTACATTAAGAAATTGTTCATTGTGTATTTTAACAATTAACACAAGCATATAAGTAACTCAATCTTTTTTACTTTACTCTTGTACAAAAGTTGCATAGCTTGCGGCATATATTGTGTTTGCTTAAAAGTTATAAGGTTTTTCCATGAATTTGTACACAAGCATGCATAAAAGAAAGCATGATAATTTTTGTTGAGTCAATTTCATATCTTTTTTTTTTTTTTAGTTGGAAATTTCATATATGCCTAAATATGCATTAAAAATATTATACATTATACATTTAATACTTGTATTTTAGATATATATGAAATTAATCATGAAAATAAGATGATATATGAAATTAATCAATTTTTTTAATATCTTCGTATAACTTAGGGTGCATTCCAGGTTGAATAAGTTATTAAGGTGTGATATATTGTGTTTGCTTTAAGAATTGCCGCATTTTTTAATACATTTGAACACAAGTATGATTTATTTATTTCATTATTATTATTATTATTATTATTTTTAGATAAAGAATATAAAGAACGAACGGTTTGTCTCATGTATCTTGTAGGCTAATATAACATGATGTAATTGAGAAGAAAAAGAATGGCAAACTTTTGGTCTTTTATCACCTTTTCCTTTAATCTAGCTACATACAATGCGACTCTGGTTCCAAGAAGTATCCCTACATGTTTTTATCAACAACACGTTTGTTGCTCAAAATAATTCTTCCACATTATCTGATTGCACAAATTACCAAGACTCGTGATTATATTTTCATATGCAAGTATAACAAAATAAATACTTGTGACCCAAAAAGTACATATATGTTTTATAAGAGCACACGGTGTGGGTGTGCCGTGAGGGCTTGCCGTCCACCGTGGCAGCTCGCCGTCCTTCGTTTTGACACCGCCCTCCCCCCTCGTCGTCCGTCGCCGTGGGAAGTGCATCGCTGCTCGAAGAGAAAGCTTGTTTTTTTTTTTTTTAGATAGTGATATTGTGGAGGTTTTTAATAAGGTGATATTATGGAGGTTTTTAATAAGGTGAAGTGTTTTTATAGATAGTGATATTGAAAGGTTCGTAGAGGAAAAAAATGCAAACATAAACGCATAATGATGAAACCTTTAAACTGAAACTTGAACAATTAACTAAAAACATGAAATACATAATACACTTAAATATAAAAACTACAGAATCTCCCTAATAAAAACAACATAAAAACATGAAATACATAATAAAACAACTAAAAACTTAAAAAAATGAATCATCTGAGTCCCAACCCTCAGAACTGGTTGCCAGAGAATTAAACTCCCCATTAAAGTATCGACGCTCCATTATGTCAAAATAGTTGTCTTGGAGGTACTGAGCTTCCCGTGCTTCTTGCTCACGGCGAGCAGCCTCTTCACGTGTCTGCTCTTCCATAATCTCCATAACGTTTTCTTCATCTTGTTCTAGTTGCCGGAGGGAAGCCTCACTTAACCCGTTGGGGTGGTTTTGAAAATCCACCTGGATTTGTTCATAGGTGGAGTTGGAACAATTGGGAGGTATGGGATGTTTTCAAAACCCACCTGAAAGACATTTTTCGGTGGCGTTGAGTAAACTTCAAACTCTGGTAGAGTTGGAAAGCTGGTTTCCGGCAACTTCTCATTTGGGGAATTCTTTGAGAAAAATATTTCATGGACATTTTTGTGTGTGAATTGTGTTAGTTGTGTGTGTAATCTGTGACTGGTAGGATACTATATATAGGCTCATATAATCCCGCTGAAAACTAAAGCGTTTGAATTTAAAATTTGAATTTGAATTTTAAAGTACCCCGCTCCTATTTGAATTTGAATTAGCCCGCTCAACAGTATACGGTTTTTGAATTTGAATTTAAAATTTGAATCTGAATTTTGAATCTGAATTTTAGAATCTGAATTTGAATTTGAAAACCACCCTTATAAATAACAATTTATAACCACCATTTTTTCACATCTACATCAATTCAAAAAAAAAAAAAAAAAAACACACACACACACAAATGTCTCAAACTCTGAAGTGGAACAAGTCTGAAGAAATCTTGCTTGCGCAACTTTGGATAGAAATTTCGCAAGCTATAGATATGGAAAATAACCGTTCTGAAAATATTTTTTGGAACAATGTTATGCATATGTTCAATAACCAGACAACCGATGACCATCGTACAGAAAATTCAATCACGGGTAAATGGACGAGGATTAACGTCGATTGCAAAAGGTTCAACGCAATTTACAAACAGTTGCGGCGTCGAAGTGCTCAAAATGACCACACTCATCTCGAAAATGCGAAACTAAACTTCCAAAGAACAATTTGGTGGAAAGGAGTTCAAGTATGTTCACGTTTGGGAGATTTTGAAAAATTGCCCGAAGTGGGATGTCGAAGATTAAATCCAGTAGTATGTGTTGTATTTTTTTTACTCGTGTTGTTTTTTTTTTCCGTATCGTGTTTTTTTTTTATCATTATTGTGTTATGTATTGTTTTTTTAATTTGAATGAAATGAATTTAGTTTATTTGGAAATGAAAATTGAATAAAAAAAAATAAAGTGGTAGTGGTGGGCCCCAAATGAAGAGGTTGAGGTTTGTTATGAGTGATGAGGAGGTTTGTTGTGGTTAGTTGTGGAAAAATGGGATGCTGATGTGATGCTGAGGTGGCACGACGACGAGCCTAAGGATTGTCGTGACACCTAGTGCTCTAAAGCACATCTAGTGCGGTTTAATGTGATGTGAAGATGATGTGTAATTAAGCATATAAAATTTTTCATTAATGTACAGTTGCCCACACTATTTAGTTTATAGAGGTTTATATAGAAAGTTTAAAGGTGGTTCATAGGTATAAACTTAACAAAGAAAGTATAAGTGAGTCACTTTTACGAAGCAAACAATCAAATTATAAGTTTATAAGAGTAATTGGTCAAGTTTACAACAGCTTTATATATCTTTATTATTTTTCAAATCTTGATCATTAGACTTCAAATCCAACAATCATTATTCACACACATTATAACAACACAATTATTAACATCCAACTATCCCAGACCACAAGAAAAGAAAATAAAAAAGAAAAAAGATCCACGTTACAAAGTTAAAAGTCACTCCGTATGTATGATAAAAACAAATAAATAATCAGATAAAAAAAATTGTTATCTGATTAAACCGGGTAAGATCATACCAACACTAATATTCATCGTTTGATAACCGAATTAATACCTCGTGTTATCTCATGAACGCTTCCACCATGTTGATGAAGCCGTAAACAGCCCATCAACCCTGGTGATTTATACGACAAACTCGTATTCTTCTTACCCTCATCATCAAATTCCTTAGTCGTGCTTCGGAAACTAAACGTCTCGTTCTTCTTTAACATCATATACTTCTTCATAGCATCCTTTCTCGTACTCACACTTCCTTCAGAAGCACTTCGAAACAATAACAAATTCTTCAAGTTCCACTTATTATACCATGTAGATGATGCCTGATGATGTGATACATTTTTCTCGTCATTTAAAACATCACCAACTCTATACGGCGATAACGATCGAGAACCTTTAGTAACTTTACGTTCATTGTGTTTCAATTTTCGTCCTCGTTTAGTTTCTGCGTGATCACCATCCATGCACTCGTTAGAAGTTTGTTTCATGGCCTCTGAGAAAGGATCAAACTCGTGTTTCTTATTAGTACGGGGAGATAACGATAAGTTATCGAGCTTAAACCTTAGTTTAGGCGATTTTGGTGATTTTGGCGATTTTGGTGATTTTGGCGATTTTGGCGAGTCATTAGTGATATGCAAACGTGGAGGTGGTTTCAATGGTTTGATCTTGCCACAATCGAAAAGCTCGTCTGCTGCGGATATGGAATGTCGTTCTAGGTACCCGAAAGCAAAATCTATGTTGGTTTCGGTTTCTTGGTCGTTTTCTTGAAAATAATGATGTTTTGAGATACCGGGCTTATGTTCCCATGTGAATGGGATTGTGGACTGAGGACTCGAAGGCGCGGTTGCATATGGAGATGTCGAGGTGCTGTCCGAGTATATGTCGGCGGCCGGTGACGGCGGTGTTGGATATACTTCCATATTTAAGGTGAAGATTATGGTTGGTTTGTGTTTGGAGAAATGTTTCTATATTTATCAAAGTGAATGTGTATTATAAAAGTCGGTAGGAAAGTAGTGAAGAAGTGGACCCCAAAATGCACAAGCTAAGGAGACTACTACTGTATTCAAATTTGTACCAAGGAAAAGAAATCTAATTTATTATAACCAAAATTAAAGTGGTCGTATAGTAAGCTGAATTTGGACTAGTAGTACGTTGTGAAGTATGTTATTGTCATAAACCACGTTTACTAAATTAACGAAAGAAAAATTGCGGTTTTGAGCTAGACCAGACCAGACCACGTAATTAACAAACAAGCAAGAACTAAATAGGTCAAGGACCAGGCTGTTATGATGCTATCGACTAAGAACCAAATCACAGAGAACTTGTCTCGCTTTAGAGTGGTACGATTTTGGTTTGTTTGCCTGTTTTAATGATTTGGACCAAGTTTTGCACACTCTAAAAACTTGTAATAGTAGATATAGTTTTGCACACCAAACATTTCGAATTTTTGTGCAGTTTTCAATTTCTGATAAGAAAATTTTAATGGAGATAACTGATGGATTCAAAATTGCTGTACACAATACTAAACATGAGGTTGTTTGAAGACTTTTTTGTGTGTGTGATTCTTCTTCATATATTTTACTAGTAATAGACATACGATGGCGGATTAAATTAGCCAATAATTATAACGTGCATTTCATTAGAGTGACAGAAGACTTGTAACATAAAATATTTTGACAATGTACGTTCTACAAATATCGACATTTTTGACACAATCTTATACTTGGGGATGAAAATCATATCCATGTGGTACACAACCATCCACAAACCCTCAATCTACACATGTACCATATCTTCTAGATTATGATATAACTATATAAGTTTATTAAATGTTTTTTTAGTCCATTTATAAGAAAGAAAACTTAGTTCTATTTGTATATTTCACTTCTTTATAGTAAGACCATTTGATTCCACTCTTAGATGATCGGTCTTACTATCATGTAAAGTGGACATGCTTAAGGTAGAGGGTATGCACATGCATATCCTTTGAACGCTGTCGGTAATGTGAAATGTTTGTTTTGTTAATAAAAATCTTAGATTCTAACATGACTTGCACCCTTTGTAGTTTTTTTAAAAAAAGATTTCTGAATCTGCCGTTGCTATCACGGGCAAAACTTGATGGTATAATCCAAAATTTTGCTGTCACTGGTCTGTTGTGAAGAACATACTGAAGTATCTCAGATATACTAAAGATATGTTTCTTGTTTACGGCGGAAACCCAAACAGAGAGCTCAGAGTTACCTGTTATACTGATGCTGGGTGGCAGACCGACAAGGATGACACCAAGTCGCAAACCGGATACGCTGTTCTAAACGAGGCCAGTAGTCGGAAGAGTGCCAAGCAAAGCATCACCGCGATGTCTTCTACAGAGGTGAATACACCGCCGCTCGGCTGCAATGGAAGCTATTTGGATAAGGAAGTTTATTGATGAGCTTGGAGTAGTCCCCACCAATAAAGAACCTATGGAAATGCTTTGTGACAACACCGAGCATTAACCATTGCCAACGAGCCCGAGCTCGAAAGGCCAAGCATTACAAAAGGAAGGTTCACTATCTCCGTGAGGTTATCGCAGATAATGAAGTAGTACTTAACAAAGTTCACACAGATGACAACTTAGCTGATCCATTTACTAAGGCGTTGCCTTTAAACAAGCATGTTGAGCATGCTAGTGGTATTGGACTTCGTTCAGTTAGTAGTCTCATGTAAATCTGTTTTGATTTTAGTATTTGGATAATGGGATATGTAAAACATTTATTATTTTGATGATTAATATACATGGTACTTGAGTTATTCATTCATATATTAATTGTGTCATATATTTGCATGTTTAATCCTTAAGTAATTTATTACTTTAAATTGTCCATTGTCGATCAATGATATGGGAGTATCGTTGAATTAAGGCAAATGTGAGAGATTGGTTATATTCTATTAATACTAAGGATGTGTCCGCCAAACTCACATGTTATCCACATGCTATGGATATTGGATTTCCCCAAACCTACGAGTCATCACTTTATGGATCGGCGTCATTAAGTGATATCTCGTAAATGGTTATTTTATTTGTCCTCTGACTTGAGATGCAAGCAGGTCTTGCATGTGTGGATCTTTCTTCTTGACTATAGTCAAACGCTATCCTGAACAAGGTGGTTATAAAGGCTATTTTCAGAAGTTGGTTGAAGCGCATGAATGACACGTGTAGTCAAAATAGAATTTGTTCCTCCACTTGTCTTCGGAGTATGATACTCTGGGCCCCTCGCCAATTAATCGATGTTTGCATGGTCGTGCCCGAAGTGTAAATCAAGATGATACTTGTTTTACGTTTGGTAATCTTGATTAATTTCTAAAACGAGAAACAGAATAATTGAACAATATGGAATGACTTTGATCCATATCCATAGTTCAACAAGTATCTGAAACAAAAGGATAATTTAAAATTGTAAACCATTTACCTAGTTATTTTATGAAACCACACTCGGTATTTCGAGCAATGTGGTGTTGCTAGACGCTTAACATTGTTAGTATGAATTATCGTGTTATGACTAAATCGCAAGTGGGAGCTGTTGGTTATGCTCTTAATCATAGTTGATAATTTGTACGGCCGAATACGAGCCTATGGGGCATACACGTATACACCGAAGAATATGTATTTATTAATATAAGTAATATATTAAACGTTATATATTAATTATATTATGTCACGGAATGTTTAAAGGGCCAAAGAGGAAAAAGAATTATTTGCTTGGAGTTTAGGTTAAAGTAATTAATATCTTGTTTACATATTAATTAACTCAAGGACTTAAACGCAAAGATGGAATATTCTGGGAGGGGAGGTAAGTGTCGGTTTTAAGGACTTAAGTGGTGTTAGACTCAAACTTGGATGACAAGTTTGAGGCTATATAAACACTCGTTGGAAGCCTTAAAGATATACGACACACACAATTAAAACTTTAGCAATATTGTTTTTCTTTTCCCTGTGACACCTCGATAGACCAAAACAAAGTTTGACTTTGCCCTCTGTTTGTTTCATTCGGCAAAGAAAGAAAAGGAATAGCCAATAGGGTTATTTGATTTAAGTAACAATATTTGTAGTATAATAAAACCTTGTGTTTTATTATTATATTGTTCTTCGTTCGTGACGTGGTACTAGCATACGCATATTCTTGTGACGTGTATGTATGCTTTGATAGAGATAACCTACTTTGGTTATTAGTGTTTCGATCCTTGTTAGATTCAAGATCCGGTGTTTATCTATTTTTCAATAGATTCGAGGTTAGTATTTTATGTGTTTTGATTATGTGTTTTAATTCATAACATTAAACATAGATCCATCCGCTGCGTACTCGTGGTATTGATGGTTTAATCAATATGAATTCCCAATAGTGGTATCAGAGCCAGGTTGTTTGGTGTTATGGGTTACACATAGAGTCGCTTGCTACGCTAATTAAACACATATATTAATTGTTATGACAATAACATGCATTATTGTCATTTAATTAAATCTTGATCTTGTTTAATATTAATGGTTAATAAAAGAGGTTAGGAAAAATTAAAAGATATTGTAATATGGATTCTTCTTTTTCTTTTTCCGATCTTAAGGCTTACGCGGTCATGACCTATGACGCCTGTGGTCCACTTGGTACCTAGCTCGAAAACCTTGTGGGAGCCTTAGATTCTCCAATTGGGGAAGACTCATTCTTGAGTTTTGGAGCATTACTTGTTACTGTTTTCCATTAGAGTCTGTCTTCACCTCTAACCCTTTTTCTGTCTGTTTTAATTGCTTATATGCTTAATTCCTTGTGACTTGTTTACATATATGCTTTTGATTTTGGAAATAAAAACAGACTAATTACTTATATCGAAACTTGTTTTAATTAAATCGTGGGTTCCATCAAGCTATTGAGGGTGTGGATCATTACCGAAGCTACCGGATATAGCTGCGGAGATCGTGAGATTTAATTATTGTCTGTTAATATACACACTTAATTCCTTGTGACCGGTTATGTGTTATGTGTAAAACTTGTTTTTTTTACACTTAAACGGACTATAAACTATCGAAATTTGATTTGATTAAATCATTGGTTCGATCATGCTATTGAGGGTGTGGATCATTACTCGAAGCTACCAGGATATAGCATGATGGATATCGTTTGATTTAATAAACTTTAACTATAAGATACCTAAAGTTTTGTACTCTTATCAATGATCTTTTGGTTAACACCAAGATCTAGGGTTTTGCATGGCCTTTTCCCGCCCCACTACATGTTTCGGCATTTGTGGGAATTATTGGAAGAACTTGGGTCTTATGACTCATGTAGAGTACAATATAGGGTTCTTGACCATTCTTTGCCCGTGATATTAGTACACCTAAATAAGTTGAAAAATTGTTTTTTGCAAACTTGTGTTACAAAGATGTTTGCATGCTTCTTTGTACACAATTTTTGATACATGTTTTTGTCAAAAATTATGTGATACCCTATTTGAAATTTAAGTCTATGCCATCCAAGTTTGAGAACACTTGCACTTGCCTTTTGCTTTTCGTGGGACGTGAGTGAATTGCAACCCAAGGTGTTTATTCTCTGGCGTAGGACCTAGAGTTATTTACACATGTTCTCTAATTGGAGGACTTAATCGAGTCAAGCGGGTGAGATCCTTGATCCCGAGGCATAGGATGAGACAAAACATGCATGACACTAGCAGCTTGTACTCTAGTGCCATAAGTCTCATAAATCTAAGAATTGCACTTGTAATGTAATTGTCGCACGCCGCCTACCTCTTGTATCCACAAGACTTACCAGAGTAGTAAGCACTACCGTGATGAGTGGGAGTTCAAGAGGATCTTAGTCTTTTAGTAAATTAATTGTTTTATTTATTAAAACATGGGTAGTTAATTTGTAAAAGAATTAATTATCGAAAATACTAAAATCTTGAACTTTGTTTTATTGTAGATGGCAGCAAATCAAGCCGTCAACAATTCGATCTCGTGTCTTTCCTTGAAAAGGAAAAACTTACTGGATCTAACTTTCTCGACGGTATCGAATTTGAGGATCGTCCTCACACCAGGATAAGTTAACCTATGTGGAGCATCCCATACCGCCACTGTTCCTCAAACTCCTGACGCAGGTTCTGCCGATGTCCTTGCTCACGCCCAATGGGTTAAAGCATCCAAGGACATAGTCGTCTTATGCTCATAAGCATGACTCCAGAACTTCAAAAGAATTTGGAGCACTTTGATGCATATAACATGCTTAAGGAATTGAAGACCATGTTTGCTCAACAAGCAGAACATGAACTCCTTGAGATCGCAGGTGCCTTTCATGCATGTAAGCATGAGGAGGGTCAATCTGTTTGCACCTATGTTCTGAAAATGAAGGGCTATCTAGATCGACTGGAACGCCTTGGTCACCCAATGTCATCCGCCTTGCAGTGAGCATGATTCTTACCTCTCTGAACAAGGACTTTGCTGGATTCAGACAGAACTATAATATGCAATGCATGGGGAAGACAGTGAATGAAGTGCATGCAATGCTTAAGCTGCACGAACAGGGGCTTCCTAAAAGAGATGCGCTCTGCTGTACTTGCTATAAGAGCAGGAAGGATCCAGAAGAACAATAAAAACAAGAAGCCGCATAATGGTGCTCAGGGCAAGAATCGTGGCAATGGCAAGGCTAAGCTTGCTTATGTCCCCAAGGCCAAGATTCCCCTCCACCTAAAAAGGAGCATCCTGCTAAGGACACTGAGTGTCATCATTGTCATCAGATTGGACACTGGAGGAGGAATTGTCCTACTTATTTAGCCGAGTTGATGCAGAAGAAGTGCAATGTGGGTAGCAATGCTAGCACATCATGTATCTTCGTCATAGAACTTTATACTTTTCCTCATAAATCTTGGGTATATGACACTGGTTGTGGTACTCACATCTGTAATACTACTCAAGGTCTCGTGGTAAGTAGGAAATGAAGCCCGGAGCTTTAAGCCCAGACGTGGGGAATGGAAACCGTGCAACCGTTGAAGCTATAGGAACTTTTGATTTGTCACTTCCTAGTGGTTTAATAATTTTTTTAGACAATTGTCATTATGCTCCTAGTATTACTAGGGGTATTGTTTCAGTTTCACTTTTGAAAGACAAGGGTTTTACTCATTGTTTTACGGATATTGGTATTTCAGTTTCAATGAATAACTTGTTTTATTTTAATGCTGTTTCTAGGAATGGTATTTTTGAAATTGATATGCATGATTTTGTTTTAAATGATTGTTCTATGTATTCTGTTAATAGTAAAAGATCCAAGCGTAACTTGGACTCTACATTCTTGTGGCATTGCCGACTTGGGCACATTAACAAGAAACGCATTGAGAAGCTGCAACACGATGGGCTTCTTAAATCAACTGACCTTGAGTCTTTTGATAAGTGTGAATCTTGTGTGTCTGGGAAGATGGCGAAAAAGCCTTTTTCGCATAAAACGGAGAAAGCTACATATCTGCTTGGACTCATACATACTGATGTATGTGGCCCTTTTAGAACTATGTCAAAACAAGGATACAACTATTTCTTAACCTTCACTGACGACTTTAGTCGATATGGTTATGTTTACCTGCTTAAACATAAACATGAAGTTTTTGAAACTTTCAAAGTATTTCAAAGTGAAGTTGAGAATCAACTTGGAAAGACCATAAAGGCTTTACGGTCCGACCGTGGAGGCGAATATATGAGTCAAGAGTTCATTGATCATCTTAAGAAGTGTGGGATTGTCTCACAACTCTCTTCTCCACGTACACCACCACATAATGGTGTATCTGAGAGAAGGAATCGAACCCTGCTTGACATGGTAAGATCTATGATGAGTCAAACAACTCTACCAATGTCCTTTTGGGATTATGCTCTTGAGTCTGCTGCACGCATTCTCAATATGGTTCCATCAAAGAAGGTTGAAAAGACACCATATGAACTATGGCATGGGAAAGTCCCTAATTTGTCTTACTTAAAGGTCTGGGGCTGTGAGGCATTCGTGAAACGTGATACGCCTGACAAACTTGAACCAAGATCTATTAAGTGTGTCTTTGTAGGATACCCAAAGGAAACAATGGGTTACTACTTCTACTATCCACCTGAGCACAAGGTATTTGTTGCTAGGTTTGCTGAGTTTTTTGAGAATCGTCTCATCTCACAAGAGGCAAGTGGGAGGATCGTAGAACTTGATGAAATTCAAGAAGATACTCACCCTTCTGAAAATACTAGCCAACTTCCTGAGATGGTTGAACATGAAAGTGTTGAACCTGAAAGTGAAGTCATTCCTGTTCGTAGGTCCTCAAGGACAATACGTGCACCCGATCGAATGTGTTTATACGTCGATTCAGAGGAGCATGAGTTAGGGGATCTTAATGAGCCTGCTAACTATAAAGCTGCATTAGCAGATCGTGAATCTAAAAAATGGCTTAAGGCTATGAACGAGGAAATGAAATCCATGAGAGACAATGAAGTCTGGATTGAAGTTGACCTCCCTCCTAACGCTAAAACCGTTGGTAGCAAGTGGCTCTTCAAGAAGAAAACTGACATGGATGGAAAGGTACACACCTATAAAGCTCGTCTTGTGGCAAAAGGTTATACTCAAACCTACAATGTAGATTATGAGGAAACCTTCTCGCCTGTCGCAGACATAAAAGCTATTAGGATTCTTTTAGCCATAGCAGCGTACTATGACTATGAGATTTGGCAAATGGATGTCAAAACTGCCTTCTTAAATGGTCACTTAACCAAAGAGGTTTACATGGACCAACCTGAAGGATTTGTCAATCCACGATATCCTAACCGTGTATGCAAGCTACAACGATCCATTTATGGTTTAAAGCAAGCATCTAGGCAATGGAATAAAAGGTTTGATGAGGAGATCAAGAAGTATGGTTTCACTCAAAACCTTGATGAGCCATGTGTATACCGTAAGGCTAGTGGGAGTAATGTAGCATTCCTAATCTTATATGTTGATGACATATTGATCATGGGAAACAACATTCCAATGTTACAAGCTATTAAAGCCTATCTTGGAAATTGTTTTTCTATGAAAGATTTAGGTGAAGCTGCATATATTCTAGGAATCAAGATCTACAGAGATAGATCTAAGCGGTTGATTGGACTTTGTCAAAGTGCATACATTGAGAAAATCTTGAAAAGATTTAATATGGCGAATTCCAAGCGTGGAACTACCCCAATGCAAGTAAAACTTGAGTTGAGAAAATCTCAAGGACCCTCAACACCTGTAGAGGTGGAACGCATGAAGAGGATTCCTTATGCCTCGGCTGTAGGATCCATCATGTATGCGGTGAGGTGCACTAGAACTGATGTTGCGTTCGCCGAACTTAACAAGTCGATTTCAAGTAGATCCAGTGAGTGTCATGGTCTGCTGTGAAGAACATACTGAAATATCTCAGATATACTAAAGATATGTTTCTTGTTTACAGTGGAGACCCAAACAGAGAGCTCAGAGTTACCGTTATATCGATGCTGGGTGGCAGACCGACAAGGATGACACCAAGTCGCAAACCGGATACGTTTTCATTCTAAACGGAGGCGCCAGTAGTCGGAATAGTGCCAAGCAAAGCATCACTGCGATGTCTTCTACAGAGGTGAATACACTGCCGCTTCAGAAGCTGCAATGGAAGCTATTTGGATAAGGAAGTTTATTGATGAGCTTGGAGTAGTCCCCACCAATAAAGAACCTATGGAAATGCTTTGTGACAACACTGGAGCATTAACCATTGCCAACGAGCCCGAGCTCGAAGGCCAAGCATTACAAAAGGAAGGTTCACTATCTTCGTGAGGTTATCGCAGATAATGAAGTAGTACTTAACAAAGTTCACACAGATGACAACTTAGCTGATCCATTTACTAAGGCGTTGCCTTTGAACAAGCATGTTGAGCATGCTAGTGGTATTGGACTTCGTTCAGTTAGTAGTCTCATGTAAATCTGTTTTGATTTTAGTATTTGGATAATGGGATATGTAAAACATTTATTATTTTGATGATTAATATACATGGTACTTGAGTTATTCATTCATATATTAATTGTGTCATATATTTGCATGTTTAATCCTTAAGTAATTTATTACTTTAAATTGTCCATTGTCGATCAATGATATGGGAGTATCGTTGAATTAAGGCAAATGTGAGAGATTGGTTATATTATTTGAATACTAAGGATGTTTCTGCCAAACTCACATGTTATCCACATGCTATGGATATTGGATTTCCCAAACCTACGAGTCATCACTTTATGGATCGTCGTATTTAAGTGATATATTGTAAATGGTTGTTTTATTTGTCCCCTGACTTGATATGTAAGCAGGTCTTGCATGTGTGGATCTTTCTTCTTGACTATAGTCAAACGCTATCCTGAACAAGGTGGTTATAAAGGCTATTCTCAGAAGTTGGTTGAAGCGCATGAATGACACGTGTAGTCAAAATAGAATTTGTTCCTCCACTTGTCTTCTTGAGTATGATACTACTGGGCCCCTCGCTGAATTAATCAGATGTTTGCATGGCCGTGCCCGAAGTGTAAATCAAGATGATACTTGTTTTACGTTTGGTAATCTTGATTAATTTCTAAAACGAGAAACAGAATAATTGAACAATATGGAATGACTTTGATCCATATCCATAGTTCAACAAGTATCTGAAACAAAAGGATAATTTAAAATTGTAAACCATTTACCTAGTTGTTTTATGAAACCACACTCAGGTATTTCTGGGAGCAATGTGGTGTTGCTAGACGCTTAACATTGTTAGTATGAATTATCAGGTTATGACTAAATCGCAAGTGGGAGCTGTTGGTTATGCTCTTAATCATAGTCGATAATTTGTACGGCCGGGAATACGTGAGCCTATTGGGGCATACACGTATACACTGAAGAATATGTATTTATTAATATAAGTAATATATTAAACGTTATATATTAATTATATTATGTCACGGAATGTTTAAAGGGCCAAAGAGGAAAAAGAATTATTTGCTTGGAGTTTAGGTTAAAGTAATTAATATCTTGTTTACATATTAATTAACTCAAGGACTTAAACGCAAAGATGGAATATTCTGGGAGGGGAGGTAAGTGTCGGTTTTAAGGACTTAAGTGGTGTTAGACTCAAACTTGGATGACAAGTTTGAGGCTATATAAACACTCGTTGGAAGCCTTAAAAATATACGACACACACAATTAAAACTTTAGCAATATTGTTTTTCTTTTCCCTGTGACACCTCGATAGACCAAAACAAAGTTTGACTTTGCCCTCTATTTGTTTCATTCGGCAGTAAAGAAAAGGAATAGCCAATAGGGTTATTTGATTTAAGTAACAATATTTGTAGTATAATAAAACCTTGTGTTTTATTATTATATTGTTCTTCGTTCGTGACGTGGTACTAGCATACGCATATTCTTGTGACGTGTATGTATGCTTTGATAGAGATAACCTACTTTGGTTATTAGTGTTTCGATCCTTGTTAGATTCAAGATCCGGTGTTTATCTATTTTTCAATAGATTCGAGGTTAGTATTTTATGTGTTTTGATTATGTGTTTTAATTCATAACATTAAACATAGATCCATCCGCTGCGTACTCGTGGTATTGATGGTTTAATCAATATGAATTCCCAACAGAAGCAAGATCCATAAGACATGGTTACAAGAACTGCCTTTAGTGCTTTTCAAATGGCTTTTCCAACTTTACTAATGAATGTACTCATTTTCAATTGTAATTATGGCTCATGCTCATGCTTACAATCACTTTTTTCGCTAATGTTATTTCTTTTACTTTTTATAGCTTCTT
The DNA here is from genome assembly GCA_910596185.1 of Chrysanthemum makinoi. NCBI lineage: Eukaryota > Viridiplantae > Streptophyta > Magnoliopsida > Asterales > Asteraceae > Chrysanthemum > Chrysanthemum makinoi. The sequence goes on from OU343221.1 coordinate 229,111,129, forward strand.
TGTAACTACTAGAAGTGTATCATTGTATTGTTGCCAAAGCTAGGCGTTTTTCGATGCTTAAGATATAATAACTATGCAGCAAGCAACAGTATCTATAAATGGAGTTCAACTTTATTTGATATTCATATTAAGTTCAACAAAGCATCCAGAAACTATCCATCAAAACTAAAGCACCATTCGGATTTTAGCTAATAGAACGAAACTAGAAGCAGAGCTACATATCACGAGGAGGCTTTCCTTCCAAAAAAGATGTAAAAAGCGCGAGTGCACGAGCAGGTTGACAGCTTGGTACAAAGTGTCCCGCTCCTCTAATGGTCACAAACGTCAAGTTTTCATATTCAGTCACGTACCCGCCAACCTAAACATAAGCAAAACAATATAACATGAACAATTCAAACAAGCAGACTAGACAATAGTACTATATATTTGAATTGTGGTTATCAATTTCAGACCTCTTCTTTCAAGTACCATGGATACCATGGTGTCTTGATCACTGTATTAAGTTTCTTTATAGCGTATTGTGTTGTTGTGATGGCCACTCTACTATCAATATCTCCACTGCAGTTTTAAAACATGATCAAATGTTATACCGTAAACTGAAATTACACATATAGATTTTATCGATACGAAAAACAAATAGATATGTAATTGTTACCTGTAAAGCCAAAAACGAATGCCACTATCCATAACCTTTTGGATGGTTGGCAACACAGTAAATGGTTCGTCATTCCAGTTATCAAATATCTCGTCACTATGAACAAAAAGCAACAATATAAACCTTCTTTGTGCAAAAAATAATTTTATGAAGTGGTGTAAAGTTAATATTTGAGAAAGCGGTCTTACTTGCAGTCTCGCCATTGTCCAGGAATGCCTGTGAGATTTGCGTGAAGTGCTTTTTGGACTTCAGGAATGTTTAAGTAACTTTCGACGTAGTATAAACCACAAGGATCAAATCCATATGTCTGCATAAGATTAGAAGCAAAGATTTATCATGTTATCACGTATTTTTTTTGGGTTTCAATAATAATAAAAGGTAGAACATAAAGCTACCTCACTAGATGTTCCATTTATACACAATGGAGCATATATATCATAAGCATAGATGTTTCCAACAAGCTCATTCTCTTTTTTAAGGTAAGCATTACACTCATCAGAGTAATTTGAATTCCATGAAAAATTGCAATTTGTGACTATTCCATCATGGATTTCATCACTAACCATCGAACGTGACCACAAATAATCATGCCTTCCCGTTCTTTGAGTTTCTTTGTCGATATATGCATTTCCAATCTAAAAGTACCAAAATTAGTACATTAAGTTACAAAAGTTAAAAAATAAATACTCCGTAATAAAGAGTCTATGTGACGGTGAATTGAGGATTAACAAAATAAAAAACGAAAGTATACTTTATTCAATTGTTTTATATTATTGAGCTTACCGCAACCCCCTTGAGGTTGATAATGGTAAAATTTCTGTTCTTGTTGCTTTCAAGTATAAATTCGGCAAGTTGAGGTAAATAATGACCCGCGTAACTCTCTCCAGCGAGGTAAAGATCTCGGGTTTTGTACTCAGGGAACCTTTCTAACCAATTGATTAGAAATGCATATGAATCTTTTGCAGTTAGTGTGTCTCCAGGGTATTTGTAGTCCGAGGATGTGTTCGAGTATGAAAATCCAACACCAGCAGGTGACTCCAAGAAGAGCATATTAGCAACTACATAAGTTTAATGTTGTTAGATACTACTAGATCAATAGTTGTATTTGCTAATGAACAAATATACTTCAAATTAAAGTTGTTTTTAGTTTGTTATTCAAGATAAAATATTGTGACGTATTTTGTTAGTTTGTTTGTATGTACATGAGAGTTTATAGTAACCCAGTAATGTTTTTTGTAAGATTACGTGTATCCATTTATTTACTTATTACGAGTTTTCATATATAATATAAAGAAAAATAAACAAACACGTTGGGTGATATAAATGAGTTCATTCAAGTCTATAAGAAAATAGAAAATGTTATGCAACTAAATATATGTTACCAAAAAAAATAAATAAATAAATAACATTTTCCAACTTTTAGATATATACACCACCATTTTCATCAACCAAACAAAAGTTCTAAGAAGTACTCACAATTTCAATTTGTTTCGTGCTTCAACCATAAGTTAAAAGCTTTGACGGTCAAACAAGAAAAGAAATTTGATGAAAACTAGAATGGTAGAGGACAAATGCTATCGTCAGTTCGTAACCCACTCGTGCAATATTTGCGACTTAATACTTAAATGCATTAACACATCATTATATTCTCTTTTCTCCAAAAAAAAAAAAAAAAAAGGGTATATTTTTGTATTGCAAAAATATTTTTATTGAACAATCTATAACATAAGAGTTGATCAATATACAGTAGTAGAGGTGGCAATTTGTGCCCAAAATAAAAAAAATAGGCTAAATGGGCAAGTTTTTGAAATATTTGGGCACATTTGGACCTCTTTTTGAAGGCAGATGTATTGCTTCCATTTATGTTAAATAAGATAATGGGCATGTTTTTTTCGAACATTAGATTGTTTTAAAGAAAAACTTATATTTAATTTTTTAAATATAAATGAGGTGTTATGTTTGAGGAATTTATTTCGTCGTTTTGAGTTTTTTTTAAAGCGATTCGTATAACATTTGTTTCGCTTCGCCATTGCCACGCAATTTACCGCCTGTTTGTACCATAGCTTTCGTGCCCGGCCCTCGCTACCGCCCGCCCGTTTTGCCACCTCTAACAGTAGTAACTTTTAGTCAATAAATTTTAGAGTCTGCTAAAATGATTTTTTGTATCATCTTTTTCATTTAGGAGATTTAGTAATTTATATTAATACTATAATACAAAAGCGTATTTTTTATATATAAAAAAAGAAAGAAAAAAAAGGGCATTTATAGACAGCACTTTGTTTCGGCTTTTTTTCTTTCATTTTTCCGCACCCAAAATTGTTTTAGCCACATATTTTATGCACAGTTTCGAGTTTTTCTTCCCAAAAGAATTAAACTATACCCATCACATTTTAATTAAAAAAAAAGGGGTTAAATCAAATCTTTGAACAATAATGAAACAATTTACCTTTATTCCAAGAATGCTTGTTTTTTGATAGAGTTTTACCATTTTTATTTACTCGAAATGGTCCAAGTTCCATCATCATTCCACCTCCGATTGAAGAACAACCCGGTCCTATAATAAGTTAAGCAATTAATATTTACATCGAAATAAGATTTGAATAAACATATATGATAGATTTAAGTATCTTAGGTATTTTCGTACCTCCATTAAGCCATAACACTAGAGGTTTTGTGGAAGACTCATGTGTCGACTCAACAAAATAGTAGAATAAAGCTCTACCGTTTTGAGGATCAGTAGTTACATAACCAGAATACTGATTAAGTTTTGTGTTTCTCGGTTGTCCTGGTAACCTTGAAATCTTGTCAGCCTCCTTCAACCCGTCATGGGAGGTTACATGAATATGAAAATCCTCCGATTTCAATTCTTGACTCACATATGTTGTTTTTGCATGCTGGACCTCTAGAAAATTCAAGAAACGGTCGGATTGAGGGCTAACACATTGAGCAAAAATCAAGAGACACAGCCGAATAGAAATCATAAAAGCCGCTTTCATTGTGAAGATAGATTGTTGAGACTCGATTTGATTTGATTGAAACTATTTTGTAACTGACCCTTAATTTAATATGGCATATATCAAATTAAAGTACATTCTAAATGTTTGCCAGGTTTGTTTCTTATATGTCCAAATTGATGATATCATCATTATAATCTCCCATGGTGATAAAACACATGACAAATTTTGACTAACTTGATGTATCATGTGACAAGATATTTTTCTAATCTATTTTTTTTAACCACCGAAAGTATATGATTTATTTCTTGTATCAGGATAAAAAGATTTGTTTTCTACATCACTTTTCAAAAGATGGTTATACGCAAGACTAGACAAGAAGTGGTATTAAAATGTCTTTTAAACGAGCTTTTGTAAGTATGCCTTATTGGGCTAGGACATATTAAGCGCATTTTGGATGAAGATATGCAAAATGTGGTTGCCTTAGCGTCCTGATTTAAATTTTAGTTTTGGTTCCTTTTATTTATTGTCAATCTTTTGTTGCATGTATCCAAACAATTAGGGTGCGTTTAGTTGGGGGAAAACACCCTTGTTTTCCACAAAATGTTTTGTGGAAGACAAGGAAAATAGAGATCGCATTCAAATTATCATTTTTCAACAAAATGTTTTGCAAAACACAAAATCCCTTATTCCTAATCTAACAAGGAAAATTAGAAAACAAATTTTAGTTGTTTTCCTTGTTTTCCTTTGTAACCCCCAACCCTCCATCCCTTCTTCAAAATAGAAAATACAAATATCAACTAAACACATTTTCTATATTTTCAAGTGTTTTGTGGAGATAAATTTCCCATCCAAATTTTTACAAAACTAGAGATAGAAAACAAGGGAATTTTTTCTCCAACTAAACGCACCCTTAATGTTTTTACTTTTACACTTGTGTATTACTCCTTCTTTCCCAAAATTGTTCACCTTTCTGTTGGATTGTGGGAGTTTAAAACACGCCTAAACGACTAAAGGTATGTGAGACTATGGGGGCACACACGATAAACACGAGAGTACGTGTCGAACGTATTTTATACTTGAATATATACCCGTTTTATGCATGAGCTTGACCCGATTCTCTGCATGACCCATGGGCTTGTTTAAGTCTTAAAGTGGGTCGAATTTGGAGATGTCTTGGGCCTAGTACATCCAACTGATCGGGCAAGACAAAAGAGGGATGGGCTTGTTGCTTGACGACCAAGCCAAGACCCAATATCAAGGGTCGGTTTGTTTTGTTTATAAACAAACACACCCTACCTAATACCACGATGATATAGATATCCCACTTCAACTTCATGCATAATCTGCTATCCTAAACTATCCCTATAAAACTACTACCCTAATTCCCAGTTGACTTGTTTTAAAGTCGACTAAGAGTTTGCTTGTTTTATTTAAGATCTAAACTTGCATTGTTCTTCGATCCAAGTGTTTAGATTTTGTTGATGGTTTACTGCTGGAACCTGGTTCTTGAATAGCAGCAGATAAGTGGTTTTTGTTTCCTGATCATGGGTCTTTCTCGGACAGGAAGCATAATATTTCGGACATGTTTGTCCGATATCGGGTAAAAAAAAAGTAAACAGCTTCTTGGTTGTTTTATTGTCGGACAGAAAAGAAGATGTGATCTTAGTGGTTTTCTTGTTCGTGTGGTATTCAAGTGTTTCAAGTGTTGATTGGGTTTATGTTCTCGACTAGCTTTTATCGAACGTGCTCATTTTATGTGTTGTGTGTGATACTCGTAGAGGTATATATTTTAGATACTTTGGGTTTTATATTGGTATTCTTTTTCGTTCACTTGCATGCATTAATCGCCAAATGTTAGTTTTATTATTTACCTTTTATTCAATTTTGTTTATTAAATAAGTGTTAATCTAATTGCGATAACTAGATCCAAATCCGCGGCGTACTCGTATGCGTTACTTGGCTAACGTAGTTCTAAAATCCCAACAGTAGCATCACGAGCCATCTCGTTTTTACGATTATGGGTTACACGTTTCTTATTAATAAACATGTTTAAAAGGCTGCCTGAAACTAATTTAGTTATTCGTTTTATTTTTGTTTTGACAACTATATGCAATACTTGTCAATTATTAATAAAAAATAACAAGTCACACACAAATTAAAATTAAATTGTTAATTAGAATTAATTTGTTAATTGGAATTAAATTTGTTAATTAGAATTAAAAGTTAATTAGAATTGCTTGTTAATTAGAATTAAATGTTAATTAAAATTAATTAATTGTTAATTAGAATAATATTGATAATTAGAATTACATATTGTTTATTAAATACATAAAATTGCGTAATTACTTGTTAATTGAGATTGCCATGCTTTTTATGTGTTTTTCCGGTCACAAGACCCACTCAATTGCTTTTTGTGATGTATGGGGCGATCTAGGTTTTGTATCTAGTGACGGTCTTATGGTTCTCCTTTTGGGGAAGACTCGCGAGAGAACTCGGATCAATATGTGTTTATATATTGATGTTTATGCTTATATGTTTGTGATTCCATCATGTGCATTATTGTTACTTGCTTTGACACCTAATTGTATGCAATATGAAATAATACATATCCTAACCATAACATTAATATTGGTCTTTATTTACACGCCTAAATATCATGCTCATTGTGACCTGCTATTTGATTCATGGAAAATGGTTTTTGTAAAATAAAGTGACCTAAACTATTGAAACAAGTTTTTCATGAATTTAAAAACTAGATGCTATGGACACTTGGGATGTACGACTCACCCACTAGAACAAACTAAAAAGGGGGTTTAAAGAGGTGCGCATAGTCGCACCGAAAGGATGTCTAGGTTATTGCTTCAGCGCTTACCTGGTCCTCTGCCTCCCTGTGCGTTCGATTGGAGCTACCGTGAACCATGATGATCACTACAGTGTCATTACCAAGAGTTTTTAAAATTAGTGTTACAATGTTGTTTTGCATGCTTCTTTGTACATGACTTTTACCACATTTATATGTGCATACCTATTTGTTAATTTTAAGTTTATGTCATCCAACTATGAACACGTGCATTTGGATTGACTTCTCTGGTCAGACCTAAGGGCCTTTCCAACTCATGGTAATTATTTCGCTTTGGTCAGACCTTTGGTTATTTTTACACGTTCATACTTGGTCGACTTATTTCGAGTTGGCTTGGTCAGACCTTGAACCCGAGGCATAAGATGAGAACTAAACATGCTCATGACATTACTACTTGTCTACTAATGTCTTGATCAGTCTCATAAATCTAAGAGTTGCATTATGCAATTAACGCTCGTCGCTTACCTCTTGTCCTATTTTATTTACGCCCTGGTCAGACCTTTGGTAATTAAGTGGGAGTGCAAGATGGATCTTAGTCTTAATTAGTAATTAATTGGGTAGTTAATTCTTTTAAGAATGTAATTATCGAAAATACTATTATTAAACTTTCTATGTTTTGATTAAATTGTGTTGTTGCAACATAATTCGTAAACAAAGTTTGAAAGACAAACTTAGTCTCTTTTCATAGTAAGAAGAGTGAGACTTATTCCTATCTTTTCTCCTTAGTTAACAAACTAAGATAGGATTACAAACTATTAAACTCACAGATGATCTTTCATTACCCTTTTGTGGTCTAGAAATTATTGAAAGATAGAATATTTTGTGTAACTAGAAAACATTGTGTTTATAGCTACCAAAATAAATGACATCCTGCACTTGTCACAATGTATGAGTTTAAACCACAAAGAGTAAAGAAATTACTATAATATTTGCTAGGTAATTTTCTTGGACTCTTATTATTCCTAAAGTGCTAAATACCCTTGGGGCTATGTAGACGATAAAGGAGGAATTGCATGCTAAAGATTCAAGGTAATTGAATGTAAGAATGGTCAGTCCATTATCTACATAAGTAAAACTTCAAATACTCTGTTCAATACCTAAGTACATGCTACTCAAAGGCATTTGAAGAGAATTGGAAAATATATAAAACTGCTATATGCTTTCTACTGGAAATGTAACACTTACAATGTTGACATATCCAGTGGGAGCAATTGCATTTATTACTGAAATAACATTCATGTAATGTTGTTAATTTCAGTGGGAGCTACGGGATTTATTTCCTTGTTAGTCACGCATCTCATTTCAAACTTGCTTTGAAATAATTCATTACTTTCCGAATATGAATGACCATTGCTTAAAGGAAATTGCATTTTATTTTATAAGATAACATGTTGCCTTCCTGTTGTCGATTCCTGAAGCGTTATCTATAGAATAACAATTCACAATTCCTTATTAAAGGTTATGGTTCTAAAACTACTTATGATATCTATGACATTATCATATCGTTTGAACAATCAATCACGTGTTGTTTGTTTTCATAATATGATGTTGTACCTTACACAAGTGGGAGAAATCTCAAAGTGTGTGCAAGGAACAATAATATTATTGGTATCTCTTGACCGCAAGGTAAGAAAACAAGAATTCTTCTAGGACTTAAACACGTGAGATGTTTATTGCTCTACTACATTCTTAATAATGATTCTACTAGGGCTTGAACACGCAAGATGTTTGTTGCCCTACTACATTCAAATGTCATGATATAGTGTAAAGATACTTCAACATTTGACTACATGTTTTAGTCAACATAATTATGGTTATATGATAATGATCATAATTTTGAAGTATAAAATTAACTTGAAATTACTATAGAACTCAAGAGTTTGCGTTCGTGATTATTTTTGTTAGTATATTATGCTTACATATTAAGACATAATTAAAAAGTCCTTGAATTAATCAATGACTTATAACATAAAGTATATAGTAAAATTGTTATGTCTTCTAATTAACACATAAACATAAGGCCTTTGAATTATTCAAATACTTATAATGTATTATTGAAATTTTCTGTTTTCTTGTAAACACATGAACATATAATTCTTGAACAGTTCTGTCTTCTTGTGAACACGTGAACATAAGGTTCTTGTATTGTTCAATGAATATACATTATTGCATGCACTTGGTTCGTAAATACTTTATAAGCATTTTGGCTCGACCCAATTGACAAGTATTTGGTCCAAATAGAATTAAGTTATCCATGGAATTCTGATATAGTTTCACAATTCTAATATGCATAGAATACCATTTCATTATGGTATGTCTATTGTGTTGGATCAAACCTTATTCATATTGTTTGGTTCATGATAGCTTTAATTGCTCTACCTCCAAAACATATCAAGGTTACAAATTGCGTGTGTCATGGATACACTCAATATAGTTCAAACCTAGAAGGTATTCAAGATAATCTAAAACTGAAAACCCTAATTCATTAGAGATTTTATGTTTTTCACTCAAAACAATTGAATCCTAAATCCTTTTGGATTTTTGATTATTCTACACTTCCTAGCTTGAAGATTATAGTTTTGATGTTCTTCCTAGCTTGATGAAACACAAAACTGTTGCTAGAAATTTTGGTTGAAGAGTGATACTAAATTAGAGTTTTTCTATAAACCCTAATTTGAGTTGTTGGAAGGAATTCCATTATGTCTTGATTTAAGTTCTGAATTTGTTATAATCTTATGAAGCATTTTATTAACAAATCTAGAGATGAGAACTTAAAATGTATTTTGTGGTTCCCAATAAAGAACAATTTATTGTTGCTTAAATACTTAGTATTTAGAGAATTGTCTCTACTTACAAAAGTAAGTGGGAGCATATACAAATTTCAAAGTTTTTGAGAACAAAATACTTAACCTTCTAAAATCCACTTATTAATGTCATACTAAGGTTAAACATGAAAATGTCAACCGAAGTATATTGATTACTCTCATTCATAAATCCGAAATGATGCCTCATCACTTGAATGATATTTTATATCAATGCTGAGGGATATAAGTTAGAAGATTATTGTAAATCAGCTAACTACTAAAATACATTATCACATCTTGAATCTGATAAATGTTTTAGAACTATGAATGATAAGATGCAGTCCTTAAAAGGCAAATCAAGTTTTGTGATTGATTGTTATTTCGCCTAACAGTTAACCTATGAGGTTGGAATGAATTTCTTTTGAAGAAAAACTCACAAGGACAAAATTGCATACATATTAATGCATGGCATTTAATAAGAAGTTTTTAATCATACTTAAGCAATTGAATGTGATTAAATTTTCTTATATAATACACGCATTAATTATATAAAGATATTTAATTGTCATACATGTTCCTTGTATAAGGAATATGGCAATTAAATTTTATAACTCTTTCTTTATGATTATCTTTTACGAGGACGGTGTGTAATCAAAAAGGTTATGAATTTATATTATTTTTATGTAGTATACAAAATTTAAGAAATCCATGTTTTGGATTGGATCATGCATCTAGGAGCTGGGATCTTGAATTTAATTACATATGATTCTGATTAAATTAAGACAACTCTTGAGTATATCTGACATTAAGTGAAAGCAATGTGTTTTTCCTCAAAAATTTATATGATGAAGATATCATTTCAATTAAGCTAGATATTGATCCTTAAGCTTGGAATGAAACTTCACTTGAAATTTAGAGAATAAAACAAAAAACCTTGAAATAAGTGTTTATCTGGAATAAACAAATGCGAAAAATTAAGTCTAACACAAATGCAATATATCATTCAAGCAAGTCTTAAATGGTACATTTCACTTGAATTAATTTATTACATGGATGGAAACCTTATATTGTTTTAACTAAGGATTCATCATGTATATATTATATTATGTATAAGACTAGTTGTTGCTTTTGTATAAGAATAAGATGAGCTGGCAACAACAATATCTAATTGTGAGTGTTTAGATTATTGTTAATATAAAATTTTACGAATTATAAAGCATAATGTTGTATAAGTACAAATGATGCTAGAGGACTATGAATACTAGTTGTAGTAGGATTTTATCATTTATGATAAATCTGCTAACTAGTTATGCTCAACATAGAGCATTGTTGCATTACACATTAAGGAATGAGAATACTTTACACTTTTAAAAACTGTAAAGATGACTGCCAGTATGTCGTTGACTTCTAATACCTCATGCAAGGTAGAACGACATCTCCATACTATGACTCTTGCAATAGTATGAGCATATGAGATAAGACACTCATCTTATATTTCAAATCCCTCACTATATGTGAAATTTGAAACAAGTATTCAGAAAGTTTACTCAGATGACTATTTAGTTTTTCTTTTATAGAAAGGTTGAGAATGTTGGAAACATTAGGCTTCAACTTACTAAATGAGTTTCATGCATATCTGTTTTAGTATTTGGATAATTGGGATTGAAAGACAATTTTTACTTTATGATGAATAAAGATACTTGGTATTTGTTATTCATTCATATAATAATTGTTATCCTATATTTGCATGTTTAATCCTTGAATAATTTTATTGCTCTAAATATGTCCATTGTCGGTTAACAATATGGGAATATTGTTATGTAAGGCAAATGTGAGTGTTGGTTATATTCTAACGAGAATATGGATTGTTCCCGCCAAACTCATGTGTATTCACAAGGGATGCATATTGGATACCCCAACTTTCAAACATTTACTTTTGGATCCTTGTCATAAGTAAAATATTGAAAATGGTTTGTTAAGGTCATCCTTAGACTTGCGATGCAAGAAAGTTCTATTATGTGTGGATATCATTTTTTGTAAGTATACGCAAAACGCTATCAGAATAAGGTAGTTATAAAGGCTATATTTCGGAGTTATGTGAAGCAGCATCCATAACACTTGTAGTCAATAAAGGATTTGTTACTCCACTTGATATGTGCAGAAAGATACCATGGGCCCTCTCCAGAATTAATTAGATAATTGTTTGGCCAAACCCAAAGGGTAATGCAAGATGATACTTGATTACATTTTGTATATCTAATTAAATTCTATAACGAGAATCTAAATGGTTAAACTATATGGAATGAGTTCGGATCCATATCCATGGTTTACCGGTATCTATAACGAAGGATGATTAAAAGCAAGACATTAATAACCATGCTACTGAGAAGCTTTTACGAAACTATTATCTCAGACACTTTTAGTTAAAAAGTGAGTGAGAGCGTTGCTAGGCGTTTCCGTCGTTAGTTTTGTGTGTCATTCGACACTCCAACTCCCAAGTGGGAGCTGTTGGATTATGGGAGTTTAAAACACGCGTAAACGACTAAATGTGTGTGAGCCTATGGGGGCACACACAATAAACACGAGAGTACATGTCGAACGTATTTTATACTTGAATATATACTCGTTTTATGCATGAGCGTGACCCGGTCCTAAAGTGGGTCGAATTTGGAGATGCCTTGGGCCTAGTACATCCAACTGATCGGGCAAGACAAAAGAGGGATGGGCTTGTTGCTTGACGACCAAGCCAAGACCCAATATCAAGGGTCGGTTTGTTTTGTTTATAAACAAAAATACCCTGCCTAATACCATGATGATATTGATATCCCACTTCAACTTCATGCATAATCTGCTATCCTAAACTATCCCTATAAAGCTACTGCCCTAATTCCCAGTTGACTTGTTTTAAAGTCGACTAAGAGTTTGCTTGTTTTATTTAAGATCTAAACTTGCATTGTTCTTCGATCCAATTGTTTAGATTTTGTTGATGGTTTACTGCTGGAACATGGTTCTTGAATAGCAGTAGATAAGTGGTTTTTGTTTCCTGATCATGGGTCTTTCTCGGACAGCGAAGCATAATATATCGGACATGTTTGTCCGATATCGGGTAAAAAAAGTAAACAGCTTCTTGGCTGTTTTGTTGTCGGACAGAAAAGAAGATGTGATCTTAGTGGTTTTCTTGTTCGTGTGGTATTCAAGTGTTGATTGGGTTTTACGTTCTCGACTAGCTTTTATCGAACGTGCTCGTTTTATGTGTTGTGTGTGATACTCGTAGAGGTATCTATTTTAGATACTGTTAGCCTTAATAGTTTTTAATAGAAGTGATGGTCATTCACATTTAGGAACTTTGTAACGTGTGTTAGATATCGTGATAGAATAGTCAACGGGCTCGTGGATTGGGCTAAGCTAAATGGCTATTAGTTAAGTTAAGCTAGCCTTTTATCATTTGTAATCCAATCCATGTCCAACCCATATCCACGAAGCCCATGGCCAAGCCCATTAGGGCGTTTTGTCTTGTACTATAAATACCCCTCAAAGTCTCATTTGAGGGGTGTTCTTGAGTGTGTGTGTGTGTGTGTGTGTGTTTTACTTTGAAATAAACATCTTATTGTTTTCATCTTTCTCTACACATATACGTATAATATTATTTAATCAATTCACCATCTTTCTCATCTTTCCATCTTCTATTTACACATAGCTTTGTGTTTGGGTTTCACGTGTTATACGCATATGTGTTTGTATATTTTACGTGTATACTTGTATTGGGTTAGCTTGGTAAAGTGATAAGGTTGAGATATTTAAGGTCCTACAATTGGTATCAATCGCCTAACAATGGTTTAGGAGCGTTGTGTTACGTTTTTGGTTAGAACTTTACACATAAAGTTGCATTTTTCTCTATAAACGTGGGCTTTATGCATAAAGTTTTGATTTTACTCGGGTTGTTAAGCTTAAAGTTATAGACTTTATTGATCTTTAAGTGTTTTGGAAGAAGTTTGTGCAAAAGAAATCATTTGGAAACGTGTTTTTGGGTGAAACAAATCGTGTTTTTGCATTTCAGGCATTTTTACGCGTAAGCAACTTTTGGTCAAAACCCTCTTTTTACGCGTAAGAAAAAGTCAAAACCCTTGTTTTCTACAGCGTAAGGTCTACGCGTAAGAATTGAGTTTTACGCATAAGCTTTTGGTGCGTGCATTCTTCACTGCTTCTTACTCGCTGCTTCCCTCACTTGGATAAGTTTGTGGAACACTTCGACTTGTGAAATCTCACTAGCTTGGATAAGTTAGAGAGATACGATTCTTGTTTTACACGTAAGCAAGTTTTTACGCATAAGATTTAAATCTTATGCCTAAATCTGTAGTTTACGCATAAGCATTAACTCTTACGAGTAAGATATTTTTTACGCCTAAGACTAACATCTTACGCGTAAGGATATTTTTACGCATAAGAATTAATTATTACGCGTAAGGTTACTATTTTACGCCTAAGGTTCAAAACTTACGCCTAAGGAACAAAACTTACGCCTAAGCAACCATATCTTACGCCTAAGAACAAGTTTACGAGTATGAACTTAAGCAAAACTTCAAACGGCATTAACGTTTGAACCGTAACTCCGTTTTCAGCGTTCTACCCATCAAAACGACCGTGAGAACGAGGAGAATGACATAAAGTTCATTCAGGTCAACCTTCAAGTCCTAAAAACGCTCCGAATAGAAGTTATTGAGGTTTTTAAGTTTTTAGACCAAATTTTCACTACAACAACCGAGCTTAATATTCATCAAACACAACTCCTTTATCGTGAAATCGATCCTACATCAACTTTATCTTATCATACCTTCATCAATGGTAACTCAACAAGACATTCATGCAGCCGGTGCCGAAAACCGTCCTCCTATGCTGGAAAAAGGTGGATATCTTCAATGGACAAGTCGTATGCTCCGCTACATCAAGACCAAACCTAATGGAAAACTCATGATTCAATCCATTACGAATGGACCCTTCAAGCCTCGACAAGTCCAAATCCTTGGAAATCCTGATGCAACACCTCCCGTTCCACCATCATTTCGTGTTCAATATGAATCAGAATATACTGAAGAGGATAAGATGCAAGTCGATGCAGATGACATGGAAATTCACATTGTTCAACTAGGATTGCCAAGAGACATCTTTGCTGCTGTTGACAGCTGTGAAACTGCTTTCGATATGTGGGAACGTGTTAGAAGGCTATGTTATGGAACAGAAATTGGTAAAAAAGACATGGAGAACAAGTCGCTAACTGAATGAGAGAAGTTCACATCAACTGGAGAATCCATTGAATCCTACTATGGAAGGTTTTGCACTTTGATGAATGAGCTTATCAGAAACAAGTTGGCATCCAGAACTATCGTGCAAAACATCAAATTTCTCAACAATCTTCCAGAAGAATGGGGACGATATGTCACTATTGTCAACCAAACAAAGGACTTACATCAGGTGAACTTTGATCAACTAAACGATTTTCTGAAACAAAACCAAACTGAAGTGAATGAAGTCAGGAAAGAAAGATTGGAAAAGAATCATGATCCATTGGCACTAATTGCAAAGACTTAAACTACAGTGAATACACAACAACAAGCGTCATCATCTTCCACTAATAACAACTTGCAGCAACACATTCCACAACCACAAGCTGTTATCCCTCAACAACAATTCTATCCACCAGAACAACAAGTCATTCAACAACAACATTATCCACAATACCAGGAACAAGGAATCACTGATCTTGAAACTGAACAAGAACAAGCTTTGTCCACTGCATTTACCTTTTTGACTAAAGCATTCAGAGGTCGCTATTCCACACCAACTAACAACAACCAAAGGATTTTATCAAACACTCGCAAAAGCAAATCACGTACGGGTTTGAATATGGGTCATCAAGGACAAATGGTTGGAGTTATTGGGAATCGCAGGATATGCTACTGGATTTTGCATGGGTAATCAGGCGGTTCCGTATCGTGGTAATCGGTTGGGTCAGAATGTTGGAAATCGATGGGACGAATGTTGGGAATAGAGCAGTGGGTAATCAGAATGGGAATGCTGCAGCTCCAGTCGTTGGGAATTATGGAAATGTGAATCAGGGTAATCAGGTTAAGTGTTATAACTGTCAAGGAGTGGGTCACATGGCAAGGAATTGTCCTACAAAGCTGAAAAAGAAGGATCTTGCATATCTTCAGAAAGCTATCATGTTGGTACAAAAGGAAAACGCAGGACTTCAGTTGAGTGCTGAGGAACATGACTTTATGGCTATTATGGATGATTTGGAAGACCTCGAGGAAATCAATGCAAACTGCATCTTCATGGCAAATCTTCAGGAAGCTTCGTACAACACTGACTCTGACGCACCTCCTGTTTATGACGCCAATGCAGTATCTGAGGTACCAATCATTGATCCATGCTATAACAATGTCATATTTGATGTGTTTACTCATGACGAACAAGATTTGTGACGCCAGCACCTACTTATGATACATGCCTGGACAATCCGAGTTGTAGCAATACTAACTCAAACTCGGATGTGGATCCTAGTGGAGGCGTGTGGCACAAAATCTTGAGACCGATGAGGAAACACGTGCTTATTTTGAAACATTAATCAATAACTGTGGCATTGAAATGGAGAAAGTTAAAACGGTCAATCGCGGTTAAGGCGCGAATGCTAAATTGACCGCTGAGCTTGAGAGTTACAAGGAGAATGCAAAACCTTTTGAATTTCACAAAACAAAGAGTCGAATCGAAATTGGTTATCGAGATTCCGTTTTAAGAGAACAACAATTGCAAATCAAATATAACACACTTGATGTTAATTTGAACTTAAAAATAAAATCTTTAAACGAGGAAATTTCGATCTTAAAACCAACTTTCTACACAAAAGCAGCATTTTCGATCTTGAAAAGAGAAGAAAGTTGATTCTTGATTTTCAAAACGAGAAGATTCTCTTCTTGATGAAATTCTTGATAAGAATGAAAAAAAAATTGGAAAATTTGCTTGTTACAACGGGTTATTCAAACCAAATCAACCAATATGTTTGATTAATCGGACAAATCCATATTTTCATACAACTCAAAAAATGGCTCTTGGTAACAAACCTCCTTGTTTCCTCAAAAAGCTCAGAAAGAACGGAATGTGTTGAACAATGGAAAACCTTTGCATGAACCCATAATTGTTCATGATTCTCTTGAAACGTTAGAAATATCTGATGAAAGTAGATCAAAAATGAAACAAAAGAATTCTGAAATAAAACCAATCGATTATAACAAATGGAACAAAATTAATGGAATTACTTTTGTGTCACAAAAAGAAAAATCAAAGTTTTCCATAACACCCGGTGTTTCAAACAAGTGTGTCAACACCACTCAAAACCAGTTCAAAACCTGTTTCAACTCCCGTAGTTGTCTCAAAATCTCTTTCGAAAATCGAACAAATGTCTTCAAACAATCCTTTTAACACAAGTGATGCTAGAAGCATTTTAGATGACGTTAAAACTAGAATTGGGGATCTTCAAGAGACTGTTAAATCTAAAACCAATATTACAACTAATATATGGTTTTCAAGTTTTGATGATGAAATGAAAAGTTTTTGAAACTCAAATTTCCCCTCTGAATAACATCAACTCAAGGGTAATTCATTTTGAACAAGCATTTTTGAAAGAAACAAGTGACTTTGTCAAGGACCATAAATCCCTGGTAAAGCAAGCTAATGAAAGTGTTGAACATATCAAAGTCTTGGAAAATTTAAATGATTCTCTCTTCGAAGATGTTCTGACTACTGATATTATGTCCATTATTTTACAAACATATTCTGTTGAATATCATGAAAGACTCCAAGATGAGACCTCGAAATTGTTTCAAAATATGAAAAAGCTCTTGAAAAACTTGAAAAAGAAAATGTCTCATATTTTAAACAACTTGATCGAAAATCAGAGGAATGCAAGTATGACAAATTGTCGTATGAGCGTGCCTACAATGACATGAAAGCAAAAAATGATCTTTGAGGGCTCACTGGAATGTCAAAAAGGAAAGGCAATGGATCTGAGATTACAAAACCATTGACGAGGAGAAAGCAAATGTTCCCAAACCGTTTTCAAACCAAAAATGTCTGTTTCTCTGCCTCCTCCAAAAGTCAATGAGAAAAATGATTTATCAAAAATCACTCCACCGCCTTTCCTAAACAAAATGTTGAAAAGGGAAAGCGGTTCGAGAAACCAAAAGTTTTAGCACCGGCCTTTTTAAGATGAGTAGTACCAATGCGTCGCCTCCACATCTAAACCATATGGAACAAACGACATAAGTTTAGAAAAGCACTCTAAAGAGACCAGGATAGCCGAAACCACTTCTCTAGATAAAAATGTGAATCCTAATGAGTGTGCCTTACCTTCTACAGGACTAGGAAGCACCTCTAGGAATAGCACTAAAGCCTAAGAGCAATACAAGGAACAATAGAGTCTCGCATGCCTCTAAGAGTAGTAGCTTGAATAAAGAGAAGAAAGTAGAACACCCTAGGAATTTACCGCTTTGTAATAAGAAAGACATTTCATCTGAATGTAATGAACCTATGAAACTTGCTAAGTCTAATGAATGTGTTGAATCTCTTTGTTTAACTTGCAAGAAACCTTTAACTAATGTTCATGATGATTGTGTGTGACAACTCGTAAATTCCTCGATGCGTCGTAATGAGAGAAACGTCGTTTAGAGCGATCATTTGATTTAATTCGAGAAACGAGTCGTATTTTATATCTTTTTTATTGGAAATAATATTTTAAGAACATTGGCGTAACTCCCGTGTCATGAATCATTCGTTTACTAGGTTAAATGAGTCCCGAACCTAATATATCGAAAGTTTTAGAAAGTTACAAAAAGGGTCCCTTGAGAAAATTTCATAACCGCCCTTACACTTTCTATTTTACAAGATTGATCCCTCCATGGGTATAAATACCCCCAACCTCACAATTTTCTCTCATTTCACTCATTTCTTTCTCTCTCTTAAAAACACACACAACTAAACACTCTCTCTCTCTCTAAGGAAATCCGGCCATCACCCAAACTAGGGTTCCGGCGCCGTCAAAAATTCCGGCCAACTTTCTGGCGACCTCCTTTTATTACACCACCACTTCTAGATGATAGATCGGGCTACTAGGGTCACGTTTATGCATCGTATGCGCTTTCAAACTCATCAACGCGCCTCCAATCTTATATATAAGATTCGGACATTAGGGTTTTTTTGGTTAATAACGGTATCAGGGTCAAGCTTGGATGTGGTACGAGTTTTACTCGTAATAGACACCCACACTCCCTTCTCTCTCTCTCACGGAAACGAAACCCTAACTAATAATGTTTATTTTTCTGTTCGAAATTAATTGCGCGTATGTATGTATTAAGTGTTGTAGTCGTGGATGGATAAAACAAGGTTTACAAACGTTTCAAAACTAATTCGTGTGACGCTCAAAGAAAACGTGATATGACATAAATTGTGGTGATAAAACTGGAAAAAAAAAGTATTATAGTTACGTGTGGGTACAAAGGAATTAATGGTTTCGTGTGGTGAAAATGGTCAAGTGATTTCCTTGTTGCTCTCGGTTTGAGTCCGTAATTGGTATCGTGGTTGCGCTAGCGTTGATATAGTCTACTGAATTGGTTGTGGTGTTCATAGGTCATAGCAGTTTTGGTCTTGTCATATGTCGTGGTAAGGAGAATCACATCCAAAGAGAATGCTTGTTTGTTGTTTAACCGAGTCGACTCAGTTGAATCAGTCAAGTGAGTCGGGTCGACTCATGGGGATTGATGTTTATTTTGGTTTTCGGGTTAACAAACCGGGTCGAGTCGAGTTAGACATCGTGGGGTTCACAGACTTAGTAGTATTGTTTTTACTTGGCGATTCTATTAGTTTTGGTTTATAACTCGGTTACCTAAAGTGAAGAAAATGGGTTGCGTGTTCAATTCCATTTAGACACAATAAAAGTATAGATGCCGTAAAAGGTTGTTAAAATGAATAAATAATTATTAGTTTATGTCGACGGGGATAATTGGTAGCTAATAATGAGATAGTGAGGTTTGGGAAACGGTTACGAGTATAAACCACTAGTAAGCTTGTAATACGACCAAAGGAAACCAATACGTATATATATATATATATATATATATATATATATATATATATATATATATATATATATATATATATATATATTTAACAACTTGGTAATAGAACCGTCAGGGATAAATGATATGGGACTTGGGTTAACTACTGAATAAATATTTATAAAATGGTGTGGTAAATGTTTGTGAACAAGATACGTAGTTGATAATTGATATCGATTATTACGTATACGTTATAACTATTAACATGTAATACGGTTTATACGTTTTGAGTAACAATTGTCGTCCAAGTTATTTTGGTTAATAAGATGTACCCTATCAATTATTTTGAAATTAACTGAGTACGATATTATGAACCCGGGAATAAGTTTAATAGGTTTGTTTCACAATATGCCTAAGTATTCTATTTTTACATTTAACAATATATTAACCTATATATTGTTGACAAATATGGTTTTATTTACTTACAAACCCTTATTAACTATGACAATAACTTGTGTTTTATAAATGCAAAATATATTTCATAAACTTTTGATAACGGCCATATTGATTAGTATGTGGTACTCCACTAAACGTTTTGGTTTAAATGAGCTTAGTATAATTGTTTTGCGATAAAACTAAATATTCTGTTTTCACATCTAAGCCGCTATTGAAGTATATAACTACAAATATCATTGATAGATATGGTTCAATCTATTATAAACCCTTATTAAACACAATGGTAACTCATGTTTTATTACACATGCTAGCTTATATAAACGTGTTCGGAAACATTATTCTGATGATATAACTTATCGAAGTCGTTTTGATTTGGAAACGTTGGAACAAACGAACGTCTCATTTGTAGTACACTATTTGCTATACTTTATATGAAGTAATTTCGGGGAAAAATGTACGATTGAGAATAGAGATTGAGATACCTTTATTTATTGAGCGATAAATGGAAACTTGCCCCTATTATTGAACCTGTATGTTTGGGAATTGTTGGGTAAATAGTCGAAATTTATCAATTAACCTATTTATGTTACATAAATAGTTGTCGTCATTTCCTAGTCTGTGATTAGCTTGAGTATCGTCAGTATTTCTTAACTTGGTCGATGTCTTTTCTGCTTTAGCGTGAGTTATACCTTTGGTGTGAGTTATGTTTTGATATACTTTTGGCGTGAGTTGTACGTCGCGTCTATGTTTCTTACCACCGCACGAAACGTTAAAACTAAACTTTTGAGATATTAATTATGAACTTTTGGGAACGATAATGGACTTTTGAAAGTAACGACATGAATGATCCACGAAAACTACAACACAATACTTTTATTGATTTCTTTACCTTATGAGCCGTATTCTAAGAATATTGTATACGCATTAGGTTGCGTTACAACTATTCTATTGTACTCGTCGTACAATCTTTTGGATGCCATGGAGATTAACTATAGATGACAGTCGTGTCAATAGTGAATAGTGCATTCTTGGACGCGGATTACCTATTATCTTCTGCTAGTAGTTATTCGTGCATTGCTGTGGCTAAGGTGAGTTTCATAGCCCCACTTTTATCTACGTTTTAACTACGTTTTGAACTATTTTGGGGTGAGAATCATGCTACTGTTTTTGGACCGTTAAAACTATTTGGATTTGGTTATAAGCTTGACCGTAGATAGATGTATAGTTGTTGCCTTAGTCAGGTTTAACCGTGCCTAACTAAGAATAGACTTCTATCTCGACCAGCCCGGGTTGGCAACCGTTCTAGAGGTTGCCACGACGTGTTGGACTAGAGTCGCAGGGCCCGGTAAGTGATTATATGGTTGGTGATCCGGTAGGATCGTGCGCTGCAAACGGTATTATTCTATCTAGGTCTTGCATAGCAAATCAACTCTTATTGGTCCACTATGATTTGTTTGAACTTAAACCTATGAACTCAACAACGTAGTCGGCCTTTTAGCATGATTTCGTGGATTTGAGATGTATGGAATACGTGATCGGTGGGAAGCTTGCTAGGCGGGTTCAAGGATCATTTCTGACTCTGATAAACTTTGGGGACCTATCTTATTAAATTATGTTTTGGGCCTAATATTTACACTTTTGAACTAAATGTTTTGAATAACCAATTATGGGATTGGCTTTGAATGATAAATGACTAACT